>JARHVA010000377.1:0-600000 GCA_037957365.1 Torreya grandis
AAACTAAAAATTAGATGGTTAGCACTATATATAATCAAGGAAATCTTGGATTCTATAGTGATTAAATTATGAATATTAACAAATACAATAAAGAAAGGATATGTAAACAACAAAGGATGAAACCCTACACTATAAAATAATGCAATAAAATCAAGAGAGAAAAAGAAACAAGGAAAGAAATACAAAAACTATTTTGGGGAAAAAATATAAAAATAATTTTGGAAAAACTAGAGAAAAACTACAAAAATAGTTTTGAAAAAAAATCAAAAATAAAAAGACAATTTTGGAAAAAAAATTAAAAAAAGAGAAAGAGGAAGAGAAAATTTTAAACAAAATATAAAAATAAATCATCACTGATGTTAAAAAATGGTAAATGGTGGTTCAACTAATATGGGTATTACAAATCAAAAAATGGGGGTTACCCTAAATAAAATTAAAGATATAATTTCTTTCCACACAAGGACAAAATCTTGAATTATTTAGAACATGATGGAAAACAAGGGAGTGAGAAATGGGTGTGTTTGGTAAAAAAAACTTAGAAACTTTGAAAAAGGTAATGAAGAGTATGAAATGACATCATGATAAGGATAGACAAAATAGACAGAAAAAAGTTAAAATAAAATTCAATAAAATAAATAAGACTAAAAAAAGGAAAGAAAGTTAGGTAATAATGATTAAAAGTATTTAATGTAGGTAAAAATATTTATTAACCAAAAGGATTTGACATTTAGATTAGGGAAGTTATAAATAAGTAGTACCCCTCCATTTAAATCACAAAACCTTCCACAATAATGAAACTCTGCTCAAATTTTATTAAAAACGAAGCACACTGTGATTAAACTCAAGACCCAAAAGAATAATAAGAATTTATAACCCTCAAGTTATTATGGATAAGGAAATTAAATGGCCCAAGTAAAATAAACATTCATCTAAATCAAATAATTCATATCTTTAAGGCACATTTTTAAGTAGTTATGCTCTGGTATCTCACTACCAAGAAACTCAAACTACATTCATTCAAATTTAGGATAAATTGACTAAATAATAATGGATCCTAAACACCTCACCATGATGTATCCAAAACCTCAAAAATAGACATTAGAGTATAAAGTATAATACAAGTTAATTGATCAAATGAAGTTGGACACTTGGAATAAGTTCCCCTATTTTAGCATTATGAGGAACGCAATCAAAGTAATACTAATTTGGGCTCATGAAGATGTCTTATATCTAGATAATCCTTAACACATCACCCCTAAAACCATCCATATATTGATATTACCACTTAATCATAGACTTAAATCTCATAACAAGTAGTCTATGAGTGTCAAATCAGTCTCTACACTCATAGGGATGCATTTTAATAGGCATGCATCTCCATTAAAGGAATGAACATTTATATTAAAAAGAAAGAAAATAAAAATAAAAATACAAATAATAAAGAATATTTTATACTATTGAGTGGAATAAAATGCAAAGGATCCCTTAACCCCAAAAAGAGAAACAATGGAAAAATAAATAAAAATCCATAAGAATGACAATTCAAAATGATGAAAAGAAGAGAATTTTGGTTTCCTATCTAGAATTAGAGCCCTTAGAAAATGAAAGAGCATATATAAAATCAAATGAGTGAACAATAAGAGATTTTGGGAAAAGTATCTGACATCAAAACACTATTACAATAATGCATAAAGATGCAAGTACCAAGGATATGAAGGATGTATGGAGCAGAAAGTGAAGGAAAATAAAGAATAATAAGGGCACTCATGGACTATGTGTATTTAATTCCATTCACTCTAGATGATGTGGTAGGAGTACTCAAACCTAACCTCTAATAATCAGATAATAAGCACTCATGGAAAAAATAGGGTAACTAAGATAACAGTTTCAAAATCCCAAGAGGTCATGTTAGAAAAAGGGATATGAGAAACAACAATGTCTCCTATGGATAAGGAAATACTTTTCCAAATTCAATAATCAAAACAAAAAACAAAAATGTTAGCACAAACATTGGAGAAATAAAAAATTATATGCTCTAAAGGAGATGGAAATAATTACCACATAATAGATAAAGAACTTATAAAAATAATTAGAAGAAATAAGAAAGGTGTAGTTGATAACATAAATAAAACTAAGTAGGCTCAATAGATATTGGCCAAAGCAAAGGCAAAAAAAATAAAAGGTAGAAAAATAAAAACTAGAGAAAGAGGAAAGGGAAAAGAGATAATGAAGAAGGAAATTTTGGAAAAGAAAAAATAATAACATTAAAGAATATAAAATTATAAAGTGGAAGAGATTTAGGCATGTGTTGGAAATTTTTTTTTAAAAAAAGATACAAAAAGACAAGAAAAAAACAAAGATAAGAGAAAAATAAAAGGAAGAGAAAAATAAAAAGAAAGATGAGGGAAAAAATATTTAAAAAAAAAAGAGGAAGAAAAAATTTATAAGAATAGGAGGGGAAAAAATGGGGAAAGATAGAGAGGGAAGAGAACAAGAAGAAGAATAAATATGTTGGGAAAGAGGAATCTCTAGCAAAATGAAAAACTAAGATAGTTGGTAGGATAATAGTGGAATAGATGCCATCAAATATCTCATTATAAATAGGAAATGCATTTTTGGGTTAGGCACCACTAATGTTAAGAGTGATGGGAGACATTCCATCAACAACATCAAGGTATCCCCTAAAAATGATTAAGTCATAATAGCAAAGCATAAGTATATAACTTCCAGCATTACGGTATCCTAATTTACTTCAAACTACACTAGAAGTATAGATTATGGTATCATTATAGAAATTTTAATGAAGGGGGAAAGAAAAAGTATAGGAAAAATCAATCTAAAGTACCAAGGTGGATTGGATGTCCAAGTGCATAAGCATAGAAGAGGGAATAAAATGGGCATTGAAGGCCTTAATCACTGCAAAGCCCCAATTTGATCCTAAAATCGCTTTTCCTATAGACAAAAATTTGGATATAATAATATAAAACTTCATTAGTCATTATGGAGTGGCGGTGGACAAAAAAATCAATAAGGGTAGAATTTATAGCAAACTATGAGGCAGAGCTGCTAAGGCCACTCCTAGGAGAGAGTCAAACCAAAAGGGAGGATTACAATGAGTAATTATGGAAATACATGGAGGGTGTGGAATATTTATTTTAATAATTCATCATTTTTCACCTATGAACCTAGCATAAGAAAGAACTGGAAGATTTGTAAATATATCTCAGCATAGATTCCACTAGTTACGATGTTAGTAGAATACCTAATCACTCTGTATGATGAATACAAAGAGAAAAAAGTGCAAAGGATATTTATATTTGAAGATATGGAGGATTATGGGTAATTTTTAAGTCTCAAATGGATAATATAGGGTCTAAGATTATTTAAAATGAAGCACAATGGAAAAATTTAGAGTCTACACTATCTCCAAATTATACATTGAAAGTGACCAAGGAGAACACAACAATAGAGCATAAAATCTTGGAATTGAAGGCCATATTTTTAAATTAGGAAACTTTCTCCAAAACCATGGTTTATAAATATGAGAAGATTTACCCAAGGACGGCTAAGCGTCAGCCAAAACAAAGTCCAAATTTGAGATAAGTGGGTTACATTGTCCTATAAATCTAGTTCAATGAGTTGAGTGAGGATATTTTGATATTATATGATAAACATCTAAGTTTATGGTTGTTGATCATATTACCCTCTCACAAAAAAATGTTTTTAACATGTTTTTCATAAGGCAGTAATGATTTAATTTTGAGTTGAACCTACCAAGCTTCTTCAGAGTTGTCTTAAGGATAAGACAAAGTTATAAAATCTAAGAAAATGTTGGTAGGATTATTTATTAGAAAATAAGGCCATAAAAACTCACTGTAGAAACTCCATCTTTGTTGTAGAATTAAAATACATCTCCAAGTTGATAGAACAGAGGATTCTACCCTCCTAAGAAACATGGTACATTTGGCGCATCATGGTAATAGAAGGAATTTTTAAGTAATTTGACCCTTGGTTAAATAATTCAACCCCCCTATAATTTTAAACTTGTCATGAGGTCTCCTAGGTCTTAAAGTGTCCACCATAGTCATAACTAAGGTTAAATAGTTTGGCTTACCTTGGTCACTTGTATCATTTTATCCTAGTGTCATTTATGCCACCTTTAATTAACTTTGATGAAAGTGTATGGTTCATATGAAAGGAAAAATGTGTGTAATTATTATTCAACATCCCATGTGTCATGTGAGAGTCATAAAATTTCATAATAATTGACAATTGCAGGTTCCACATTGAAAATAAGGAGATAACTACAAAAGGAGGGAATTTATGAAGTTATGTAGATTATAAAATAGTCCTAGCACATGTAACAGACTTTAGAGTGAACCTTCATCTCCCAAAAACTCATCTTCATTATTATATTACCTTGATAGGTCCAAAAATGGATAAAATTATTA
The DNA here is from genome assembly GCA_037957365.1 of Torreya grandis. Classification (NCBI taxonomy): domain Eukaryota; kingdom Viridiplantae; phylum Streptophyta; class Pinopsida; order Cupressales; family Taxaceae; genus Torreya; species Torreya grandis. The sequence goes on from JARHVA010000377.1 coordinate 4,452, forward strand.
TGTCTCTCTCCTCGATCTCTTGTGCAAGTCAATACTAGTTAATCGGTTTTCTATTGGTACAGACAAGAGGGGTAGAGTTGAGAAAAATAAATTTGAGGGATTAAAGTATTATTTTTGAGATTCAAATCCATGGTCATATTTTTAAAATTTGTGGGCTGAGCTTCATGAATCATCTTCAAGACTATTGATGCCTCAAAACTATCTTCGCATTCATATCACCTATAGGTTTTCTCATTTTATTATTTAATCTAACATTTCTAGGTGATGTATGCATTTTATCAGAACATATCCTTCATATTCATGATGTATCAAACTATTTCATACATGTGAAACATGTTTGGATAGGAATTATCACCCTCTTTCTTCCAGTAGTGAGTACATTTGTTTACAGGTCATGGTTTCACCAGTTGCAGTGTTCTTTTTTTTGTCAATGGTTTCAAAGTAGTTAATGATCCTATGTTTCATCTCCAAAACATGGAAGTTCATTTCTCCATGAAGGTTTTACATTGGATACTTAAAGGTTGATCAATATAGGTTTCTTAATACATAAACAAAGAAAGATCAGAGCTCTAATGTATTTTACAATCTACAGCCACCTATGAGATTTGTATGAGAAATTGGAGGATTATTCAAGCCCAAGAAATAGGTCGTATGAAATTCATGGCTTGAAATATGTTTCTCAATTAATTCAAGACTTATAGTGTTGATATTGTAGTTAACTCATAGCCTACAGTCAGTTAAATCAATAAAAGATACTAAAGGGTTGAGTTACCTTAATCTCTTTGAAGAAGGACCCTACTCTACAAGTGTCATTTGTTGGTGAAGGTATGTGAGGTCTATGTGAGCCTAATGTGTCCCTCCTTGTAGCCTAGACCTAAATGTCACACCTTGACATGAGTGTATTATTTATAAGGATAATTATAATTAAATGATATCAACTTATGTCAATTTGCTACTAAGTATATCTAGTGATACACAGTGCTCTTTAGCATTAATAAACTTGTATCATGAACACAGACCTATAATGCATTATTGGTAGGTGAGTGAGAAATTAGTTTTAAGACATAAGGGAGTTAATCCAAGTGTGTAATGTATTATTTAAATCCATATAATATATAGGTTTAAAATACAATGTTCAAACAAAAATGTGCACCTATAGGGATTCCACATTCCCTAAAAATATACACCTACAGTTTGAACTCTTACGTTACAAACTAGCCTAAGCAACAAGGATGTTAGTTAGCTGATGAATAGAGGTATGAATGAGATGATTCCAATGAAATAAAATGTATTAAATTTAATGTAATAAAAATTCTAAAACATTGATATACACCTACAGGAATCCTTCCAACCCTTCCCTAATTGCACCTACAAGTTGATATTGTTAGACAGTCCAATTCTAGCTCATGCAAGATGTAAGTTTGACAAATTTGGTAGAGGTAAAAGTCAGGTCACCATGATAAATTAATCCTAACACTTTTATAACACATTTATAGGTGATATTTATAGGAAATTAATAGATCAAAGGACTAGTTTTCAAATTCCACACTCAGCCTATCTAGACCTTGCACATAGTCATTGTCACTAGTAGCCAGTTTGATAATTTAAGGTGTTGAGACTAATAGGGGTGTGATCAAGACTTGATACTATATATAGAGTGTCAACATGACCCAAAAAATCCCTTCATGCTTTTATTTTAGTCAAAAATTTATAGGATCTACTTTATGTTATGTCATAAACAAAAACCACTCTAGTAACAACAAGGCATGTAGGTTAGTATGTGAAAAGCAAAGGGATGAAAGGAATAGCTTGGAATGGCCTTAGTATGTTTTTTACAATTATAATGAAATTTAAAAATCATGGAGGAGGCCCTAAATCCATTAATACCATCCATAGATGGTCAAATACTCAGAATACATAGCTAAGCCTATTAGGCCTAGAACTACGTATAAGGCATAATGACTTCAAACTACACTAAGATGGATAAATGGACCTTAAAAAATATATAAATAACTCCAAATGAGAGTAAAAGGCTGGTAATATCCATTGGTTTGTAGATAACAAGACATATATGGTCAACTTGGCCTAAGCCTATCTTAGACCCACCTAGAATTCAATGCAAGAGCTCGAAGGCCACTTTCCTTTGCTCACATCTATATAAAGGGACTGCATGAAACTCCAAGGAGTTATGAATAGTTGAAGGTGGTATATATCTAAAATTTAGTGGTTTTTTATTGGATTTTTAGAGTCATGATTTTATGAACAATCCTTAACAGTCTACGACACTAGATCCCTCCTAAAACCCTTATGCAAAACCAAGGAGAACAAATGAATGGGAATGTTTTAAAAAGGATTTAATTGGTCTTGAAACTATTTTTAACATATATATCACTCTTCCAAACTCTTCATCACCTATTTTTCCATATTTTTCTTGTGTGAACAACCCTAACATGGTGTTTTCTGTATGTTTTGACTAGTTATATAGTTACAGAGCAGAATTCTTGTGTGAGAATCATTATAAGAAGTATGTGGGGACTTTTTTAAACCCATCTTATTCATATATTATCATATTCGATCATGAAAAAATATATGCTAGCACATTCATCATAGGCATTCTGAGTGAGATAGTGAGAAGGCAAGGTGACTATCCACGATTGGAAGTGATAAGTTTGTTTGGAGTTTAATGAAGGTCTATTTGATATACCAGAGGACAAATATGTCTTCAACAAGTTTCCTAACACCTCTTAAATACATCTCCATGAGAAAATACATTCCATTTAGATAAGTGTAAAGACAAGCTAGGAAAGGCTAATGAATGGTTGTTAGACAATGAATGACAAATGGTGCAAGAGAGACCATCAATTAGGGAGGCATATGAATATTGTTACCATTAGGATTCCATATTATCATGATAGTGAATATGTTTCAAAATAATCCTATATTAGTTTCAAGTATTCAATTATATTCCTCATCACCAAAGGATAGTTTCAAAGAGGAAGATAAAGAGCTCTTATGCCAACTCAAAGGAGAATGATGGAATTCTGACGGACACTTATCCAAGACCACTTCTTGACTTTTTATCCACCTCATTATCTTTCTTTGAAACTATTTTATATAGCTTTACACATGTCCTTGGTGACTCTTTAACTTTTCTTCTTCTTTCTCATTTCTAATGCTTTATTTATGCAAGCCATTTTGGCAATTGTATATGGTACAAACCTAGTATGGTGAAGCCCTACTAGTTTGGCACCTTGTTTTGTCCTTTGAATAAAGTTATGAAGTTGATTTATTCTATGCACATCTTTCCTAGGCATCTCAAGTGGTGTATTTAAATTACAAGTGATGAATATTATTTCACCTTGCTTTCCTTTTTCCCTTGTATGCATAGTGTGAGTGGCATCTCTTATATCAAGTATAATAAAGTGAATTTTTTTAAGGTGTACTTAAAGTGTGAGAGGGACTAGTAATGTCTAGTATCAAACCTTATTTTCACCCACCTTTGGTTATGCATAGTAATCTACCTCTTAGATAAACACTTATGATAGAAGGTCATAGAATTGAGGTTAGTTTTAGTAGCTTTCTCTCATAGTGTATATGAAAGTGTGTTTGTGGAATAATATTTTGGTGTATCACATCACTAGTATAGGTTTATATTATGTTCCTTCTTCCCTTTTCATTCCCAAGTGATTAGCCTAGTTTATTGTGTGAGCTTAAGAGATAAATTCATGGAGCTAGACCTTTAACCTAGAGGTTTACCTTTGTTATAGGCAACCCACAAGCCTACAAGGATTAAACACCCTCTCCTAGGGTGAAATATTTTGCTACAATAGTTATGTCATGCCTGGTGGAACTTGAAGATCCAAAAGAGTAGAATAATTGTTTTTGTGTTCTTCTTACGATCAACTTTTGGAAGCATGCAATTAGACACCAATGGTGACTCTGAATGCATCATCTAGTGATAAGTATATCTAGGTACCTATTTGAAAATATTTGATGATTTCTTGTGTCTCATTTGACTAATGAATCTGATATGGATAGATATGTTAAGAGTTCTTACTATACATAGCCCTATCAAATTTGTTATCCACCATATGGTCAGCTCATTCCTCCTCCATATAGTCATGAGGTTATTAATGAGTCTTGGGAAGGAGCCTATGAATAAGGCTATAAAGGAGATAGGCTTAAGTCCCTTGAAGATGAAATCTAGTCTCTCAAGATACAAGTTCTTAAGGAAGAAAACAAAGCTCTTAAGAGGCATATTCTTGAAAACATTCTTCCCTAACAACCCTATCCATCCTATCAAGCCCTTACACAACATCCTCAAGGTCAATACCAAAGCTCCTATCCTCCTCCTCTAATTCCACCTTAATCCAAGTTCTTGATAGAACTTATGCCTGAATTTTTAAACTCAGAAATATTGATGAAGAAGTGGGATCAAGAGCTTGTTGTTGTGCCAAGTTATTCCATAGAGAAAATGAGAAAGGTATTAGGATTTAATCTATTTGAATGAAATAGCCAAAGGCTCAAATGTACAAAAGCACAGAATTTGGTCAATCTCAATAACATACTTTATTCAAATGATTCAAAGCATACATATACATATATTACTCCTATAATTAAGGAGGTTTATATAACTACCTTTCCCATAATAATCTCACCAATCTCCTATATTCATGAGTTGGTTGAATAACACAATACTCACATACAATAATATTATTCTAAGTTCCCAAAATACATAACAACATAGCTAAATTAATTATTTTACCTTAAATACTAATTATCATGGGAATAATAATTTCCTAACATGCCCCCTCTTAGTGTTCACATATGGAGAGGAATCACATGATTGCACATTTTTAAAGTTTGCCCAAAAATGCATTTTATTTTACATTAAGAGATTTGATGATCATACACTACACATTGGAGAGATCTTGTTCATTCTTTATTTGAAAAATACTTTTCTAGGTTTATTTGAAGATTTTTAAAAAATTGACCACTTATTATTGACACACATATAAACTAATAGACATCAACAAATAAATAGACAACTTATATATAAGACAAAACAAAAAACTTATATAAAAAAATTATGACTAACCTAAATATCTATTTTGGTAATAAAAACTAAACATAATTAAAATAACAAATATAAAACAATTCTAAAAAATAATACCAATGACATATATCATAAAACTAAACTTACTAAAATAAAAATTAAATCTAAAAACATATTAAAAAAAACTTGAAACCATGAAATATATACATATACATACATACATACATACATACATACATACATATATATATATACATATATATATATATATATATATATATATATATATATATATATATATATATACATACATACATATATAATAAATAAACCGATAATGAATTAAACAAACTATATAACTAATACCATTTTATAAAAAAATAAACAAAACTATTGAATTAAAAAAAAAAACTTTAAACTTTAAAGAAAAAGTCTAAAACCACATTTTATATTATAAAACAAAACAACTCAAATCTAAAAAGAATTGAATATAACAAACCTAAAAGATAAACACAAATACCTAAAAAGAAGACTTTTTTAATGTTGTCATTGTGTAGAGAGGAGCTCAATGTGGGATGCAGGTTCTATGCAAGTCTTGGATGAAATGATAAGCCCATGGCATCCCACACATGCAAGTTGTGAGAGGTGTGGCCCAACCAGCTCACTACTATAATCTTTTACTTGTTTAACCACATGATCGAACACCTATATGAGTTTGGATTTTGACTTTGGTACTATGTAATTTTTTGTCATGTAGATTTTATGATCCTCCCAAATGCTTTGGTAATTATATATTTTCCAGGTATTACTTTTAAAGTCAGCAGATGGATGAACCGAAGAGGGAGCTACCTGGTGACAGGGTGCCTACATCTAATTCCAATGCACATTCTATCTTTTCTTGATATACCTTCACAGCCATAGACTATGATGAACTCAAAAAATCTTCATTTTTCAAAACCAATATCAAAGATAAAAGGTCAGCATAAATATTACATCAACAACATCGATGTCTTGATGAGACAGATGTTTTTTTTTAAAAACTAGTCTTAGCAATATCCAAATGATGCAATCAAGATATTTTTTTAAAAGACCAAACAAATGATTCTGACTATGAATTATGTACAACCTATGTATGGCCAACAATTAGAAAATTGTAACATACTATAAAAACAAACATACATATTTTTTTGTGTATGAAATAGTGAATAGAATGGAGATGAAGACTATGGATAGAGGTGGACAAAATGGTAGAAGAGAGAAGAAAATTCAGGGGAATGATGAGTGATAAAAAAATTTCATGTGGTCTACACCAAAAATTCTTATCAATCATACAATCAAGGGTGAAAAATATATCAACAGTACTTGCATGTGGTCTGCGTTGTAACTCTATTGCATGATTTGTTTTGATGTAATGAATAAATGTACAGAAGGCAAAAGAGAGGTCCAAGAGAACCTACTTTGATACCACTATTAGTATTTAATCCATTTGAATGAAAGAAATGAAGGCTCAAATGTGTAGAAGCATAGAATTTGGTCAATCTCAATAACATGATTTATTTAAATGATTCAAAGCATACATATAAAGATATTACTCCTATAATTAAGGAGGTTTATATAACTACCCTCCCCATAATAATCTCACCTATCTCCTATATTTGTGAGTTGGTTGAACAACACAATACTCATGTACAACAATATTATTTTTAAGTTCCCAAAATACATAACAACATAACTTATTTACTTTCCTGTAAATACTAATTACCATGGGAATGTTGATTTCAAAACAAAAGGTAGAGAATTTCCTTTTGAGTAAATGAATATTGGTTGAGGAAGAAGCTAATTACATCATTAGTGAATACTTGCATGAGATGAGATGTTATATATAATGGTGGGTTGATAAGCTTGTAAAGTAGGAAAGCCAAAAATTTGAGAGGCAACTTGTATCTATTAAAGAGCCTCATGAAATCTATAGAGGAAGTAAAAATCTATTTGAAGAACAATTTTGTCTCTCCCATCCTTAAATTTTTTCCTATGTTCCATGTCATTCCTCTCATACCTCTCATCCTTGTGAGGAGCCCTTTAAATTTACAAAATAGCCTAGTATCCCCAAAGCTCCATCTTGGAACCAAATATGTGATGATAAGAATGAAAACCTTGTGTATGGTCAAACCACATTTCCTTCCCTTCAAAAACCTACGTCTTGTCCATGTTGGAAGTTCATCCAATAATGGTTTCAACATGAACAATAATCCTTGGTGTAGGAAGTGAAGGTTTAAGTTGTAGATATGGAGGAGTTTCAAGAAGATAATGAGAATCATGAGGTTATTGTTAAGGAAAGTGACATGTCTATGGCCTAACAGAACCTTCTCTCCATTCAAGAGTTATTTCAAGTGTTTCCTTCCATCCCCATGTCAATTTATGATCCCTCCATTACACATCCTAATCTCTCTCCAAACAAAGAACCAATTCACCACCTTATCCCCTCTTGAAGGAGATCCCATCTTATGGGAGGCTAACAAAGAAGAACAAGCTCAATGTGTAGCAGACCAAGATGTTTCAAGTGATGGTGAAGAAGAGTTCATGATAGGGATTCCACTTGGTGATAACAAGTACAAGGCATCCTTATTGAGCTAAGAAAGAGAAGATATAGATGAATTTATAGGTATTCATCAAGAGCTTGATCAAGTAATGTGGTAGACCTATCAAGAGATGTTTACTAAATATGAAATCCATGAGATTTTAGTCATTGAAGGAGAGCAAGATGAGTTTGTGGAGGTAGAATGCAAAGTACCTATTGAATAACCATGTCTTGATGAACATAATGGTATAGTATATGATGAATATGGCATGCATGAACATGATAAAAAGGATGAGCTTTAAGAGTTTGTGTTTCTTGAGAAAGAGATCCAAGATAACTAGTTGTAGCATATTGAGCTATTTGAATAACTTGAAGAGATTTGTAAAATGGAAGGTCAAGTGAAAAATAATTTATATCAAGATGTCCTAATGGAAGATAATGACCAAGATTATATTGAGTACACAAATCTCCTTGATGATCTTGAGGAACTTTCAACTAGTAATAACCCTGATCTCATTTATCTTGATATGTGTGTTTTCCATGTGTTCTTGACAACACAAGTGTGTGTATTTATCTTGATTTGTGTGTTTTTTTTCTTATCTTCTATTTGGTTTATTTTAATGTCTAATCAAAGGCTTTTCAATGTCAAATGTGGTGTATAGGTGCCTCCATTTCCCAAGGATAGGGGAAGGTAACTGGTCTTCAGAATACCAAGTTTGCTACCCCTAGGAAATTGCCAAAATATTGACTAATTTGATTGCCTAGTCAAATAAGTCAACCCCCTTGCAAGTTAAAACTTTTCATGAAATCTCATAGGTCCTAAAGTGTCCACCATGGGCATAAATAAGGTTAAATATCTTGTCTTACCTTGGTCACACATGTCATTCTATCCTAGTGTCATTTATGCTACCTTTCAATCATTTTGATGAATGTGTATGGTTCATATTAAAGTAAAAGTGTGTGGAAGTATTATTCAACATCCCATGTGTCATGTGAGAGTCATAGAATTGTTCTATAACTAACAATTATAGGTTCCATTTTGAAAACAAGGAGATAACTACAAAAAGAGGGAGTTTTTAAACTTGTATGGACCATATAATAGTCCTGGCATGTGTAGCAGACTTCAGAGTGACCCTTCAACTCCCCATAACTCATCTTCATTCTCAGATTGCCTTGATAGGTCCAAAAATGGAGAAAATTATTTTGTCTCTCTCCTTGCTCTCTTGTACAATTCAAAACTAGTCAACCAATTTTTTGTTGGTATGGATTGGAGGGGTAGAGTTGAGAAGAATGCATTTGAGGGATTAAATTAGTCTTTGTGAGATTCAAATCCATGGTTAAATTTTTCAAATTGGTGGACTCAACTTCATGAATCATCTTCAATATTGTCGATGCCTCAAAACTATTGTCACATTCTTATCACCTATAGGTTTTCTCATTTGCTTGTTTGATCTAATATTTCTAGGTGGTATATGTGTTTTATTAGAACATATCCTTCATATTCATGTTGCTTCCAACTATTTTACACTTGGGTAACATGTTTGGATGGGCATGATCACCCTCTATGTGTTATAAGTGAGTATATTTACTTGCATGATGTAGACACCTAAAAACTACACACGATAGTCTTTAGTGTCACCCCACCTTTAGAATGATAAATAGGCCCATTTATGAACCTAAATTTACCAAACCCATTTTTGCTTATCATTTAAATCACCTCTTTTTACTAATTTTTCTCCTATCCTTCAAACTGCCGATGGTTAGGGTAATCGCCAATAATTAGCCTAATAGTCAACAGTTAGGTCCCCTCTTCTATTTTAGCCAACTTTAAAGTAGGCCAGATCATTGTGAAAAATTGGCAACTTCCCAAATGGTAACTTATCTTTAAATCAAAGCTTTAAAGCTACAAAAATAGGAAACTTTACCCTTGATCAAATTAGCAACTTCCTTCATCACATTTAGTAACTTTTTTCGATAAAAGAAGCAAAAGAGCAAGTTATCAAGAGGAGTTATCAGCTATCAAGTATTCAAGCTTTCTTATAGGTATTTAGTGTCCATATCAGCAAGCAACCATCATCATTCAAGATCTAAAACTCTATCAAAATAACTCCAAAAGGCTTGAAGCACCATCACTCTGGCCACATCACTCCAAGCTTCTTCTACTTGGTTATAGGTATTTTATGCTTGTGTTATTTGATTTATCTATTTTTAGTACCATTACCTTACCTGGTCCACCTATACCCCACTTTTTCACTTTCCAACCTCATATCCACCTCTATTTGCCCAAATCCCCAATCTATACTTTTTGATTTATTCACCTTTAGATTTACATAAGAAACCATTGGTAGTTCTCCTAACCACTAACAGTTAACTTCAATCATCGAATATTTACCTTAACCATCAACGGTTCCTTATGGTAGTATTTTCTAGCAAGCATTTTTCACCCTTCTACCTCAAATCAAGCTATGCTTTCTATGTTTCCCTCTGATCATAAGACCTTTTTTAATTTTCTGAACTAGACCATTTTAGCATTTAAATTTGATTGTTTTTTTAATAAGCAAGTTACCACTTACTTTCTAGCATGTATTTACTTTCTTATCATTGGATGCAAATATCATCTTTTTATCATTTCAGACTTGATTGTTATAAAAGTATATTGATAGCCTCCTAGCAAGCATTATGCTTCTTTGATCTAGTGCACGCTAGGCAGTTCACTCAACCAACCATGTAACCACCCCCTTTTAATTATCTATGTTACTTGCAGGTTATTCCTTCCTAGCCAAAGAGGAGTTCCCACCTTCATCTAGATTTAGGCATGTATTTTACTAGGTATTCTTCTACACACCCTAATCATTAAATTTATTTTATTTACTTTCAAAATTAATAAATAGTGAAAATAAATTGAAATATTTTGGCACGCTCGATGGGACCCTTGAGTTTTCTTGGGTTCATCAATGTTATTGGACATTTAGATTTGCATTAATGAAATTCATTTAGTTGTCTTTCATTCTTTCTTTATATAAAATCAAAAAAAAAAAATATAAGTTTTAGTTGCATCCATCCTAGGATTAGAATTGCATTTTCATGTTGCATTTAGTTGCATCTCAGTTGTTCTATTTCAATTGAAAAGAAATAAAAAAAATCCTTTTGGTTAAAATTGACTACATACATTGTTTTCTTTCTTATGTTAGTTAATTTAGACTAATTAAGTAAATAAAATTAATCGTAGAACCACAAATTTTACACAAACCAAACCACTTGCACAATCAATACATCAAACATACCTGAGACAAGGCCTGACTAGGATTTCATCACCTAATGGTAACCTTACCCCTTCTTAGCTATCTTACTTTGATTTCACCACCAAATAGAGAACCAAATTATCTTTCTAGTTGAGTATAAACTTTGAACTTGGTATATTTTGGCTAAGCACCCAACACTCTTATCACTACGAGATCATTAAGTGAGGGGGTAGGCCCCAATATCAAGCCACGTGCCAAAGTTCAACACAATTTTTTCCCTCTTGAGCACCTAAAAAACCTAAAACCAACCATAGATTGCCTCTTTAGTACCTAAATTACAAGCCAAGATCCCTCTTCACACTCCCTAAGGCATAAGCCAAAAGTGATTTTAAAAGAATCCTAAGATAAATGCACTTTTAGTGTATGCATTGATTTTTTTTTTATTCTTTTTGGTTGATCTTTGTTTGAGGTGTAAGTTTCATTAGAATATTTCCCCATTTCTCATATGGTCTTTACTATACAACAACTAATAAATCAAACCAACCAACCACCACCATCTTCTTCTTCCTCCATGGAATACACTTCTGATGTTGAAGGTTTTACTTATTTTTCTCCCCCCCCTTCTAGAATCTCAGTTATATTTTAAGGGGATGTAAACTTTTTTGCCTTTCTTGACAATAATCAGGGAGCTCTTCAACACTACCTTAACACCAAGCCCCACCGTACCTCTTTTGCTTTGGTTCCTCCTATAGATCCTTCTTATGGAATGTTATCCCATCTTATGGTGGGTACTACCTCAACCCAACCTTCCAACATCCTATCCACTCACACTACCCAACCCCAATCCAATGTTCCAACCTCTAGCCAAACACCTCCTACTATACCCCATATAATTTCTAATTTACCTTTGATCACCTATACTCCACCCACCCTAGGATTATCTTCTACCCCTACTTCCACCCTTCTTTTAGTGGTAACTAATCCCTTAACCACTACCCCATTTCAGAACCTAGTGTTTTCTATACCTCAAATACTTCTACATATCAGCACTAGAGTCACCACACAACCTCAACCTACGCAACCTCCACCTTCCATTTCAATTATACCTTTAAGCCAACCTACATTCATTCCCCAACAAGTACCTATAACAACCTACCAATATGGGTACATACCACTATCTACCCAACGATTTATGCAAATCAATTCATATGTGGCACCATCTCAACCACTTGTTACCACTTACCAATATGTGGCATCTTCTATGCCTTTTACTGCTTATCCTTACATAGCTACCACTCAACCCCAATAGAATATACCCCTTAATTATATATCTTCCCAACCTCAGTTGGATTTGATCAAAATGTTAATGGACAAAATGACTTACTTGGAGTCATCAATTTTTAGGTCTCATAAGCTCTTATCCTATGACCAAATTTGTAACAAACCTATCCACCCATCCATTCCCATCCACTCTTATCCTCCTCAATGGGAATTACCTAATTTTTCCAAATTTCAAGGCAAAGAAGACCCATAATAGCATTTAAGATCATTCCATCAATCATGTTACTTGATCGCATATGATGATGCTCTCCTCCTCTGAACCTTTCCAATGTCTTTATCAAGACCCACTCTTGATTGGTATAGCTTTCTCCCTACTCACTCAATCTTCTCCTTTTCTCAACTTTCCCAAATCTTTTTGGAACATTTCTCGATCAACATAACTAAAAAGGTTTCCATAACTGACCTCTATTCCATTAAACAATTTGAGGATGAATCTATTGTTGATTTTGTGGCTAAATGGAGAGGCATCATCAACTAACTTTCTTTTACCTTACCCCAACCCAAATTAATTGAATTATTCTCTAGGGGTTGTGTTAAGCATATCACACCCACTCTCCAAGTCCAAACATTATAAACATTTGATGAAGCATTCACCATGGTACAAAAACTTGAAAAAACACGTCATTGATGAGGGAAAACTGAAATTGCAAAATAAGAATTCCACCTTTAAACCTAATGATTCTCCCTCAACCAAAACCACTAATCAACCTAATACCAAAGTAAATGCATATACAAATTTAGTGGTTTTGAAAACTTCCCCACCACCAATTGTCAACCAATCAAATCAAAATAACTCTCCCAAACCTCTTTATCAACAAAATCAAACCCAAAACGGAGCATCTCTAAAACAATATACTCCCATTGGGAAATCATATGCATTTTTTTGGATAAACTGATCAAGGCCAATCTTATCCAACTTCCACCAATCAAAACACCTCAACAATTCGATTCTTCTCACCCTCTACCTAGTTGGTATAATCAAAATGACCACTGTGCTTTTCATCAAACTATTGGACATGACATTAATAGATGTAATACCTTTAAAAGTCTTGTCCAAAATCTCACTGATAGTGGAGAGTTGGTATTTGATAACCCCAATGTTCCCCCTAACCAATCTCTTGACATTTTCTGAAAGCCTTTTCCAAACCATGCTCTTTCCACACAACATCATGATAGTAAGCCCAAATCATCTAACTCATAAGGAGCACATAAATCAATGTTATCAATAATGTGCCCATTATTGAGGAAACTGTTACCTCTACTAACCAAATAGAGGAAATTAATTTACTGTCCATTCCTTTCGAGATCCAAATAGAAGAACCGATCACCCCTCTTTCTCCAAGCATTGAAACCACAGCCTCATATGCATCTTCTTCAATATAAATACCCAAAGAAACCACTATTTATTCAACCACTTCCTCTACTCTCCCAATCCAAATGGAAGAATCACCTACTTATTTGAACATTTAGGCCAAAACCAAAACCTTATCCCTTCCCTCCTTTTAAATCACAACACCTACCTCTTCTATGCCCTCTTTGGAAACCATTCCATAAGAATTTGTTACCCACCCAATCATCACTTTTGGAACCACCTACAAATATCAAAACCAAAATCATACCTTCCACCATAACCCTTCCTTCTTCTCCACCTAAGGGATTACGTTATAAGATGAATGATCAAGGAACTGTACCCATTTATAATCCCTTCTCTAGGTTAGTTCAAAGTTTAGAGTTCACATCCCAGCCTAACTTTGATCGAGCCACCTTTTGGCATCAACTAAGCCATCCTTATCAAAGCAAATTTGAGTCTTCAACTCTCCCTAAATCTACCCTTTCACTCATTATCACCCCTTTACTATTTACCTCTTCTAAAGTCATAAATAAACCATCTCAAACACCTTCTCTTAAAATTGCCAATTTGCCTCATGTTTCTTCCACCAAACCAATTAATAACTTGGGGATTCTTCCCACACCTTCTCACTCTCACCCTCCTTTAAGATTGGACTTAACTCCCTCAAGCTCAGAAAATCCAAATCCAATTAATCCCATTAATAAGGAAGGCTTACCTAAAACACTACCTTGAACTAAGCCCATACCACCTCCTTCACATCTACCTTCTATATTAGGACCACATCTTTCCATTATCAAACCATCTTCCTCTTTACTATCTTTAATCACCAAACCCTCTAGTCCTTAATCCTTTCTAACTAGCTTGTCCCCATCTACTCTCACACTAGTAACCAAACCTTCATCATTAAAAACTTATGTATCCAAATCCTTAACGCACAAGCCAATCATATCTAATCAAACCCAACCATACCCATCAACCAAAATCACTCCTACAAGCACTGCTTCCATGAAGAAACCAATCCTAAAACCTACCTTACCTTTTCTAAAATCCTATACAACAATTTTTCAAATGTTGTTACAAACATCCTTTATCATCTTACCCCTAATTAAACCATTTGACCCATCTCATCCTAAGTCAACTTGATTCAATGATAACTTGATTTGTCTTTACCATAGGACTCCTAAGCATGATATAAAAAACTTCAAGGCTCTCTAAGCACTTGTCCACAATATTTTGGATGAAGATGATCTAGGAGAAGAACCTCTAGTGCCTACTCCATTACCTATCCCACCTATCCAATAAATTCATGTCCCCTCACCTAAGAATGAAGGAGAGGAACCAAAGCAAATGTTAGAACCCATTCATATGGTGACCCATTCTCGAGCCCAATAGAAAGATAAAGAGAAAGCCAAAGTATCCATCCCTTGGACTTATCCTTTAACTTCTCAACCCACTAACCAAACCCAAGTATCTTCACCTTCACAAGTATCCAAACCTTAAGTCTCCATTCTGAGAGCTCCACCTTCCAACCCCACTCCATTCATCCAATGGCTCATGTTAAAATAACTCCACCAAATGCTAAAAAAGTTAGCTTATATGATCTAATCAACACCTTGCCCCAACATTGTTAGGCATTAATAAATGCTTTGCATTCCATAGAGTTCCAACCAGATGATCTGCAACCTCTTGCATCCTTTGTTGGAGTTCTCTACCATTCTACCCTCATCACCTTTCAAGATTTTGAGATTCCACCTTTCTAAGAAAAATATTTAGACCCTACCCTATTCATCATATCATACATCAATAAAACTCACATCAAACAGGTAATGGTTGATATTGGAGCGAGCATCAACATCATCTCTCCCATGCATATGATCAATTACAACTGCCTAAAATGATCATCTCTAAGAGTTCAGTGTTTCTTCACTCTTTTAATGATACCATGGCTACCACCTTAGGGATTGTTGTCCTTTATATCTATATGGTACCTCACACTTTTCCTAAGTTATTCTATGTTGTTGAAGGTGAGTTCTAATTCAATGTGTTACTTAGCTGTCCTTCGATTCAAGATATACATTGTGTCCCTTCTACCCTACACTAATGTGTTAAGTTTGAGCATGAGGACTAAATTATTACAATCAAATCCAATCTGAGTCACTTTTCCTCTTACAATATGACATATCAGCCTAATGATGTTCTCATTCCTTCTTCATCTTTTATTCCACCCACTTCTAATCAAACATCTACACCAACCCAAAACCTCCATATTTATACCTTTAACAATGATGAAGCATTAATGAGCTCAACCATCCCCTCCTCTCAAATTCTAGTTGAGGACCCATTTTAATCCACTTTTCAACATCTCTCACTTGGGGAATATTGACATTTAGCTTTAGATGCTCTTCCCACTCTGCATGAATATGAGAATCTTCAAAATGACCTTTATTATGACCCCAACATCAGAACTATCATCTCCTTTAGGCTTCCTAACAATCAAACAAATTTTTTCTATGGGGGACTTAATCAACCACTCCTCAATCCTACCACCACTCCATATATTCAACCTTTCACTTCCAATTTATCCTATCTAGGCAACCCATCCTTTGCCAAAACCTATCTTCATCATTTTGCTTAGAAAGGATTTAGTATGGGCATCTACGAATAAGGACCTCATGAATTACCCATCATCAAAACTTAGAAACCTCATGATTACTTTAGGCTTAGGTTTAAACCACCATAGGAACCCACATCACCAAAACCCATTGTTACCCTCGCTGAGGAGACTTCATCCTCACCTAGCTCATCTTCCCAATCTGAGGGCTCTAACATAATCCTATCTAAATTTTTTTTATCGATAGCATTAGTTTAATCCCATTAACCTATCAACAAGGTGGCCAAACTAAATCCCTTCCTCTCATCCACCCCAAGATGATTGACCATGATTCACCCACCATTCACACCATCCAATGTCAAGATGATGATTCCATCCTCACCTACCTTGCTATAGGGGATTCTTCTATCCATAAATATCTCCCTCCTAAAAAACAAGCCATGTTGAATGAATAAACTATCAACATTAATTTGGGCACCTAGAAGGATCCTCATACCATAAAAATAGGCCAATATTTGACTTCTTAAGAGTGTCAAGACTATCCTTATTTCCTCCATGACCATAGCATAGCATTTGCTTGGTCTTATCAAGACATGCCTGGAATCGACCCTTCCATCACTTTCCATAACATGATCACCCATCTTAAGGTTAAGTCAATTTGGAAAAAACTTTACCATATGTATCCCCACATAGCTCTTCTTGTTAAATAAGAACTTTAGGACCTCTTATCTATTAATTTCATCCAACCCTTTAACTATCCACAATGGGTTTCTAACATCATTCCTATTAACAAACCTACAGGGGGCCTTTACCTCTATATTTACTTTCATGACCTTAACCTCGCCTACCTAAAAGATAACTTTCCCCTACCTAATATTGATGAAATTGTTGATCTCACAACTGGACATGAAATGCTATCTCTCATGGATGGTTTATCAGGATACAATCAAATCTTGATTACACTTATAGATCAACATAAAACTTCTTTCATCACTCTATGGGGAACTTTTTTCTATCAAGTTATGCCCTTTGGACTAAATAACATTGGATATACTTATCAACAGGATATGACCTACATTTTTCATGATCTCATTCATAATATTATCAAGGATTATGTTAATGATCTTTTCAGGAAATCTAAGTATTGCAAATATCACCTCGCTATTCTTGAAATCATTTTTGAATGACTAATCCGCTATCATGTCAGGCTCAATCCCAATAAGTGCATCTTTGGGGTCTTATCAGGAAAACTATTGGGCTTTATTATTTCCCTTTATGGAATAGAAGTAGACCCTACCAAAGTCAAAGCTATTTTGGATATGCCTACTCCCACTAACTTGAAGCAACTTCATAACCTGTAAGGCAAACTTCAATCTATCAGACATTTTATTTCTCAACTATCTGATCATTGTCAACCTTTTCACCATCTCTTAAATAAATGTCTCCTTCAAGTGGACCAACAAATGTTAATATGCCTTTGATTCAATCAAGGAGTATCTTCTTTCTCCACATGTCCTCATTCCCCCTAAAGAATATCAACCCTTTTACCTATACATATCTGTCACTAATCATTCCTTGGGAGCCATACTCACTCATCATGATGACTAAAATAAAGAGTAGGCCATTTAATACATCAATCATACCCTAATTGAATATAAAACTTGGTATACCCATCTTGAAAAGATTTGCCTTTCCTTAGTCTTTGTAGCCTCCAAGCTCCACCATTATCTTCTTAATCACAAAACCTATGTCATCACTAACACTCACCCTCTCAAGTATATGCACTCTAAGCCATATAAAAATAAACGTATGACTAAGTGGCTCATGTTTTTGGTTGAGTTTGATCATGAGTTTCTCTCACAAAATTCATCAAAGGATAGGTCATTGCTGACATATTAGTAAAATCCACTCTACCTGACAAATAACCCTTTATGCTTACCTTCCCAAATGAATCTATAGCAAATATTTCTTTAGAGGAGCCCACTTACCAAATGACCATGTTTTTCAATAGCTCTAAATTCCAAAAAGGTGGGGGGGGGGGGGGGGGGGAGGAATAGTGATTCTCATCCCACTTAATGGATAACCACTTCCCCTTTATTTTAACCTTGACTTTGAATGCACCAATAACATGGATGAATATGAAGCCTTAGTCATAGGTTTTCAAACCATCAAGGCTTTAGGAATTTAAAAAAATGGCATATTTGGGGGTTCTCAACTTGTCATTAACCAAGTCACAAGAGCTTATTAATGTAAAAATGATGTTTTCCTAAAATTCAAATAACTTGTGGACACACTCTTGGCCTTATTTGATTGTTATGATATCCAATCCATTCAGTGATCAACCAACAAATTTTTAGATCCCATGGCCTCTCTTACTTCCCAAATTCCATCTCAACCCACTGAGTCCAAACTCTTTGTTACCATCCACTGCTTCATTACCCCATCTTATATTAGTTCTGATCTTCCTACCATTTATAGAGTAGAAACATCCCCTTCTAATGCTTGGTTTACCCAAAAAAATTATTATCTTAACCTTGGCATTATCCCTCCTAATCTTTCAAAGAATGCCCAGAGAGCTTTTATCCAAGGCACTTCTCATTATATCATACTATGAGGCATATTTTATAAGTGAGGCTTTGACAACCTCCTTATTCATTGTGTTCGTAGTCATGAAGCTTCTCACATCATCAAGGAAGCCCATGATGGCACATATGGGGGACATTTTAGTGGTATGGCTATTGTCAAGTTTATTCTTTGCCTCAGCTACTATTGGCCCACACTTAACTAGGACTATTATGATTTTGTTAATAAATGCATCAAATGCCAATAGCATGCCAACATTCATCACACACCTTCCCATAGTCTTCAAGTATCTCAATATTTTTGGCCCTTTTCACAATGGGGTCTTGAACTTATAGGGTAAATTAACCCCCATTCCTCATAATGACATTAATATATTATCATCATCATAGAATATTTCACCAAGTGGGTGGAGGCCATCCTACTTATATCAATAAAGGCTAAAAAAATCATCATTTTCATCAATCACCATATCATTTACCACTTTATTTCCCCTCATAAAATCATCATGGACAACGGCAGGTCTTTCAAAAATGTGATGTCTTTGGCATTAATCGAAGCTTCTCCTCACCTTATCATCCACAAGCCAATGGATAGGCCAAAGTTTCTAATAAAACCCTTATTAAAATGCTCATAAAGGTGGTCAGTGCCTTTGGTTAGGATTGGCATCTTCATATCCCATTTGCTTTATGGGCCTATCACACTAGAGCCAAGGCAGTTTTTCCCCTTAAAGTCCAAATTCCATAATTTCATATCTCCTTACATGGAATCCTTTCTGAGAGTTATTATCACCAAGAACACCTCACTTGCATGAAGCTTCTTGATGAACATCGCTTGGCCACCCTCAATCATCTTCATGTTTATTAAGAGTGAATCAAATGTGCCTATAATAAGCATTTTAAAAAGTAATATTTCAACATCAGAGACTTTATCCTTAAAGAAAACCAACATGTCACCAATATAGAAAATACCAAGAAGGGCAAGTTTGTTTTTAATTAGTTAGGACCTTATATTATAACCCATAAGTATAGATCTGGTACTTATTGTTTGTCTTCTATCAAGGGAAAACTAGAGCCTGAGCCTATTAATGCTTTATATTTGCATCCTTTCTATTGTTAAAAAGGATCACACTCACTTATGTGTCTAACCTAAGCTCATCCCTTGGTTCATGATATTCTAACCTCTTTTCATTTATCTTTTGGGAACAATTAATGTCAATAAAGAACCATGTGATTTATCCATCATAAACATCTAATCCCAATCCTAAGTATGGGCACCACATCTCTACCTATAACATGGTTCTCATGGATACTTTTCATCTTTCAATAGATGGAATCCTATAGTCAATTGTTTCTCAACCCCTTTCTTCCATTTATCATTTACCTCTTGTGTAAAAATGTTGCCTCCATAATGGTGGACCCTTTGGCTTATTAGACTTGTCCATGTCAAAACAAATTGCATTCTAAATTATTACCCTCAAACAAATGCAAATTGTTCCCTCGAAGGAAAGCTACCCATATAATTTCAAATTACTTAAAAATAGACTGCTCCCTTGAAGGATAGCTATAAAAATCAAAATTTTAGACCACTCCCTTGTAGGATGGCTAAGCAAAAATGAATTTTAAGCTTCTCACATCAATCAGCTTCAACCATCTACTCAAAGAATAAAATTAATGAGTCAAATTTTATCAAGAATCCAAATAAGTACTTCACAATCAACTCTTAACAATGCCATTTTTTTTAATATTGTCATGTTGCAGTCGACTCCTATATATGGCATTAGTAGACTTCCCACATTGATTAGTCTACACATTATTATAAGGAATGGACTTGTCTATTATGTCCCTCTAGTCACCTATAGAAGAGGTCATCTAACCCACATCAGGTTAACCCTTAAACAATTCACCTTTCACCCATGTTGCCTTCACTCCTCTCTAAACTCAAAGGACTATGAGCTTACTTGATGCAAAGTGATCAAAACAACCTTGTTATCAATTCAAATAGGGTCTTATGAAGTGCTTGATTGGCTCATGTTCACTAAGCCAATCGAACTATGGATTGTTCTTATTTGGTCCTTGATAATCAAAATAATGTACCTACTTCTTAACCATTTCTTGGGACATATGGACCCATTAGAGTGTTTCTTTTGATATGGTCATTTTCCCACACTTCCACCTGTCATCGCATCCTAAGCAAACATCATGTATTAAACATCCAACATTCATTTTCCATATCATTATAATCATCCTAATAACATTAACATCAACATAATCACCATCCAAATAATCATTAATAGCATAGCATCATAAACATCATAATCATCATAGTAACATTCCATGTAACCATAATGATCATCCATATAACATATAATGACATCATCATACCATCAACATCAAAATCATTTCTCACAATC
This sequence comes from Torreya grandis, assembly GCA_037957365.1. Classification (NCBI taxonomy): domain Eukaryota; kingdom Viridiplantae; phylum Streptophyta; class Pinopsida; order Cupressales; family Taxaceae; genus Torreya; species Torreya grandis. The sequence goes on from JARHVA010000377.1 coordinate 25,624, forward strand.
AATATCATAGGCATCATAATACATTACACTCATACAAGACATAACATAATATCATCCAAAATATAACATAACATAACACAATATCATCCACATAATAACCACTATCATAAACATCATATCATTGTAACCACAATAACATGATAATTAGCATATCTCATAATCAACCTCGTGACTAACATAAACATAATGATCATAGTCAACAACATGCTCCACAACATAATTGTACCCATCATAAATATCATAAACATAATCATTGTAATCAAATCCAACCATAACATCATCATGCCTAAGCTAATATCTCATCAAAAAAAAAAGAGAACATGCCATAATCATAAACCAATCCATATACATGATCATAAAGTTATAATATCATAAACCAACATGATACAAATGCTCTATGTCTCTCTCACTCTCATCAATACATCTCATATCTTTATTACATAGGCCGATATCAAAATACATATGTACATATCAAAAAATAGTGTACGTCATATAAGTGTCATCATTGGCCTATGGCACTATAACTAGAACCACCTGCACCTACTCTACCATCTAGTGGTGGACCCCATGATGAACCTCCCTATGCTATAATCATTGTCTACTAACCTAGTGTAGCCAATGATGGTTCCCCTACTAGGATAGTCTTGTACTCACCATACCTCATAGTATCAGGTAACTAGGTGAATACAATAGCCTCATAGTATCTCTATCCTGGTTCCCCTATTATGGTATACCACATTCTCAGAATCATGTCAGGTGTTCCTCCTCTTCTTGCTATCATCACCCCTACCCTCTAAAATAAATCATCTATCTCTTGTGTGACCATCGTGAGGCTGGCCCTCACCTGATCTTACTCACTAGTCAAGGTGGAAACTTGCCCCTGTAATGTGGCTACTTATGCCTATAACATAGTCACCTAGGCTTGGGCCCTTTTAAATGCAGCCACTATCTAATCACCTACCCCCTATGCTAGATCAGCATCCATTGACTGGTGTTGATCATCTCCCCATCAAAAATCTATAGCCACATATCTCATCTAGTACCACCCTATGTATCTCTTTGTGACTCCTATATCATCAATAGAAGCTCTAATTGGTAGCTTCTCAAAATTAGGTAACCCCTCCTCTGGCTATGGCTTTGGTAAATCCTGCTTTGCATCCTCACTTTTATAATGAGGCATATCTATAGGTATATATTTTATCAGTCTAAACTATTTATAGACTCGATCCATAGGGATCTACTCTATCTCCCCATCTCATTTTCCATACACCCATCACCATCTATGTAATGATAGCATATGATACTTGTAACCTATCCATATAGGCCAACTCACATATGGCATCCATATGATATTTGTAGCAACTAAGCTCTCCAATTGATCTCAGAACCACTCTGTATCCCTAGCTCCACCACCAGCCCCTAACAATGCAAGAACACCATGCCATCTCATAAAACCAACTCTATAATTGGTCGACATGAATCCATCCCATGGGAGCCCAACTAGTCTTAGAACTTGTATGTGATCATACAGCTATAATGGAGCATAAATCCAATGTTGATGTCATATCATTACCTCACTCTAAAATTATATATCTCCTTGTAAATATATACCAATAATACATGGGCCCATCCAAACACCATGCCCCCTAATAGCATCTCTATCAATACTCCTAATAAAAATGAAGGGAATCAACCATTATTCGAATCAAGAATAACAAAACATGATATACCCATCATCATCATGGTAATCAAACACCTATCATCTAGGGCTTTCTAATATAATGGCCCATAGCATAGTCTTCTCATATAGAATCTAGCTTCCAGCCAGTCCTCACCATATATCCAATCCATAAAATCATCACGCTCATCACTCTCCATGTGGTATATTGACTTTCCCTAAATTGATAGCCATGTAATCCTATGGATGTCCTCTAGTATAATAGACATCTCACCAGTCAAGAATAAAAAGGTGTTTGTGGTTGAGTCTCATCTCTTGATGAGGGCCACAATCATTGAGGCATCTTATGGTAGGTGTTGGTAGTGTCACATAGCCCCTAGGCCAATAGCTTCCATTTGCCTCTACTCGATGTTCATCATCCTATCTCAGCAATTGATAAATATTTTTGGGACTTGGTCCCTCATCTAAATTTGCTCATAAGGCTACATAATAATCCAACACTTTTAATGTTTCTACTTAGCACTTACCCGAGATCATTAACTTTTGCATCTTTATTTATGACTTATTCTACTTATCACTTGCCCTAGATCGTTAACCTCTACATCTCTATCTGCAACCTATTTTTTCCCTTTCAAAACCCCTCTATGACATCTTAATAACCTATGTCTTCAACCTCTTTTTGGCACATAAATCATCTAACTCACCTTACCAACCTATTTTTTTGACCTCTTTAATCTATCTAATGCTACATGATCCATCTCATCCTAACATATCACTTGAACCATTCCTACCTTTCTTACACTAGGGGTTGGCCCTCTATTAGCCAACCACTGATGATTTAAGGAACTATCGATGGTTCTAGGGTCTTGTTTGACCCTCCCACATTGACCATCAATAGTTAGGGTCTAACCTTCGATGGTTACTATGTGTAACCATCAATGATGAAACCCTACCACCTCTTCCCTCAATCCACCTACAATCTCCTATAAAAACATCTAATCTACCAATCTTCCTACCTCATTCCTCATTATTTACCTTCCTTCCCTACCTTTCCCTTATTTTTCTACCTGATTTTACCAATCTTCTCCCTATTTAAAACTTAGGGCATCCTAGCCTGGATCTATTATTTTCCTCCACTGTGTTCTCCTTCTATCCTCTTCCTATCCTTCTTCAACTTTTTCCATCACTCCATTATCCCTATCCTAGTCTAATTTAAAATAGAACATACCTCATTCCACATTCAATAGGATGGTTAGAGCCTTCTCACCCCTCCTTGATTGTGTCCTCATATTTTATCTATCACTCATACATGCCCTAACCCACTCAACAATCTCTACCTCTACTCAATGTTCATCCATTCGATTGTCTCAATTACACTAGAACACTCAGTCAAATTTAAAAAGTGAAATAAGGTAAATACTTCTTGGATTTTCCTTTTTACCTCATTGACTTTTAAGGTTTTAACCTAACCATCAATGGTTAGGGAACCATTGATGATTACCCCTAATCATCGATGGTTAGGTCACCCTAACCATCCATGATTAGGTTTTTCGCCTTCTTTTCCTCTATCTTCTCCCACCCAACCCTTTACCTTTTTCACCTACCCTTTTACCTAGAACTACATCTGGCCTAAATTTCTTTTAGATATCAATGTCTCAATAACTATGTAGGCAGTGTCTACTTGCCTTATGTAGTCAGAGTCAACTCAGCCACTTCTCCAACCCAATCCTACCCTTTCTACCCCATTACATCCTTTTTTATGTTGTTTGATTTTGACCACTTTTCATGTATTTTACATTAAATTTGTGTTATCCTTTGACCATGCTAACCTATTCTTCCAAGTTGACCATTCAACATTTACACCACTTCATGCATGACCAGACCCCTTGGGTTGTCTAGTGGGAGTACTTACTTACTTGGATACCTAAAACCTACCCAATTTTGCCTTGATAACTTGAAAGGCCTAACCTGATCAACCATGACCAATATTGTGGACTAGTTACCCTCTCTTGTCTTTCTATATCCTAACCTTATTTTTACAACTTTGGCAAATCTAGTCATTATGTGAATATTGATATTGCACTTTGTCACTTTTTGTACGTGAGCTCACATCTCCTCAACCAACTCAATTGCCTTATTTTACCTATCAAACCATGACCTAATTTCAATTCAACCTCAATTTCTTCCCAGTTTGAGGGGGGATACCTCCTCCCATGACTTGGGGTAACCAAACCCAGACCTTGACTAGCCTCCTATTTTTTTTATGTAGCTTTCCCAAGCTACACAATAAAAAGGGGTAAAATGTAGACACCTAAAAACTATACACAATAGTCTGTAGTGTCACCCCACATTTAGAATGATAACTAGGCCCATTTATGAACCTAAATTTACCAAACCCATTTTTTATTATCATTTAAATCACCTCTTTTTTACCTTTTTTTACCAATTTTTCCCCTGGCCTATGAACTACTGATGGTTAGGATAACCACTGATGATTAGCCTAATCATCGACAGTTAGGTCCCCTCTTCTATTTTAGCCAACTTTAAAGTAGGCCAGCACATTGTGCAAAATTGGTAACTTTCCAAATGGTAAATTGTCTTTAAATCAAATATTTTAAAGCTATGAAAACATTTAAATTTACCCTTGATCAAATTAGCAACTTCCTTCATCCCATTTCATAACTTCTACCTATAAAAGAATCAAAATAGCAAGTTATAAGGAGGAGTTATCAGCTATCAGGTATTCAAGCTTTCTTACAGGTATTCAACATCCATATCAGTGAGCGAGCATCATCACTAGAGATCTAAAAATCTATTGAAATCAATCCAAAAGCCCTTAACCACCATCACTCTAGCCATATCACTCTAGACTTCTTCCACTTGGTTACAAGTATTTTGTGCTTGTGTTATTTGATTTATCTATTTTTAGTATCATTACCTTACTTGGTCCACCTGTACCCCATTTTCCACTTTCTAGCCTTATATCCACCTCTATTTGCCTAAATCCCCAATCTATACTTTTTGATTTATTTACCTCTAGATTTGCATAGGAAACCATTGATGCTTCTACTAACCATTCATGGTTAACTTCAACCACTGATGATTTACCTTAACTAACAATGGTTCCCTATGGCAGTATTTTCTAGCAAGAATTTTTCACCCTTCTACCTCAAATCAAGCTCTGCTTTCTATGTTTCCCTCTGATCATAGGACCTTTTCTAATTTTCAAAACCAGACCATGACCATTTTAGCATTTAAATTTGATTTTATCTTTAATAATCAAGTTGTCACTTACTTTCTAACACATATTTACTCTCTTATCATTGGATGCAAATATCATCTTCTATCATTTCAGACTTGATTGTTATAAAAGTAGATTGATAGCCTCCTAGAAATCATTGTGCTTCTTGGATCTAGCACATGATACATAGTCCACTCAACCAAACATCTAACCACCCCCTTTCAAGTGTTTGTGTTACTTGCAGGTTATTCTTTCCTAGCCAAAGATGAGTTCCTACCTTCATCTAGATTCACATGTGCATTTTATGAGGTATTCTTTTACACACCCTAATCATTAGATTTATTTTATTTAATTTCAAAATTAAGAAATGAGAAAAATAAATTGAAACACATGACATGGTTTCACTAGTTACAATCTTTTTTCTCTATCAGTGATTTCAAAACAATTAATGAGCCTATGTTTCATCTCCCAAACATGGAAGGTCATTTATCCATGAAAGATTCGCATTGGAGAATTCAAGATTAATCAAGATAGGTTTCTCAAGACATGATCAAAGAATGATCAAATCTCTAATGTATATAGCAATCTATAGTCACCTGTGAGATTTGTACAGGTAGTTGGAGGACTATTCAAGCCTAAAAAATAGGTTGTATGCAATTCATGGCTTGAAATATTTTTCTCAAGTCATTCAATACTTATAGAGTTGATATTGCATTCAAATCATAGCCTAAATTTATTTAAAGGAAGAAAAGATGCTAAAGGGATAAGTTACCTTAATCTCTCTGAAGAAGGGACCCTACTCTACAAGTGCCATTTGTTAGTGAAGATATGTGAGGTTTTGTAGACACCAAAATCATGTCTACTCCCTTGGTCATCCTCTCCCCATTCTCTCCCCCTTAGTCCCCTTCGTCCACTTTGACACACCTAACCTATGTCTTATTAATTTAAAATAATCACTTATTTTACATTAATAATTCTTCTCTCTCTCAGCCTATGACCCATTTATGACCCCTATTTTATTCTCCCATGCCTATTTAGCCCCTCCCGACCATTTTCCCATGAACCTTGACCCCGAAAGCATGTAAGAATGGGCAGAAGGCTAAAATTAGCCTCTGTCCCCATTCTGCAGCCATCGACGTTGATCACTATTCAGCTGATGTCGGCAGTTCTACCATCATCGATTACCCTTAAAATGCAAAATCCATTATCCGTTATTCGTTATCCATTTCCCAATCAGTTTTCCAATTCGTTTCCCAATCAGTTTTTCAATCTGTTATCTGACCTTATTTCAAGACATTCTCAGATCGGACCTTAGTCAGGACTTCACTCAGCCAGTCAAAAAACTCTATCTCTCTCTCTCTCTCTCAGGCATAGGTACTCTGCTTCAATCACCTTACTGGAGGTCTTCTACATCGAACACCTACAACCAGTCTGCACACCATCAGTAATCAATCTGCAACAATGTCTCCTACTCTCTCTTCAGCAGGCAATAGGTAAGCAATTCTTTTGTGCTTTCATTTTTTTTTCTAGTTATTGCTTTTAAGTGATATCACCACCCAGATTCAGACTATTAGACCACAGACCAGACTTGACTTCCCCCTAAAAAGGCTAAGAGGCCTTCCCATATCCTTATCACCTCTATCCTCCCTTTTTAAAACATACAATCTGCCTAGACCCCTGCACAGACCATTAAACAGACTTAAACTCTTTTAGACCATTCTGCAGCCCTGAACCCAGTCCAAAACTCACCTAGACCTCATCCCCAGACTACTGCCCTGATTGATGCCAGTCATTTCCCCCACCGACGTCGGCAAACTAACCGACGTTGGCAGACTTTACCAACTGATGTCGGCAGAATAACCGACGTCGGCGACTGTGACCAGGCCGACAGCAACATTTAAGTAAGCATTTGTTTTCATTTCCTTTCCAGTCTTTAATCATTTTAGTATTTCATCATTCTTCCTTTTATCAGACATTATTTTTATCAATCAGTGGGTTGACATCCCTTAAGGAAGTCTTTGTACTTTTGGGATCAAGCTTTTGCTTAGCAGCCCACCCTTTCTTGTCATCTAACATTTTTCATGTTTTAGTCTCTTTCTCTTTTAGGTGTCATCCTCCACAACCAAAGAGGAGTTTTCACGTTGTCTGGATATTTGGTGCGCACGACTTCATCCAGGTACATACAAGCCTTAGACCATTTCTTTTAGTTTCTTATTCTCTCTTTGAATGTGAAAACAAAAATCGTATAGAAACATTCTGGCACGCCCGGTGGGACCCTAGGGTCTTCCTTGGGTTTCTTTCTTTCTTTTCATATAGGGTGCATTAGGATTCTCCTTTTCATCTCTTTCTTCTATCTTCCAAAAGACATCATAAGCAGGATTAAAAAGAACTCTTCTTTCTTTTCTTGCATCTTAGACTAGTCAAAAGTCATATTCTTCAACCCTTTCTCAACTCATTTTCATCCGAACTCACATTTTGACTTGGGCTTAAAACATACTACATTTCATTTCTTCTTGACTACATACTTAGTCCACACCTAGTAATTAATAACCACATCATGAATTAATCGTAGTCCACTTTATGTTACACAACCAAATCACTTGCACAAATCAAACATCAAAACTCACCTGAGACAAGGCCTGACTAGGATTTCATCCCCCAGTAGATACCTTACCTATCCCGATAATCTCACTTGGATTTCATCACCAAGGGGAAAGCCCACTCTGTTCTCTGGCAGAGGATAATCTCTAGGGAAAGTATATTTTGGCTAAGCGAGACCAGCTTATCACTAGGTTCGTGAAGTGAGGGGAGCTTGCTCCTTAGCACCAAGCCATGTATGGAACCTAACCCAAACTCTTGAGCGCCTAAAAAAACCTGAAACCATCCATAGACTACTTCTAGGACCTGTCTCAAAAGCCAATCTTCCTACACACATTCTAAGGCATAAGCCACAACGATCCTAATAATTTATTCCTAGGAATTTAATGCTTAGGATCTGCTTGTGTTCTTCATCTTTTCTATTCTTATCTGCTTATTTGAGCTTGTGAGGACATTCTTTCTTGCCTTGAATGGTTCTAACTCACAGTCAAACCAAGGCTCTTCTTGACCACGCGAGACATCAACCGCTTCTACCTTCCCCGTCCATAACCAGTCCCTTAATGGAGTTCCACTCAGAGATCGAAAGAACTCCTCACTATCCCATTGTCCTTGAAGGGGACCAAGATTTTGAAAGATTCTTGGACCTCAATGTCAAATCCCTCCAAAACTATCTCGCAAGAAACCCAATGCGAGACCTTTTGGGTGAAGTGGCAATGATGTCAACACCATCCGCTACCCAGCCTTTTGCCTCAACCTTTAACCCGACCATGGCCAATACACAAAGTTTGGCCTTCCCATCTATTCTTAGACTGACCTCCATCGGGGTTTCATTACCCCCTCAACCACACACAATTCAACCAAGTTCAACATCATACCAGAACTTGATTGTCTTGACCCCACACACTCTTGCACCCATAAATGTAGGAGTGTCTACCTCCCCTTTTGCCCATGCCACCACACAACCATCTTTGGTGGTACCTAGTCAACTTATGCCTTCTACTTTTATGATTCAACCACCCTTGGCCTCCACTTCTGTCCCAACGACTAGTTATCAATACGTTTCGCCCCTACAAGCACAACCGACTACGTCGTATGCCCCTTCTAGCACCTTCTAAGCACCCTACAACCTAGGGGGTGCCCCATCCGCCAATCCATCAACAGATCTCATCAAAATGCTGATGGATAAAATGTCTAGTCTCGAGGCTTCTATTTTTGGTTCATGCAATGCCCTCTCATATGACCAAATTTACAATGAACCCATCCATCCTTCCATCCCTATCCAACCATACCCCAACCAGTGGGAGCTTCCTAAATTTTCTCATTTTCAGAGTAAGGAAGACCCACAACAATATCTATGAGCATTCAGACATGCTTGTTATCTCATAGCCCACGATGATGCATTACTTCTACGCATGTTCCCCATGTCGATTTCTAGCCCTGCCCTTGACTGGTATAGCTCTCTTACCAGACATTCTATCTTTTCATTCACTCAACTCGCCCAATTATTTTTCAACCATTTTTCTATCAACATCACCAAACAAGTCTCGATCACAGACCTCTACTCCATCAGGCAATTTGATGATGAATCAATAGTCGATTTTATCGCCCGTTGGAGAGGCTTGATTAACTAGCTCTCCTTCTCCTTGCCTCAACTTGAGCTCATCGAGCTCTTTTCTCAAGCTTGTGCCAGGTACATCTCTTCTACCTTACGGGTTCAAACATTTCACACTATTGATGAAGCTTTCATAATAGCCTGAAAGCTTGAACTCTGTGCCATTGAAGAAGATAAGGTCAAATTACGTAATACTAATGCAAAAGCCAATGACCCTTCTTCTTCCAGACCTTCTTCTTCCCATTCCAAACCCAAAGGAGTGGCCAACACTATGGTCGTTAGATCACCATCCTCGACAACAACTGACCAATATCAACCTTCAACATCCCAAAGCATCACAAAACAATTCCAATAATGGTACATACAACGTAACTACACTCCACTTGGAGAGTCATACGCTTCTATTTTGGAAAAACTTGTCAAGTAGGGGGTCCTCAATCTCCCTCCAATCTGACCACCTCAATTCGACCCTTCAAAAGCCCTCCCCACATGGTATAGGGAGGCCAACTTTTGTCACGTTCACCGCATCCAAGGCCATGACATCAACAATTGCCGAACCTTCAAAAATATCATCCAAGACATGATAGACAGGGGTGATCTTGTCTTGGACAACCTGAACACCCCACCCAACCAACATATTGATATCTTCAAAAAACCCTTTCTTAATCATCCACCTACTCAAAACAATGTCCAGACCATGGCCGATAGCTCCCACGAGCATGACATACACACGGTTAACACGGTCTTGGCTCTTGTCCCTGACCAACCTCCTCCACAGGATGAAGAACTTTCTTCTCCTATTAGTCTTCCATCCACCGCTCTTATATTGGGGGACGCCTTGACCACACCAATGCCATTAAGCCCACCTTCATCTTTCCTCCCACCAATGGAGGACCATACCTTGCCTACTCAACCACAAGTAGAGGGCACAATCATCTCTGCCCTCTGCCCTCTTAAGGAGCCGCACTCTCTTATTTCTTCTCCACCAAGAGAAGAACCAGTCTCTTCACCCATTTCAACTAAGGAAGATCCAGTTACGGTTTCCTCTTGCCTTTTGCCTGAGATTGCTACATCTCACTCACCTCCGTCCACATCTGAACCCAAACCCGTATCTAACCTTGTCTCACCCAATGGTGACCCTCAACCCAAACCAAAGAAGGCCACTAAACCACACTGGAGGATTCCTCCCCCACCTTCATCATTACCTTCAATTTTGGGCCCGTATCTGTCCACTTTAATAGGAGTGCTTCCCACTCCCATATTTCACAGAGGCAAGTCACCTCCATTACTCTCTCAACCCATTAGACATATATTTCCTCCCAAACATCCAACACCTATCACCACCAAAGTTCCATCTACACGTGTGGCTACACCACCCACGAAAATGATGGTATGACCAATGCCTCTTACACCTCTCAAACCAAAGTCATCAACCCCCACTGCAATAAGACACACAGACCCTTTAGCAGGTTCTTATGCCTTACTATTACGACAATTGTTGCAGTCTTCTCGCATTAATCTCCCACCTCTTAGACCATATCAATCTCTCAGACCAAAACCACCCTGGTTCGACAACACTCAGATTTGTGCGTATCATCGCACGCTTGGGCACGACACTGAGCATTGTTTTTCCCTCAAGGTTGTCATTCACCAATGCTTGGAGAAAGACATCCTTCTTCTTAACCATATCATCAACAAACCTTCAACACCGCCCCACTCATCAACTCTCAGATCAAGACCATCTTGGTTTGACAACTCTAAATTTTGCCACTATCACCACACTCCAGGACATGACACTGAGCATTGTTGCACTCTTAAAGTTGTCATTCGTCAACACCAGAAAAAGGATACCCTTCTCATCAAGGATCCTCTTGACCACCCCTTCGACAAATCACCAACACCGACCCATGCTTCTCAAACCTCATCACCTAAATCGGGATCTCCACGCCAAACTATGGTCCCTTTGTCACCTTTAACCCCCTTATTCGACATAAACATAGTCAATCTAACCACCAGGTCTCAACTGACTTTGACTAATCTGTCAAACATTCTCCCTAACTGCTGGGGGAATTCAATGTTCATCCAAACCTCGACCAACCTTTTAACTCAGTCTCGACCAAATATCAATCACTCTTTTAATCCTAAACCTCAACTAGGCCTCAATCAAGCCTCGCCCATGCCTCAACCAAACAAGCATAGACCTGATCTCAACTAAACATTAACCAACCTTTTCATCAAAACATTCAACCCAACCATTGACCAATCATCGACCAAATATCCATCGACCCGACCCTCGACCAAACATTCAACCAGTCTCGACCAATCAATGACCATATCAACCATCCAACATCAATCAACACGTGACCAATATGGAGCGAAGTAAATGAGGTAAGTTTGCCCCTAATTGGCTCGAACCTTTTATTATCACGCACAAGTATGGATCAGGGACTTATCATCTATCCTCTCTCGACAGACGGCCAAAACCTGAGCCTCTTAATGCGTTGAAACTATGACCATTCTATTGTTGGTCGAGTACTCATCCACTTGACATTTACCTTGAGCTCATCCCTTGAGCAATCCCTATCCTCTTAGTCCTCATTCCTTTCAACCCTACTCCCCTTAACAAATCCTCTATAACCCTTTTATACGGTATGGATGCTTTGTCCTAATAAAAGGGAGCCCTTGAACTTCTATAGTCTTGTCCATGACTCACATTTCTATCAAAAATAATCAAGATGTCAAAATATCTAAGGTCACCAACTCAAATCAAAAAGCAAACTGCTCCCTCGAAGGACACCTGTACTACCATTGTTGTAGCTAATAGACTACTCCCTCGAAAGATAGCTATTCAAAAGCCCTCATGTATATAAAGCAAAATATAGACCACTCCCTCAAAGGATGGCTATGACTAAATCTTGCTACAAACAGTGCTCTCTCAGAAGCTTCCCGCATTGATCAGCTTCACAAATGACGACAAAGCAAAATGACCTCTCTATGCAGGCTTCCCGCATTGATCAGTCTGCACCCAAAAAAAAAATGGGTCATGGACTTGGCTTGTAGTTGTCTCCAGGTCTCCTATACAAAAAGGGCAAAGTTATCTCTACTCTAAAATGGGTTACCCTATTCTCCTCCTATCATACACCTGCTCAAGGGACTTTGAGCTCACTTTAATGTCAAAGTGATTCGATTACCTCTCTAACACAACCCATGGTCAACAACGTAATGCATGAACGGGGCTTTTGTTCTAACAACCCCTATCCATGCCATCATTTTGGTCCTTGTCAAAGAGCAATATGCCTTTCACTTTCTACCCATACACTTTGGTCACATTCAATCAAACCAACCTACATATTTTCAGACTGCCAACATGACATAGTCCATTTCACATAGTTTTTATGGACACAAATACACATGGAAACTATCGACCAGACACAATTTATGTTAAGCATAAACCAATACTTGCTGAAGCATAAATAGACCTCAATTCATTTTTAGCATACATCCATCATGACTATGAAAAATTGCTAGGGATGAAAGACCCCTCAACCAATGTTACAGAATACACCATCACATGGTATGGAAAAGGTTGTGACATCATCTTATCCTCATCATTTCAACACATGACCAAACCAATCATCAACCATTTTATCTCTTTGTCTGAACTACATTGGTCTGAGGCCCTAAGACCGGGGCTATGTAGGCAGCACTCAGTTGACACGATGTCCTCTGGGGTTAGCTCGACCACCCTCGTTTGTTCATCTACCTGATGGACAAACCTTCTTTTCTCTTATTGACCATGACTTGACCTTGACCAAGACCAATCCATACCTTTAACCCTCTTCCTCCCTTTAGGGAGAACTACATTGGCCTGAGGCCCGAACCACAGGGGCTATGTAGGCAACACTCAGTGTTCTGAGGTTAGCTCAGCCACATTCTTTCATCTGCCCATTCATTCGACCAACTATCTATCTTAGCCTCGCCTCAACCAACCACTTTGGGGATCATGCCTATCTCCTCAGACTCCGACCACTTCCAAGACAAATGTTGCCTTGGTTGTTTTTGCATGTATGCTACCTCATGACTGGTTATCAAAATTGCCCGCAGACTATTTTTGACCTTCACAAGTATAGGATCGCAAGCCGGTTGATCCCCACTACTTGTGCATTTTTGTGTTTTCTAAGAACACTTCCTGAGCTCGAGATACCTGGAACATGATGACCATGGGAGCTTCAGCTTGGATTGAATAACCTGATCAGCTACGACTAATGCTGGGGCCCGGTTACTTCAACTTTGGCACTCCTCGACCCTTGACCTATGATAATTTGACCTGACCATCTCGTGAAGTGGTATGCGTGCAATCACAACTATTACAGTGTTCACACTCACCATTTTTTCATCCACTCTCTATCAAATCAACACCTAATTTCAGGTTCCCTTCCCTCGACTCCTACTTTGAGGGGGAATACCTCATCCATAATCGGGGCAACCAACCTCCTCCTATTTTTGTCTTGCAGTTCACTTGAACAACCAATAAGATGAAATCAACCTTATCCCATACCTGGGGCAACCAACTCCTATTTTTGTCTTGCAGTTCATCCAGAACAACCAATAAGACAAAAAGGGGCAAATGTAGACACCGAAATCATGTCTACTCCCTTGGTCATCCTCTCCCCATTCTCTCCCCCTTAGTCCCCTTTGTCCACTTCGACACACCTAACCTATGTCTTATTAATTTAAAATAATCACTTATTTTACATTAATAATTCTTCTCTCTCTCACCCTCTGACCCATTTATGACCCCCATTTTATTCTCCCATGCCTATGTAGCCCCTCCCGACCATTTTCCAATGAACCTTGACCCCGAAAGCTGTAAGAATGGGCAGAAGGCTAAAATTAGCCTCTGTCCCCATTCTGTAGCCATCGACATCGGTCACTATTCGACCGACATCGGTAGTTCTACCAGTGTTGGTTACCCTTAAAACATAGAATCCATTATTTGTTATCCATTATCTGTTTCCCAATCAATTTTCCAATCTGTTTCCCAATCAGTTTTTCAATCCATTATCCGACCTTCTTTCAAGACGTTCTCGGATCGGACCTTAGTTAGGACTTCACTTAGCCAATCAAAAAAATCTATCTCTCTCTCTCAGGCACAAGTACTCTACTTCAATCACCTTGCTAGAGGTCTTCTACATCAAACATATACAACCAGTCTGCACACCATCAACAATCAATCTGCAACAATGTCTCTTACTCTCTCTTCAGCAGGCAACAAGTAAGCAATTGTTCTGTGCTTTCATTTTATTTTCTAGTTATTGCTTTTAAGTGATATCACCACCCAGATTCAGACTATCAGACCATAGACCAGACTTGACTTCCCCTCAAAAAGGCTGAGAGGCCTTCCCATATCCTTATCACCTCTATCCTCCCTTTTCAGAACATACAGTCTGCCTAGACCCCTGCACAGACCATTAAACAGACTTAAACTCTTTCAAACCATTCTGTAGCCCTGAACCCAATCCAAAACTCACCCAGACCTCATCCCCAGACTACTACGCTGACCAACGCTAGTCATTTCCCCCACTGACATTGGCAGACTAACTGACATCGGCAGACTTTACCAACCAATGTCGGCAGAATAACCGACGCCAGTGACTGTGACCAGGTCGACAGCAACATTCAGGTAAGCATTTGTTTCCATTTCCTTTTTAGTCTTTAATCATTTCAATATTTCATCATTCTGCCTTTTATCAGACATTATTTTTATCAATCAGTGGGTTGACATCCCTTAAGGAAGTCTTTGTACTTCTGGGATCAAGCTTTTGCTTAGCAGCCCACCCTTTCTTGTCATCTAACGTTTTTCGTGTTTTAGTCTCTTTCTCTTTTAGGTGTCATCCTCCACAACCAAAGAGGAGTTCTCACATTGTTTGGATATTTGGTGCGCATGACTTATCCAGGTACATACAAGCCTTAGACCATTTCTTTTAGTTTCTTATTCTCTCTTTGAATGTGAAAGCAAAAATCATATAGAAACAGGTTTATTGAGCCTAATGTGTCCTTCCTTGTAGCCTTGACATAAATTTCAAACCTTGAAATGAGTGTATGATTTCTAAGTCAAGAATAATAATGATTTAATGGTATCAACTTATGTTAATTTATTACTAACTATATTTAGTGGTACACAGTGCTCTTCAACCTAAATAAACTTGTAGCATGAACATAGACCTATAATGCGTTGTTGGTATGTGAGTGATAACTTGGTTCTAAGACATAAGAGAGCTAATCCAAGTGTGAAATATATTAGTTAACTCAATATAATATATATATTTTAAACTTAATGTTCAAACAAAATGTGCACCTACAAGCATTTTGTATTCCCTAAAAATATACACCTATAGTTTGAACTCTTATATTGTAGACTAGCTTAAGTAATCAGGATGCTAGTTAGATGATGAACATAGGTATGAATGAGATAATTTCAATGACCTCAGAGGGATTCAATTTAATATAACAAAAATTCTCAAACATTGATACATACCTATAGGAATCCTTCCAACCCTTCCCTAATTGCACCCATAGGTTAACATAGTCAAACAATCAAATTCTAACTCATGTAAGATGCAAATTTGAAAAATTTGGTAGAGGTACAAGTTGGATCACCATTATAAATTAATTTTGACACTTTTATAACACATTTATATTTGATATTTATAGGTAAGGAATAGATAAAAGGACTATTTTTCAAACTCCACACTCAGCCTATCTAGACCCTGCACATAGTCACTATCACTAGTAGTCAGTTTGAGAATTTGGGGTGTTGAGACTAATAGGGGTGTGATAAAGCCTTGATAATAGATAAAGAGTGTAAAAATGACCAAATAATTCCTCCATGCTTTTATTTTAGTCAAACATTCATAGTATCTACTCTTTATTCTATCACAGATAGAGAACACTCTAATAGAAACAAAGCCTATAGGTTAGTATGTGAAAAGAAAAGTGGTGAAAGGAAGAGTTTGGAATGGTCTAAGGATGTTTTTTACAGTTTTAATAAAATTTAAAAATCATGGAGGAGGCTCTTTATCCATTATTACCACCCACATATGGTCACATACTCAGAATGCACAACTAGGCCTATTAGGCCTAGAACTAGGTATGAGGCTTAATCACTTCTAACTACACTCATATGCTTACATGGACCTTATAAACTATATAATGACCTCCAAAAGAGATAAAAAGTCTAGTAATATCCATTTTTTTTCAAATAACAAGACATATATGGTCATTTAAGCCTAAGACTATCTCAGACCCACCTAGAATGCACTACAAGAGCTCAAACACCACTTTCTTTTTCTCACATATGTATGGAGGGATTTAATGAGAATTAAAGGAGTTATTAATAGTTGAATGGGTTTTCTAGATAAAACTCAATGGGTTTTTTTTGGAGTTTCAATGTTAGGATTTTATGAACAATCCTTAACAGTCTAAGATACTAGAAACCCTCCTAAAACCCTTATGCAGAACCGATGGAGAAGAAATGAATGTGAATGCTTTCAAAAGGATTAGTTGGTCTTGAAACTAGTTTATACATATTTATCACTCTTCCAAGATCCTAATCACCCATTTGGTTCATATTATTTCTTGTACGCACAACCTTAACTTAAATATTTCATGTATACATATATGTAGAAATACACAAGATGAAATATAGAAGTGTAAATGAATAGGAAAAGCATATGAAACAAATAACATAGATATTTTAAAGTGGAAAAACTTCTAGGAGGTAAAAACCCCATGATTGATATTCAATAATTAAGAAACAATAATAACCCTAATACAAATTCTTTCACCTTCTCACTTCTTCATAGAATGGCCTTCACAAAACTCATAGGTTGAATATGACAAAATAATTTCATATTTGAATGAATTCACAATAAAGGTAAAACCCTATTTTATAGTGAAATTCCAAAGGAGGTGACTTGTAAAAATAATGGGTCCATCCATCCTGATAAAGTCATTTAATTAAATTTTAGTAACTCATTAAATAATTATAAATTTATTATTTATTTTCACAAAGTATCCATCTTGTGTTAATAAATAATATATTATTATTATTTAATAACTTTACCAAGGCTATAGATTAGTAGTTCCACTTAGGATTAAATGCTCTAACACTCCCCTTTAAATTTAAGTGGGGATAAATGTCATAGTCACCTTAGAAAGGAATTATACTATATACATAATTGAAGGATTTAAAAACCTTCATCATGCCAAACACAACCTTTTAAAACAAAAAGAATTATAATCCATAAACTACTTGAAAGTAAGTTTAGGATAGCATGATCGTGAGACTACATCTCAAAGTCTATCTTGAATAATCACTAAGCATATTTGGAGACTTCTATAACATAAGGACCTCCATTACAAATTATGTTTTTTAATGTACTTAGTTACAAAAATAAAACTTCTACATGAAGTTTACTTAAATCACATAACTTCCGTATAAAGTTTATAATTCTTTATAATGAAAATAAGTATAGATAAGGAGAAGAAACACATGGCCATCAGGAAGTGGCATTGTCATGCATACTCCCCCTCAATGGTAACTCTAAAAGGCCCAACATTGCACAAAATTAACAAAACTTGGTAGCACTAAATGATTTTGTGAAGATATCTACCACTTGTTCATCCATAGGATAGAACTATAGATTAAGATCACCATTGAGGACTTTCTCTCAGATGAAATGCATATAAACTTCAATGTGTTTATTTCTTTGGTGTTGCACTAGATTTTTTGCTAGAGATATACAACTTTGGTTATCATAATGAATGATAGTACTCTGAGAAATATCCAAATGAAGTTATCCTAATAGCCTTCGTAGCCACGTAGCTTATTTAGAAACTTCCATATCACTTTTGTATTCATATTCTATAAAAGAGAGAGAGATAGTAGGTTACTTCTTGCCATTCCAAGTGATAGCACCTATATTAAACTTAAACACATATTCAAAATTAGATTTTTGATCTAAAGTATCACTAGCATGGTTAGCAGCACAATAACCATATAGTTTAGTATTATCAATGGAAGAATAAAATAAACCAAAATTAATTATTCCTTTGATATAATTAATAATTCCTTTAGCTACTTTTTAATTATCCAAATATGGATCCTGCATAAATCTAAAAGAAATACTAACATCATATGAAATATTTGGCCTAGTAATGGTTAAATAAATCAAACTTCCAATAAGTTATCTATATAAAATAAGGTTAGATTTTTCACATGCAAGTTTAGGATAAAATTTAACACCAACTTCAATAGTAGTAGTAGTAGATTTACAATCAAGCATGTTAAATTTAATAAGAAGATTATGTGCATACTAAGATTGTGATACAACAATTGAATTTTTATGTTAAAATATAATCATTCTTAAAAATTGATGTAGAATGCTGAAATCAATCATTTGAAATATTTGACTTAGTGTATCCTTATATTTATGAATTAAATTAGTTAGATCATTAGTAATCAACAAATCATCAACATATAATACAGTTAGAATCAAATGATCATTTTTAATTTTAAAAAAGAGATCATTATTTAAATAGCAATTAGAAAAACCTAATTCTTTGAAAGAAGATGTAATCTTAGAATACCAAGCTTGAGGAACTTGTTTTAAACCATACCAAAAAAAATTAAACTTGCATACATAATGTTCTCTATTAGGATCAGTGAAACTTTTACGCTGAGTCATATAAATTTCTTCTTCTAAATCACCATTTATAAATCCATTATTGACATTTATTTGGTGGATAATCTAATAATTTTGGGTTTTAATAATAATAAGAAGTATAACAGTACTCATTTTTATTTCAACATAGTCAATCCAGAGTTTTTGAGTAAACCCATGAACAACTATTCTAGCTTTAAACTTATCAATTTTACCAACTGAATTATATTTGATCTTATAAATCTACCTACAACTAACAATATGCCTTTTAGGTAGAGGAGGGACAAGATCCCAAGTTTTATTTTTAACTAAGGCATTATATTCAGCTTACATAACAATATTCCATCTATCATCTCGAGTGGCTTCCTCAAAAGATTGAGGTTCACATTCATACCTAGTCATCAATGCATGATAATAATTTTGAATTCTAGTTAATTAATTAAAAATATCAACATTGGAAGATTAAAATAGGGATTTTTCCCATTTAGATCTTTTACATTGAACATGAAACTCAGGGGGTTCCTCAGAATCTAAGTTATCCATAACTAGATCAACTTATTCAAGGGCATCTATTTCATTACAAGGAGAAACATGAGATTCAGGTTCATCAACAAAAAAATACTGAGGAGGATCCATAAAGGGATCACAAGAAAAAAAATTAAGAATAAATTTTTCTCTATTCTCAATAATTTGATGTTTATAGAGATCATACACTCTTAAACCTTTTATTTTACCTCCATATCCTATAAAATTACAAGAATAGGAAGTGGGGTATAGCTTTTTTTTTAACTTTAGGAATAAAGATATAAGCAACACTACGAAAGATCCTGAGATGAGCCACACTAGGCTTATTTTTATTCCACATTTATAAAGGGGTATAAATATGCAAGGCTTTGGTAGGGACTCTATTCATAATATGAATAGCAATATTCATGGCTTCAACCCATAATAACTTAGAAATATTTGTAGATTGCAACATTATTCTAGTCATTTCTATGATGGTGCAGTTTTTTCTTTCAATAATACCATTTTGCTAAGGGAAATAAGATTTGTTAATTCTCTTTTAATACCATTATTAATTAAAAAAGAATCAAAATCCTTACTAACATATTCACCACCATTATCTATTCTTAATCTTTTAATAGAAAAATCATATGCATTTTCAACATAAGCTTTAAATTCTTTAAAATTAGAAAAAATATCAGATTTATTTTTAATGAAATAAGACCAGATCATTCTAGTATAATCATCAATAAAAGTAATAGTATACAAAAAACCATTAAGAAATACAACTTCAAAATGTCCTACAACATCACTATGAATCAATTCTAAAGGATGTGAGAAATTCGTATCATGATTCTTGTGAAAGAGATTAGTATGTTGCTTACCACATAAGTAACTCTCACAAGTTTCATGATGAAAAGGGATAGAAATAATTTCAATAACAAGGTTATTTACAGATATATTATGTAAAATTTTAAAATTAACATGTCCTAATCTTTTATGTCATAATTGAGATTCATTCTTATTATGTGATGAAAGTAAACATGTATAAGAAAGAGAAATGATATATAAATTATTCTTTTGAACACCTTCAACAATCAAGGAACCAGATTGATTTCTAATGAACCAAATATCTTTAAGCAATGTTATAATGAAATTATCATTTGTAAGTTGAGAACAATATAGTAAATTATTTTTAAGCACAGGTACATACAAAATATCTTTAATAGGAACATTTAAAAATTTTGTTTTTTCTTGTTTAGTTTCTTCTAAAAAAGAATTATCTCCTAAGTAAATTATTTCAAAGATATCTCTAGAATCACATAAAATATCAGATAAGCATGTCATATGGTATGATGCACTACTATCTAAAATCCACTCATTTTCATTTGAAGCATATAAAGCAATAACATTTGAATCCTAATTGTTATTCTGATTAGGGTTTTAATTATTCTACTTGTTTTGATTTAATCTCTTCCCTTTGTTATTTTTAGAAGTTTGATTATTATTTTTATCCTTATTTTTATAACAAGTTTTCCTTTTATGACCAAATTTACTACATAGATTATAATTTCCATTAAATTTAGGTGTATGATTCTTATTATCAAATTTTTTATTCCAATATTTGTCTTTAGCAGAATTAGGTTTAGATTTCTAGTTTTTAGTATTATTAGAAATAATATTTAATGTGATAAGTGCCTAAGTGGCATTCTTTTTAGAATTAAAATTGGTCATAACTTGCTCTTCTTGAATTAGGAGAGTAGACAAAGTGGTAAGATCAAGGATATCTTACTCAGTTTGATACTTAGAATTCAAAATTAAAATGAAATTTCTAAATTTTTCATAAATATTTAATTAAATAGTAAAATAAATCAATTGATCTTAAATCAAATTACAATTACATCCATCTAATTGAGCATTAATGTTTTTAATTCTAGCAAAAAAATTCACAACTTTTTCATCATCTATCATAGGTATTGTCAACAATTCAAGGATTCACTTAATGATCTCTAAAAGGAGAGTGCCCTCGTGCATGGACTCAAGGAATTTCCAGGCATCGCTAGGAGACTCTTGATTACCAATGTGGAGAAGGAATTCATCCTTAATACTTTTCAAGATAATGGACATAGCTTCTTGTAATTTTTGTTGAAATGCATTAAAAATTCAGGGGTCACATGTCATCTAGAAGAGGATTTATCAGTCCCAACGATAATATTTCACAAATTTCAGACCATAAATTTAGATTTAACTTAAATTTTTTATATATTATCATTATTTTCATTAAATATTTGATATTTATTAAAAAAAATGAGGCAAAGCCATAGCTTCCCTTTAAATAGGACAATAAACAAATTTTTAAAATGAAACCTTTGTAATGTAAATCTAACTTAAGTTAGTAAAATAAGATAATTCACAAGTTCAAATATACTTAATTATATAATTTAGATGTCAAATAATGCAAAAAACTAAATTAAAATTACATAAATCTAAGTGTCGAAAGAGTCACACTCAAAATGACCACCTAGGCACTATTATTAAAAAAGGTGTGAAAATTTTATAAGAGGCTTAAAAATAAATAAACCACTCAAATGTCCAAAACCTATAAATTGACTGGTCACATGACTATAGTCCATAAGGTTTTGATTAAGTCAAGTGTCAAAAAAAGGTCAACAGATTTACCTAGGGTTTTGAATGTATAAATCATAGCATGAAAACCAAGATTGATATTCAAATTACTTTAATAAGAAGTTAATTTGAAAAAAAATCAAAAAATAAATAAAAGAATATTAGGGGGGATTTGAACACAAGACCTCCCTTGGGACAAGCTTTTAACAAAATGAAAGCTACCAACCCTTCTAAGAGATTACTTAAGATTTTACATGCACTAATTTAGATTTATATGTTTTTATGTGATTTTTCAAAAAAATAAATAAATATATTATGTGCATGTAAATAACATAAGTGAAAAAAAAATTAAAATAACTTATAGTAATTCTTTCTTTTTTTAAGGTGGGACCTCGGTTTTGAAAAAAAGAAATTAATAAATATTTTATTTTTTAAATACTTTTTTAAAACTCTTTGAATTTAAAAAAATATTTGTAGCTTCATGGCCCCCCTGTAGAATTTCAATATCTCCTTTTATAAGTCTTAGATTTGCTTGAAATTTTAGCAACCCTCCAATTTTTGTTTGATAAACACAATTGGACCCTCAAAATAGAATTTTTTATGAAGAATTCAATATTTTGAATTGCCCATGCTGAAGTATGGCACCCCTGTAAATGTTTGGGAGAGCCCAAAAACTTTTACAAACACTCAAAAATCTTGAAATTTGTTCCAATCTTCCCTAATTTGTTTTAACAATGAAAGAATTTTAAAAAATCAATTTTGATTAAAAATCAAATTTTTGAGTTTTTCTAGGCATGGTCCATACATCATGTCAATGGCATCCCAATATTTGAATAAAACTATTTGAACAAATTAATATATCAAATATTGATATTTAATTCAATATAATTTGTTTGCCAAGCTTTTACACTCCATAGGCTCTAATTTCATGAAAATTTTTATGTATACATATATGTAGCAATACACAAAATGATATCTAGAAGTATAAATGCATATTAAAAGCATATGAGACAAATAACATAGATATTTTAAAGTTTAAAATCCTCTAGGAGGTAAAAAACCTATGAGTGATGTTCAATAATTGAGAAACAATAATAATCCCAATACAAATTCTTCCACCTTCTCACTTCTTCATAGAATGGCCTTCACAAAACTCATAGGTTGAATATGACAAAATAATTTCATATTGGAATGAATTTACAATGGGTATAAAACCCTATTTTATAGTGAAATTCTAAGAGAGGTGATCGTTTTAAAAATAATGAGTATATCCATCCTGATAAAGTCATTTAAATAAATTTTGGTAACTCATTAAATAATTATAAATTTATTATTTATTTTCATGAGGTTTCCACCTAGTGTTAATAAATAATATATTATTATTAATGAATAACTTTACCAAGGCTAAGGGTCAATAATCCCACTTAGGATTAAATGCTCTAACACTAACATGGTGTTTTCTACAAGTTTTGATTGGTTCTTTAGGTATAGAGCAGAATTCTTGGGTGAGAATCATTGGAGGAAATCTTTGGGACTTGTTTCAACCCCTCATATTCATCTCTCATCACATTCAATAATTAAAACATCTCTATTATCACATTCATCATAGGCAGTCTAAGTGAGATACTAAGAAGGGAGGGTGACTGTCCAAGATTAGACATGAGAAGTTTGTTTGGAGTTTAATGAAGGTTTATTTGATAGACTAGAGGATAAATATGTCTTCAAAAAGTGGCCTAACACCTCTTTAATACATCTCCATGAGCGAATATAGGCCATTTATACAACAAGTGTAAAGATAAGCTAGGAAAGGCTAATGAATGGTTGTTAGATAGTGAATGACAAATAGTGTAAGAGAGAAAATTAGTTAGGGAGGTGTATGAGGACTATTAACATCAAGATTCCATCTTCTCATGATAGTGAATATGTGCCAAAAGAATCATATATTATTTTCAAGTAGTCAATTGTAGTCCTCATCACCAAAGGGTAGTTTCAAAGAGGAAGATGAAGATCTCATACGCTAACTCAAAGGAGAATGATGAAATTCTAATAGACACTTGTCTAAGACAAATTTTTGACTTGTTCTCCACCTCATTATATTTACTTGTGACTATTTTTTGTAGCTTGACACATGTCCTTGGTGACTCTTGAACTTCCCTTCTTCTCTCTCCTTTTTAATTCTATATTTATACAAGCCATTTTGGCAATTGTATCTAATACACACTTAATATGGCAAAGCCCTACTATTTTTTCACCTTGTTTTATCCTTTGAATAAATTTATGAAATTTATTTATTCTTTTCACATCTTTTCTAATCATATCAAGTGGTGTATTTGAATGACAAGTGATGAAGATTATTTCTCCTTGTTTTCCTTCTACCCTTGTATGCATTGTGTGAATGGCATCTCTTCTATCAGGTCTCATAAAGTGTATTATTTGTTAAGGTTTAATTGAAGTGTGAGAGGGAATAGTAGTGTCTAGTATCAGACTTTATTTTCATCCACCTTTGGTTATGCATAGCAATCTGCCTCTATGAGAAACACTTATGCTAGAAGGTCATAGATTTGAGGTTAGTTTTAGTAGCTTTCTCTCTTAATGTATATGCAAGTGTATTTGTGGAATAATATTTTGGTGTATCACCTCATTGTTATAGGTTTACATTAATCTCTTTCTTCTCTTTTCACCCCTAAATGATTATCCTAGTGTAGTGTGTCAAATTAAGAGAAATTTGAGGAGCTAGCCCTTTAACCTAGAGGTTTACCTCTATTATAGGAAACCCATAAGCCTAAAGGTATTCCTATGTTCTCTAAATATGGGAGAGGATTGAACACCCTCTCTTAGGGTGTAATATTTGGATACAATAGTTATGTCATGATCAGCTGGACTCAAAGGTCTAAAAGAGTAGAAGAATTATTGGTGTGTCTTCTTACTATCAACTTTTGGAAGCATGCAAGTAAATACCAATGGTGACTCTGAATGCATCATCTGGTGATAAGTAGATCCAAGTACCTATTTGAAAATGTTTGATAATTTATTGTGTCTCACATGACTAATGAATTTGATATGGATAGATATGTTGAGAGTTATTACTACACATGGCCCTATCAAAGTTGTTATCCAGCATATGGCCAGCCCATTCCTCCTCCATATAGTCATGAGTTTGTTAATGAGTCTTATGAATGAGACTATGAATAATATTTTAAAGGAGATAGGTTGAAGGACCTTAAATATTAAATCTAATCTCTCAAGATACAAGTTCTTAAGGAAGAAAACAAAAATTTTAAGAGACATATTATTGAAAACATTTTTCCCTAACAGCCTTATCCATCCTGTCAATCCCCTATACAACATCCTCAATTTCAATACCAAATATCTTATCTTCCTCCTCCAATTCCACCTCTATCCAAGTCCTTGCTATCACTCATGCTTGAATTTTTAAACTCAGAAAGATTGATGAAGAAGTGGGATCAAGAGCTTGTTATGATGCCAAGTCATTCCATAGAGAAAATGAGAAAGGTAGTGCATTTAATTTTGAGTAAATAGAGATTGGTTGAGGAAGAATCTGATTACATCATCAGTGAATACTTGCATGAGATGATATTTTATATACAATTGTGGGTTTATAGGCTTGCAAAGTGGAAAAGCCAAAAGGTTGAGAGGTAGCTTGTAGCTATTAAAGAGCCTCATGAAAGCTATGGAGGAAGTGAAAATCTATTTGAAGATCAAGTATATCTCTCCCATACTCAATTTTTTTCCTATGTTCCATGTCATTCCTCTCATGCCTCTTATCCTCATGAGGAGCCAATTCAATTTCCAAAAGATCCTAGTAGTCCCAAATCTCCATCTTAGAACCAAGTATGTGATGATAAGAATAAAAACCTTATGTATGGTCAAACCACATGGCCTTCCCTTCAAAAAACTATGTCTTTTCCATCTTGTAAGTTTATCCAAGAAGGGTTTCAACATGAAATAGAAGCCTTGGTGGAGGAATTGAAGTTTGAAGTTGAAGTTGTGGGGGAGTTTCAAGAAGATAATGAAAATCATGATGTTCTTGTTAAGGAAAGTGGCATGTCCATAGCCCAGCAAAACCTTCTCTCCCTTCAAGAGTTATTTAAAGTGTTTACTTCAATCCCCATGCCAATTAATGATCCCTCCATCATAAATTTTATTCTCTCTCCAAATCATGAAGCAATTCACCACCATCCCACCTCATCCCTTCTTGAAGGAGAGCCCATCTTATGGGAGGACAACAAGGAAGAACAAACCCAATGTGTAGTAGACCAAGATGTTTCAAGTGATGGTGAAGAAGAGTTTTTGATAGGGATTCCAATTGGTGATAAAATTACAAAGCATCCTTCTTGATCCAAGAAATAAAATATATAGATGAAGTTACAACTATTCATCAAGATCTTGATCAAGGTATATGGCAGACCTATCAAGAGATGTTCAATGAATATGAAAGCATTAAGATTTTAATCTTTGAAGGAGAGCAAGATGAGTTTGTGAAGGTATAATTCAAAGTACCTATTAAACAACCATGTCTTGATCAACATCATGATGTAGTATATGATGACTGTGTCATGCATGAACATGATCAAATGGATGATCTTGAAGATTTTGTGTTTCTTGACAAGAAAGAGAGCCAAGATAACTGGTTACAACATATTGAGTTGTTTTAAGGACTTGAATAGATTTGTAAAATGGAAGGTCAAGTACACAATAATGTAGAGAAATATTTCCTAATGGAAGATAATGGCCAGGATTGGATTAAAAACACAAATCTCCTTGATGATCTTGAGGAATTTGCAACTGGTAATAAACTTGATCTCATTGAGAGTACCATCGAGGTCAAGAGAACATGCCTTGTTGAATCACCATTGGTGGTTGTAATTGAGGAGTCTCATGAAAATATTGAGGTTATTGAAGTTCTTGAATAATTCACCTTCATAGGTGATATATTTGAAGCTAACTTTATTGCATTGAAGGTTATGCCAAAGAGGTTGGCAAACATAAAGAAATTTATCTCTTTATTACCATTGGTCACATGCCTTAATCCTTCCCATTTTTATTTTCTAAAGTTGTCCAATGCACATTAGTTACCCTATATCATCTTATAAAAACAAGGTGTTTTCAATCCATTTGGGAACTAGATGAGAATAACTAGAATATAGAGAAGAATATTTTACACTTCACTATGCCAAAGATCAAGCCTAGATCCAAGATCCTCCACTCAAGTGGTGTTTAATTGAATGAAATATTACATAATTATAACACTTATATATCTTTGTCTCTCTAAAAATTCCCTTGTGTCAAAGGATGGAAACTATACTATAATATTTTCATTAATCACTTCTTTGGAAGAGGAGGTTAAAACCCTTAGTCGGGTTATTCCATTCACACACCACATGAATTATGTGGAGTTATGATTATGAAAGTGTGGGATACACATTTTTCAATGTTATTGTTTTGTTTTTTAATGTGTAAGCTAGGTCAAATTGAACATTCAATCATACAATATATTATTCCCTACACATATATAAATATAATGTATAGTCACAATTAAGAGGACACAATGTGTAGGCACCAAAAAACTTAGACTTCAAAACCCTATAGAGATACCCCAAGTGGCATAGAGATGCACGTGGTGCTCACAATAAATATGATAAATATATCTATGGAATGTAATATATGTTTTACATTTATATATATGAATAAAGATATTTGAAGTAGGAAATACACATGTATTTTTTATTGCGTATGTGAGTGAATGGATAATAACACACCTACTTCAAAATTTAATTAATGCTTACATTAACTAAGTAATAACTTCCAATACTAACCTATGCACCACATTAGCTCTAACTGAAGTCACTACAAACCTCATAAACATTTGTACCAAAGTAATAGATTTTATGTCAACATGCATTTAATTAAAAAATAATTGAATCATATTGTACACACCCAAATTTGTAATAAAAGACTTATTGTCATGTTTTATTTCCAATTTAACCCTTTTGGAAAACTTTTACTTAAAACCTCATTTGTATGGTGGCCCCAATGACACATAAATATATATTTATTACATAGAGCTCAAAATCATCTCAATGTTTATCCAAAAGGTATTTGTTGGTATATTTAGACAACATCTTATCCATTAGCTATCCCGACCTCAAAAATAGAGCTTGTTTTATATCCTATAAAAATATATGGTTGTATGAGCCTATCTTCGATAAAACTATACTGATACATGTTTGGATTTTTAGTTTTGTATGTCCATATGATTATTTCCATCTCTTTATTACCATTGGTCATGAACCTTAACCCTTACCATATGTATTTCTAAAATTTTCCAACTCACATTAGTTATCTTAGATCATCCTATAAAAAAATGTCCTTCAGAGACATTTGGGAACTAGATTATAAGAACTAGAATAGAGATAAGAACATTTGACACCTCATTATGCCAAGGTTCAAGAAATTGAATCTTACCCATTTAAGTGGTGCTTCATTGAAAAAAATATTACGTAATTTCAACACTTATCTATCTTGCTCTCCATACCAATTCCCTTATACCAAAAGAGGGTAATTATACTAAAATAGTTATATTGATCACTTCTAAATAAAATGAGGTTAAAACACTTACCCAAGATATTCCATTCACAAACCACAAGAACTATGTGTGCATCTAATTCTGAGTGTAGGATACGTAGTTTTCAATTCTACTTTGGTAGTTGCACGATTTCATCATTTTTTTTATTTTGGAGTGTGTAAGGTAGGTTAAAGTGAATATGTAGTCATACAACATATTATTCCATGCATATATATGAAGGAAAGGTATATTCATAATCAATAGGACACAATGCACAAACACCAAAATACCTAGATTGTAAAACCCTACAGAGATACACCAAGTGGCACAACAATGCACATAGAAGCATATGGATAGGAATGAAACATTTGGGCTTGCAATAAACAAGACCATACATGTATGGATTCATCCCAAATAAATTGCAGGTCTATAAACTTAGTAACATATCAAATACTATCAACACAATCAAAATAAAAATTTGAATTTATAAAACATTCAAGGTGTGAACTTTTCTTAACCTATTTGCAATACATTGCTTTGTTTTAGCTATCATTTGCAACATTTAGGAATTTTTTTCAATAATTATCATATATATATATATATATATATATATATATATATATATATATATATATATATATATATATATATATATATATATATATATATTGATGTAGTAATATCCTAGGTAAAAAAATAATCTTTCATCACTAAGGAAAACATAATCCAAATTTTGTGAATTCATGAGCTAAGGGGAAATGCACAAACATGAAAACAATTGTTGTAAAAGGATTAGTACACATAATTAAATTCAAAGCTTGGTTACGTAGTTAAAATTTAATTTTGCACAAGTTTTAAATTATTGTGTAATGGTTTACATGTTGTGTGGTTACACATGACCATTCAACTCAAAGGTATGATCATAAAACTATATAAGCAAACATATGACACAAGCGTAAAGGTATGAAATGGGTGCCTAAAGTAGTATTTTATGATGATATTACATATACAACCATTTTTCATTAAGATAATATGGCATGAATAATTCAAGCATGTAGTATTT
This sequence comes from Torreya grandis, assembly GCA_037957365.1. Taxonomy (NCBI): domain Eukaryota; kingdom Viridiplantae; phylum Streptophyta; class Pinopsida; order Cupressales; family Taxaceae; genus Torreya; species Torreya grandis. The sequence continues at coordinate 55,256 of JARHVA010000377.1, forward strand.
TTGTGCAAGATAAGTGTTAGAATATTTAGTCTCAATGCACACCTTCTACATAGCCACATATATATATAGTTAGTTATCATATACTAGTTACATGAGAAAAAATAAGTACAGAGGATAGTAGTTGGTGAAAGTAACTTCTAACAGGACCATCATGATAGGTAGTTTAAATTTCAATGGCATAAAATATTCATAGGGGCTATGTGTCCTAGGTATACCTACAATATTTGGTACAACTTTGGAAAATATATGTTTCACATTCTTAAATTAGACTATTAGTTATATATGGGTTTTATTAGGTAAGTGCATAGGATCTTGGAAGCTATTAAAATAGATACTATGTAAAGAAAATATACAAGAGAGTTTAGAACTCTTAGATAGATTTTGCCCAATTGTATAATGATAAGAAAAAATAAATATCTTATGAGAGACTCTTTTGAATTTTAGAAAAAATAAAGAGAAAGAAATAAGGCCTATAGCCTTGAGGGATTAGCTTAGAATTCTAAGAGACTATATTATTTTAATACAAAGCTTTCAATTCAGATTTCAAATCAAGCATAGCATGTAGTCTTGCCTTGAATAAATTTTAGGTAATCTTATTTTATTATCAATATAAACCTAAACTTGTGTTTTAGCTATGCATTGAGAGTGGGTGGGAGTGTGTTCACTTAGGTTGCATGATATAAGGCATCCCTTCATGAAGAACCATTATCATGATATATAATTTGGTATTAGAGAGAAGGTTTTGAACCTTGGTAAGTGTGGAGAGTAGGTTGGATATATATGGTTGCAAGCAGAGTTAGTGCAGTATTAGGATATGTGCCTATAAAGAAGGAATGTGTTTCTGAGTAGAGTTTGCAAAGGATTTGAAATTATATCCAACATATCTGAAATACTTGATTAATTCTTGGATGTGTTATGCATATTAAGGCACACTAATATGTCATTTATGAGAATAGATGGTGTGGGTTTGCACCAAGGGATGACTAGAATGATGTTGAATATGAATAAAAAATTGTAAAAGGTGCTAGAGAATATGAAGATGATGAAGTTCACACCAATGTAAATAAAGGTAGAATCTTAAGATATATCTTGCATATTAGAAGAGGAACCAAGGTGGACATGCCATGTTTCTTAATATCTTTGAATCTAAATAAGCTCATTGACTATCTCACATATATAAGAATATTTTGAATTTGATGACATTAGTGACAAGTAGCGTGTGAAGGTATCACATTCCAAGTTGAAGGGTCATGTGGTGATAGAATGGAGATAATTTTAAAATTAATAACACATGAGAGTAAAGGACATGATAACCCAATAGGAACAAATGGTGGTGAAGATGAAAGGTAATTTCTTGCTTGGATATTACTAGATGGAATTGTTCAAGATATTTTAAAATATTAGGTAGAAATAACTAAGTGTCAAAGAGTATTTTGAGGAGTTATACAATATCACCGTCATATGTGGTCATATTTAATTTGATTAGGAGAATATTGTAACATAGTTGAATAGATTGAGGTTTGGCATCAAGGAGGAGTTGAGCATGACTCAGATCCAGATAGTATAATAGTCTTATCAGTTTACAATAAATTTTGAGAAGTTATCATGCATAATATAGAGAAACATGTGAGGTAAAAAAAGGCTCATGAATGGGAGTAGATAAGGTATTGATAAAAGAATCTAAAGGAAGGAAATATCAGGTCTATGCGCATTAATTTACATATGCATAGTAATTATAAATGCACAAGGAGTAAGCATACACATGAGCAAGTACATAAAATATTTATAGATGGAAATAAATATTTGGTCAAGGCAAGGGAAGAGTATTATCAAATAACATTTTTAGATGTGAACATCCTATACATAGAGCATATAAATGTATACATGCATAATGAGAAAGTAGCATAAGGTTTGAAGCTAGTGTGCACATTGTTCACGAAGATGAAAAGTTGATGGGATTAATAGAGAAATATAATGAACTAGAGAATGGATAAATCTTGATGATAAATCATCTTTATGATAAATATTGTGATGTTGAATCCACCAAAGGAATATAAGGAACAAGTGTAGAGGAAAAGCTTATTTTGAACAATGTGCAAGTCAGGAGGTAAGTGTTACAAGGTGACTATGGATAGTGGTAGCACATAAAATTAGAATTGTGTGAGATGATGGATAAATTGATTTTTAATAAGGTGTAACAATTAAACCCATACATATTTTCATGATTTTAAAAAGGTCATCAAGTTTTGGTGAATAAATAATGCCTAGTGAAATACCAAATAGGTACATACCGACATGAGATATGATGTGGCATGATTCCAAGGGACATATATCATGTAATTTTTAGGAGGCCGTTTAAGTATTATAAAAATGTGGTGCATGATGGGAGAGATAATTTATATCATTTGGATAAGGATGGAAAGTAATTCACACTAATTCTATTTAAAGATAGGGAAGAAGTAGAGCACAACATTGTTTACCACTTGATTATTAATGGTGTTAGGAAAGGAGTTCTTGTGAGAGGTGAAAAAGGATAATGTATGTTTTTAAATCATACCAAAGTTGATGCAAGAGGATCATGCATTTTGAGATGAGTTCATTGACATTATTTTGAGTGACCTACTAGAGGGCTTCCTGCCAATGGGAAACATCAACCATCAAATGGATCTGATGCCTAGGGAAATATTTCTAAATAAGGATGTATATGGGATGATGCCTCAAGATAATGAATAAGTGCAAATTAAATTGCATACATTTTTAGATAAAGTGTTAATCAAAAATAGTTTTATATTGTGCAAGTCATTGCAGAATTGGCAATAAAGAAAGGATGATAATGGCTCATGTGCATAGATTAAAGGGTCATCAATAATACCATGATCAATTACATAATTACATTATCACATGGATGAATTTATGGATTTCTTGATTTGTGTGAATTATTTCTCAAAATTTGATTTGCAGAGTGGGTATCATCATATCAAAATCATGGAAGCTGATCAATTAAAGACAGCCTTCAAGATGAAATAAGGATTGTATGAGTGGTTAGTAATGTCATTTTAAATAAAAAATATTCCCAAACATGTTCATGAGGCTAATGAACAAATTTTTGAAACTATTTATATGGAATAATGTCATTGTATATATGAATGATAATCTAATGTTTAACAAGACAAAGGAGGATCACATGGTGCATCTATAGAATATGTTGTATATGTTGCACAAGGAGAAGTTTTTGGTAAATGTGAATATGTGCATCCTCGTGAATATGGAGCTCATATACTTGGGTTTTTTTATATTATAATAAGGTATAAATATGTACCTATAGAAGGTGTGTGTAATATTGGAGTGGCCATCATTGAGGAACACATTTAAGGAATTAGGTTTTCACTATTAGAGATATTTTATAAGAATTTAATCATGAAATTAATTGGAGTCTACACAATAATCACAAAGGTGTTGATAGGATATCAAAAGACATTTTTATGGACAAGGGAATCTGAGTTCAATTTCTAATAATTGAATAAGAAGTTAATTGAGCAACCAATGTTAGCATTACCATATTTCAGCAAAGTATTTCAAGTAGATTATGATACAAGTGGTGCAATGATAGGAGAAATGTTAATCCATGAATGGATACCCATTACATATTTCAATTATAAGTTGAATGATAGAAATAATAAATAGTAAGTCTATACAAGGAGTTATGTGTTATTGTGAAAGCATTAAATAAGTAGAGACACTATTTTTTTCCAAAGGAGTTTATGTTGTACACAAACCATCAAGACCTACAATTCATTAATAGCCAAGGTAAGTTGAACTAGAGACACATGAAGTGGGTATAATTATTATAGAGATATATAATTATGTTGAATCATCAAAGTGGGAAATCAAAAAAGGTTACATACACGTTCAACATAAGAGCACAAGTGTTGAACAAGATGTGAGTAGAGGTCATGATTTTTGATACCATGAATGAACCATATGCTAAACATGAGCATTTTTATAATGCACAGAAAGTATTTACATATCCCTCAAGTGTGGATAGGACGTTGTGATGGTAATACCACATACATGAAGTAATGATGTTTAAGGGATCACAATTATGTATATTGTATACAATCAGTAATGCATCATGTTTATAAATCAATCATAACTCAGAGAAGATAGATCATATTTATACTTCCAATTGGGGATACACTAAATAATCAAGAACATGACCAATATGGGGATACGCTAGACCTAAATATGGGATTTATTACCACAATAAATAATGCTAGGGTGGGTTATAAATCCTTTAGTAAATCACAATCATGCAATAACCCTAAGTAGACCCTATGTTTTCATATTCACTAAACTAATAACAAGTAATGTAAAGTCTAATCTAGTGCTCACCAAAGTTTGTGGCACAAAGTGGGGGTAATAAATAAGAAAATTAAACATGTATAAGAGACATATACTCATGTTAATGTATACATAATCCTAATGCATGGAAGAGAAGTACAAATGCATATCTATCTACTCTTATAAAGAAGGAACAAAGTTAGGAATACTTACCTTTGAAGACAAACCCATCGAGCCTCAATCTCTCCCTTGGCCAAGGTACTTCATAAGAGGTTATTGTGGTATGTACAGATGAAAAGGATAAATCATCTCTAGGATACATAGCCTATTAATGCATCCAAAAGATTTTTCCATAAGATAAGATATGTATCTCTAAAGAAAGTATGAAACCCTAAGCTTGTCCCTTAAGTAGAATGGTGGAAAAGCAAATATGAAATAGCTATTACTTATTCTCTTTGATAAATAATGTTGAAATTATCTTGTATATATAGATGGATTTAACCCTAAGCTCTTCTAAAAAATTTGTCCAACAGGGTCAACCCAATTGACCTAGTATTATTATGGACAAAAATTCACCAGGTCACGGGCTAGGTCAACCAAGAGCCAACCTAGACCCTAAATGAATTTTAACCAAAATGGTACAGGGTCAACCCAGTTGACCTAGTATATTAAAAAATCAAAAGGAGATTAAGGCTAGGAAAAGGGGGACAAAAGGTGGGAAATGATTGAGGAGTGTGCAATAGAGAATAAAAAACTTAGGGATATGGTTCTCAGGATATGTGTGTAGATAATAAGTGAAAAAATGAATAATAATCCTATAAAGTACCAATGGTCTACCCACCCCTTTCTCGGTGCACCTCTTAAGGCATGCACTTAAAGATATTGAGACTTGATGGGTTCCTGTAAGATAAAGAGCATCATTTAAGTGATAAAAGTTTTAAAATATTATGTGTATATATATGCCCCACTTGAAGTTCATCACGTGTCATATGAGTGCAACACGGGATGGTGCTTTGGGAATGGAACATGATGACACATAGCATTGATGCTAAGTAAAATGTAATAGGGAGAAAATAAGATAAAGGAAAGGATAGAATTGAAAAACACATACCTTTACTTACTTTAGTGTTATAGATAAAGAAGGAGACTACAAGATATTTTAAATGCATTTAATGTGAAGAACATTAGGTGAACCTATAGAGATTAGTGCAAAAAATAGCAAAAAATCAAAAAAAATGAATATATGCATGTAGTAGTGGAAAATATTCTGTACAACATCATGATTCTATAACTTTTTACGATTCAAAAAATGGGTTAGTAAAAACAAATATATGATCGAAATAAGGAATCTGATGATAAATATTTGAAAGGTAAATAATTGTGAAAAATAGATTTAAATAGAGTGAAAATGAACTCATTTGCTTATTGCTTGACTTGTTTTGCGAGAAAAATAGAGCTTGGAGAGACCAAAAGATAGACAATAGAGCTAAGATGGTGAGGATACGACAGTCGAGATGAGAGGGATGCCCAATGGGTATAACATAGGTAGGCAATTGAGAATGTCAAACTTGTTTTTTAATATTTTAGTGGAAATTAAGTGTTTTATAGAAATTTGTAAATTAAACCAATTCTATAAATAGAAATGAACCCCATAAATTTGATAAGAGTACTAGATGCAAAAAGGGGAAATGGGTTGGAAGGAGTCAAAGTAATAACTATCGAAGGAATTTATTACAAGCACGAAAAGGAGTCTATAGTCTAAACCAACTAGATCGACCCAGTTGATCTAGTATGCTAAAAATTTGGATTCCACACTACCAACTTAGTAGGTGTAGGATGACTTGGTTATTTTTGGAAGCTTCTGACTTAGTACCTCACTATCAACTTAGTAGGTTAATCCACTCTACCAATTTAGTAATAAGGGGGGAAATGAAAAGGTTGACTTAGTTTGTTAAGTCAGCGTGGTCAAAATAAGGACTATTCGGTCAACTTGGTGTTTGACTAAGTGACCAAAATAGTACAAAAATGCATAAAATAGGTTGAAATAGTACTAGAAAGGCCCAAATGCCTAATTAAATTTTGAAATGACCAAGTAGGCTAAAAATAGGTCAAATTGGTCAAAAATGGATACATTAAGGCAAATTAGGTTTGTTTTTGTTAAAATTTAAAAGTAATGTATTTAATTATAAGTGACATGAAGGTTTAATACATCTTTTATTATTTTATGGTTGCAAGGGCATCTGATATTTTGGTGATTGGTGGATGTAGCATGGCTCCCAAACCTTTTGGAGTGATTGATAGTGGAGGACCAATCTAGGTTGGTCACACTAGGTTTAGGAGGTATTATGTATATGTGTCAAGCCTTGTTGAACATGAATCTTGTAGTCATGTTTCTGGGAGCCTAGGAATAATTGACTAACACTTTTAGATGGGTGGTGGATGGGGATACCATCAAGGTGGGTATCACCCTAGAGGATGTTCATGTTATTCTTGGATTCCTGATAGGAGGTACTCTCATAATCACATGGGTACCAGATGATCAGTAGGAGAGGTGAGCATTAGACTTATGGGCAATGGCTTTAGATAGGATATATCCTAAGTTGAGAGTTAACCTCTTTTATGTGTATACAACTTAGATTCTGGACATCTAGAAGGTAGTGATATGACTTTTGATAGCATGGGTGCTATTTCACAATTAAAATGGCAAGGTATCATTATATGTGATATCCTTATGCTAGTCCATTTTAGACTAGGGGGCACTATATGATCTAGGTTCTATCATCTGGGTCTAACTCATGCATGATATGTATGGGATGTTATTCAGAGGGTATAAAAGCATGAGATTGGTGATTTTTTTGATTTCTTAGATATATGAGAGGTTTTTTATGTATAAACTAGTTGGGTTGCCCCATGTGGTTGATGATCAGTTTTATTGAATGCAAAGATGGCAATAGGATCAGGTAGCATGGGTTGTGTTTCATGTGTTAGTGATACAAATAGTCATGCAATAAGATATCATACGGTATTCATATGGGCACATCATGATAATATGGTTAGGTTGGAAGACAATGGTACTAACATTTACACAAGCACAGAGTATAGGCCACAACACCTAATGGATAGAGCTATATCTAGTGGAATGCATATCAGGATAGTTAGGACTCCCTCATCCAGTGGCTTTGATAGAGTTTCCCAATTTTTGGGATAGACATGTGAGAGAGCCAAGGGGGAGAGGAGGAGTGGGACCACTAGTTGTTAGGCTAGAGATCAGACCATGGTGTGAGAGACCTTGGATAGGTCAAACATGATGGTTAGCAGATAGAGAGGAAATGGATGTGGATGTAAGAGTACCATAGGTACCACAACTATCACCACATTAGGAGGATTAGAGACCACCTTAATCACACCATTGATGGAGACACTAGCAGTGAGAGAGATCATAGAGGGTGATCATTCTAGATGACCCATCAAGTAGCCCAAGATAGATTTGATCTATAGAGGTACCAATCAAGCATAGCTTGAGATGGGTATGAGTGGTAACCCTAAGATTTACATTGATTAGGAATAATCTTACATATTAATTACTTAGAGGATGAACCAATGGAGAGACCATGCTTGGCAATCATGTAGATGGGGAGACAGTGATAGGTGACACTTAGAAAGGTAATAAATGGTTTAAAGTTTGCTTATGTTTTTTGAGATAAATTATAGATAGATAGATTTTTAGATATATCTATGATCTAATATCTATTTGGTTTTAATTTTGTATATCCTATAAAGGAGGATCCTAAATGGGGATCCTTGGTGAGGGGAGTACTCCATGAGATCCTAGATGAGGCATTGATGTTGTACAACCCTGCTATACTAGATGATCCTATGATACTATCTGCCTTAGCTCTGGAAATATGGTTTAGATTAGTAGGAGAGGTTGCAAGGTGAGTACAGGCACATAGGGATAAGAAATAGCCACCATTAGGGGTGGGAGTGAGAGAGGCAAAGGCATGAAATGCCTTGGCTTAGGAGAGAATCATGCATATGGATACCATAACCCATATAGCACAAGTATAGGCCTAAGTAACCAACCTATATGGGTAAGTGATAGTTTTGAGATCTTAGACAACCTATTTATAGCATACTATTTAGAGGGGACTATCTGAGGCATTTGTAGGCAGTGTGGCTAGGCCATGAGATAAATATGATAGAGCTCAATCTTAGAGTTGAGCGATATATTTTTGTACTTTATATCAAAAACACACACACACACATATATATATATATATATATCATTTTGACATTTTAGATGTTGATCTTATGTTTTTATATTATGGTTTTGGTTGTGGATACATAGATATATTTCTTTCTAGCACATGTATTTTGCTTATGTTTTATATGATATAGGAAAAATATGTTGGGTGTTTTCTTTTCTAGCATTATGTAGTACACATGCATGGTTAAAAATAAACAAGGAAAAAGACTTGGAAAAATATAATTAATCAAAAATAAATGCACTACACACTATTTCACAATACAAAATGTGTAATAACAAAAGATGACTAAGTATAAGAAACCAAGAAGTGGTAAACAAGAGGGAAAAATATTTTTAAATCATGAAAAATATTGGCACCAAATTAAAACAAGTAAAATCACACTAAATCATGTTGGGAAGTATGAAAATAATGTAATAAAATGGAAAGCACTTTAAAGACCAATGGTATAAAAACAAATCAATTAATTCAATCAATCATACTAAATCATGTTGGTAAGTATAAAAGAGAAACAAAATTGGCAACATTGGTCTTAAATTTATCATACTAATTCAAGTTGGGAAGTATGAAAAAAATTCAAGAAATGGTTGGATTCTTACATGCAATCAAAAAATAAGAAGATAAAAGTGAAAGAGTAATAAACTAAGCATAAAACATACTAAATCAAGATGGGAAGCATGTCAATTATGTGTAACTTCATAATCAATGAAATCTTATCTCATATTTGACACATGTAATTTTGTTGTGACTTGGATTATTCAAAAAATTTGTAAGGCTAGGTCCTATCCATGGTATTACACTACAAATCACAAAGGGAACACCAATGAGGTGGAATTAATGTGAAAATATGGTAAGAAGGGATGTAAGGTGAAATTTTGGTAATTTTTTAGGAAGGTCGGGTCCTATCCATGGTCTTACAATACAATTCACAAATGGAATCCCTGGGGGAGTGATCAATGAACAAAACAATATTTCTCAAGGGGGAATATTAGGGTTGTAGGAAGTGAAAATGGGAATGTAAAAATCATAACTTAGGATTCTTATGAGAAGACCTTAGGAGATATGAGGCATACTAAGGACATGAGAAGAAACTAAGTAACTAGTGACCATCAATGTATAAAGGAAACATGTTCACTATAGACATAAAGTTATGTAAGTAAATAAGTGTGCTACTAAGATCAACTCATGAAGGTAGATTGGTACAAGAAGATTAAAAATATACCTACCTTTCCATGATGTGTTCCCCATTCCTTAGGACCCTTTACAGAGCCACCATTCTACTATGAAGATTGGGTACTTGCATGAGAAATTAGGTAGCACTAAAAGATTTTTTTATTCTCCTTTTCTAATCTACTAGCCTACTATACCCCAATGGACTTTGGCTCTATCATGAGGCCAACTATGAAATTTGAGATATGACTAGAATTAGGATATGTGCTTTGAATCACACCTTTTAGTGTGATTTGACTTTTGAGAATTTTGAATGTTTTACCTTTTGGGTCATTGTCTTTTGTTAAATGATTTGGATTTTGAATAGTTTGATCAATTTTAAGATTCCTTATCCATACAGACTTAGAATGACCAATCATGAGAGATAGAGTGATACACATGAATGATATTTAGTCTTAGGCTAAAGGAAGCTAAGTAATCAAAGACAAGAGTGACTAAGATACTTAGGCCTAACAATGAACCAGCATATTATCTCAAGTCTCAACCATGTATATGTTTAGTTTGTGAAAGGAAATAAAGGAGATCCAAAATAAACTGGTAAAAGGAGACTATAATGAGGTGAATTATTTGCTAACTGATCACTTGGTAAAGAAGGAATGACTAAGGGAGCAAGCTTTGCATAACCAAGTCACAATGATAATTATTTGTGTGTATAGAGATAAGATAGCAAACCATCATGAAAGAAAAAAAAGGAGTCTTAAGAGAGAAACTCAAGAATAAAAATAAGGCTATGATATAGAATAAATTCATAAGTAAACATAAATGACATTATAAGTAATATAAAGTGCAAAATTAAAGTCACTATGTAAGATAAATAAGAATTTGACACAATGTCAAATGATATAACAAATATATAAAGATAAATTTGGATCACACATCCAATCCAAATGAAAATGTAAGAACACCATGCATGTGCTCATAAGTACTAATATATTTTTCCACACATATTATCCATAATATATGATAAATCTCTATGAAGTTGAATGCAAACTACATCTAATGTCTCATCTATCTTTAGCAAAAATTGGGAAAATACTTCATGTCTAATCTCCTCAATAGAAAAGGTGGGAATGCTTGATGGATCATGATGAAGAGTGATATAATGAAAGGGATGCTTAGGATAATGCATGGGAGTGGATTCTATATGAGATGAAGGGATAATCGATGGGGAAGGATCCACAAGTGAGGGACTCATAGGTGGAGAAGGATCCATATGTGATGGAAGGTCCATAGGTGGAGAAAAATCCATAGGTGAAGGAATAGGAGGTGAAGAAGGGACCATAGGAGGAGATGGAATGATAGGAGGTGGAACCATGGGGGAAGAAGGGGGAGAATTCTTGGAAAAATGGCATATGGGAAGAATATTAGAAGGTGCAAGAATAGTTAAAATATAATATTTAAGATGCTATTGAAGGATGCATCAATGATCAATGTGATGGGTGCCACATTGGTGCCAAAGATAATACATCTATCCATACTTAAGAATATACTCAGGTACTACCTTCAAGGGAGGTATGGCCTTGTCTAAGGATTGAGGGGTAGTAGGATAGAAAGTGTCAATATATTGTCATAGATTATGATAATGCATGGATGAATGATTATCTATGCCCTAAAATCAACAGATATGCTTGTGAGTAATCTTAGTAGGAATACTCACATGAGGAGGTGTAATATAAGTGGAAGGAACTTGGGAAGGATCATCATCCCATTTGGTGGGAAAAGGATCTAGATGCAATAAAATAATTAAACCATCACCAAGAGAAGGTGGTGCTAGTGGAGAAATAGTGCAAGGCACATTAGCATGAGTGATGGGATCAAAAGTAAGAATAGACTCAGATAAAATAAGTGTAAGAATAGGATCCAAATTGGTCTCTACTGAGGGAGGGGTGGGGTCTATATAAGACTAAAGGATATTTGAATGCATTTTAAGGATAATCAGGCTATATGGGTCATGGTACCTAACAAAATGATAGGGCTCAGTGATAGCATAATGCATAAACATACTCCTATGTGGTTCTTTAGAAACTGGAGGTGTTCACACCATCTCTACCTTATGATAAAGAGTAAAAATGCTAAAATTAGGATGATATATGATGGAAAATGGGAAGATATACTAAAATATTGAATCAAAGATGAGTGATAACAGATAATCTTAGCATCACAGACCTGAGCAAGACCTCCCAAGAATGGATCATCTACGATATAACCATCATCAAAATCAGGTGTATGAATATAAATGATGCAATTAGGGATGAAATTTTCATTCTATGAGGTGTGATGAATGGAATTTTGAGTTGTAGTTAAGACAATGAGGATGTCATCACAAGGTGGTTGATGAGAATGAAGATGCAAAGAAGCAGGAAGCTAAAATATGAGATGAGGTGAGAGATCAAAAGTTTTAATCTTGAGATTGATCTCATCAGGCTCATCAGAATCTAAGAGGTTAGGGGTAATATTCCCAATAAGTTTGGGATGATTGTTGTAACCTCAAGTGGAATTGATAGGAAAGTTAAATAATTGAGAATCACAAAATGGAACACTTGGTAATGATTTAAGGGTAGGAATATTGAATACACCCCTATCTTAGAATTATTTTAAATTCCAAGAATTGGTGTCACCTTTAATCTTATAGATGGATCCATTGTGAGGGAATATAATGCACTATCAAGTGGAAGAAGAAACTACTCTCATATAATGAGTCCATGGCCTACCAAGTAGAATGTTTTAAGATAGAGGAAAGTTAAATATCGTTACCTTTACATGAACGTTGATAGGTGGGATGGTAATGGGAAGCCACACATAACATAAAGGAGGAATTTGCCTTAAATAATAGCCTTGACATGTGTTTCACGTGGATTTGAGATTTCATTTATAATATCTAAAGGTTTTGATAAAATCGAGAGAGGTAACACAAGTGTCAAAACCCTTTGTTAATCAAGACATGCTTGACTTAGATATCACCAATTTAGACACTAATGAATAGAAGAGGATCATCCAAATGAAGCATAATATCATCATGAATCATAGATGTAATGGTAAATTTGAGGGGAAGATAAGTGTTACTTCATCAACATGTATGGACATCTCTTCGTATTGTTGTAAAATTTTATCTTCAGATCCAGATAAGGTTACTTTGCATCCTACTAGGGGAGGATGAGAGATGTTCATTTCAAAAAAGAATTGCATAATAAGTTTATGATGATGTGGAGAGGTCCTCATAATCTCAATAAATTGGATTCGGGATTGGATATTAGTGAGTTTCATAATAGGATCCCACTCATCATAACCCATAAGAAGATTGTTAGAAAGAGGTGTATAGTGTTGAAGGAGGTCCTCAGAAGGAGGAGCTAAAGTACATTAGAATTTATGTTGCTAAGATATATAAGGTTTATTAAGATGAAAAATTGATAAGTTAAGTTGAGAATATGAAGCATTTGATGCATTTTGGTTTTGAGAAGTGCTAGAATAAGTGTTGATAAAAGCTTGAGTATCATTAGTATTAGGTAAAGAAGATGGAGGGATGGTAGAAATAGAATGGGAAGTGTTATCCATGGGAGGAATCGGAATTGGATCATCAAAATTTATAAGTTATTCTTTCCCCAACTCATTTAAATGAGTTGGAGAAGAATCTTGGCTAACACAAAATGTGCAAGACAATGGAGTTGTGTAGATAGGTTGAGGATCAATGAAAGCAACCACCCTTCACATATTAGTCATATTAACCACATTTTCTTCTAGATTTGGGTTAATAATATATTCTATATTATTTTTGGAAGGGTTGGGCTTGTCTTGGTTATCTTTGTGATTTGGAAGAGGATCTTTATAGATGGGCAAATGAGTATTAGCTTGATTCAAAGCTTGAGATTTAGTATTTATTTCATTGGCTTTGAAAGCAATGTCATAGGATTTTTAGCATTTATAAATGATAGAATCATGGTCAAAATTCAGACCAAGAAGAAAATTCATAACCAAATTAAGAATCTACTTACAAGTATTGTGAGAATGACCCCAACTAGTATGAAACCAACAAAATTTATTAGGATCATACTAAAATTTCATAGGATAAGTGGGATCAAGTTCTTATGGTAGAGGCCTAGGTAAACATTTTAGTAATCTATTTGAGGATAAAGTTTTATGAACATTGATGTTATTAGGTGAATATAAATGAGGATTGATGAATTGTTGAGAAGGGGGAGCTAGTTTTGAAGATTGGCTAGGAACAACAACGTGAATAGTGTGAATGGTGACATAAGAGTCTGTGACACCATCATTGGTAGCATGGAGATTCTTATTTTTTAGTAATATACAAGAACCCACATAAGGTTGGGATGGCCTGAATTAATGCATAAGGAAATCTTGGCATTTAGCTTGGTTAATATCCTCCTCTAAAGTACATGGAGAGAGAGTCCAGACTCGATATTACAACTTGGGAAAAAGATCAATGGTAAAAATATGGAAAAGGTTATCATCAGCCATGTTATGTTCACATTTGTCAAACAATGTATTTCACCTTTTAATAAAATATTGGGTAGTTTTGGTTTTAAGTTACTTATAATTGATAAAATGGACCAAGGCATTCTTAGGGAGATCACTAGTTTGGAACTCATTAGACTAGAGCATTTATTAGATATTTTAAACTAGTAATAGAATGAGTTTTAAGTTGGTTGTGCCAATCTAAAACATCACCTGTGAGAGTTTTGGATAATAGCTTGGCAGCGGCAAAGGTATTTAATTTGACCTAGTCTTTATATAGATTTCTAAATGTTTTTAGATGAAGATTAGGATCAGCTAATCCATTGTAATAAATGGTAGGAGTGATACCTCCTATATCGATATTAAAATTTTGAGATGTAAGAGGATCATTTTGATGATGCTTGATTATCTTGTTGACAAGAGGAAGTTGAGGGATAAGATTACCATGGGAATCCTAAAGAGGAAGTGGGAGGACATTTTGATTATGCGTGCCCCATGGCATTTTTTGAGGGTGGGTTTGAAGATGGATAAGGTGGTTTTGCATTTGTATCATTTGATTTGCATTATTATCTTGAAAAACATTCATTTGATTAAGGGTTTGTAATAGGATTTTGTGGGTTTGAGTTGTATTGTTGGCATTATTTGAAGTATTAGAATTGGATGTAGTGGCTTAGATACCACTATGAGTGTTAGTATGAGCTTGAGAAGAGTTATTATAATGTGAGGCACTAGTGGCAAAATTTGCTTATGTGACAAAAGATGGAATAGTAAAGGGATGAGAAGAGGAAGCACTAAAATATGATTACCATGGGTATAAAATGATGTACTAGTGGAATAATTGAGGATAATGGGTCTTGAAAGAGGCCCACTAGATGTATAACATGACATGTTAGTAAAGATATTAGGCATGGAGGTAGAGGAAGTCAAAGAATAATAATTCATGGTATGATAAGGGTTCAAAATAGAGAGAAGAGGTTGAGAAGAAAAGAAGCTAGTGTCCCCAAATCCATGTGAGAATTTGGGAGAAGTTAAATGAGGCTCTTCAACTTAACCACTAATCTTGAGATGGTAAATGGTAGAAAGATCCTTTCCTCGATGTTGAGGAAATTCAGAGATAAAGAAGATCATTTTAGGTGTATACTCTAATTCGGGTTGATCTTCAAGTGAGAAAAGAGGATTATGAAGTGAAGAAGAATGAGGAAGGGTCCCATAGTTTATTGTGTGAGTGGATATATGAACATTACTTTCATCTAGAAGAGGAGCCATAATCTACTTATGGGAAACCCTATGAGGGTTGGTAAAACTCATCATATCTATTGAATTCAACTTAGTGTTGTCTTCAAATAGGAAGTTCATGATGAGGGATAAGTACTAGATAAGGCAAATGTGAATCAAAATCAAGGAAATACAAAGAGGTGGATAAGATTACAAAGTCAACTAGGTTGACCTAGTACTAAAAATAGCATCTAAAAACTAAAAAAATAGGCATACAAATTCAACAGGGTTGACCTAGTACTGTAATCTACATAGAAAATAGGCAAAAAAAGATACAGAGTCGATAGGGTCGACCTAGTACTATATCCTGAGGAAAAAAAAATACTGTGTTAACAAGGTTGACTTCATACTGCAGGCAGGGGAAATAAATATTCTTTAAGAGACTATGTCGAACAAAATGATAGTGTACTAAAAGAATAAAAAATTTACAAGTACTTTGAAAATCAAGAAGTGAAAATAAATGCACAATAAATTGGGTCAATGAGGATGATCCAATTAAGGTACATAGCACAAAACCTTTCACCAATGCTATTTAATATAAGTTTTTGTAATACAACATACAATTGAGCAAAAATCAAGTAGTCAACTTGGAAAGTAAATGCTAACTAAGTGGTCATCTTGAATGTTGTTAGATTATTAGATTATAACTTTAAGTGTGATAGGAAGTTGGTTATAAGTATGGAACTAGAAAGTAATCTATGGATGATTTCAAGATGTTTAGGTTGAAATGGATCTATGTTGGAAATAGTACTGGCTTGGTATTGGGGCCTACCCCTTCACTTCAAACATCGTAACAATAAAGGTGTCAAGTGCTTTTCCAATATATACCATTAACCACATGTTTATACTAGGCCGAAAAACCAAGTCAGCTTCCCCTTGGTGATGAAATCCAAGTAGGTAGGCCTTGGGTAGATAATTATTTAAATGTATTATAAGATTATGTGATTTCGTAGTATGTACATAAAATATAAAAATAGTGAAACTAAATGGTATATTGAAAAACCACATAATTAGACTATGTGATCTATTTTAAGCATGCAAGTAACTAAAAGTGAAAGTGTGAGATAATTACTAGCATATAAGTATTAATTCCAAATTTGAAACACATTATAGTGTCAGTTTAGATGATAGTGTATATAGAGATTACATGATAGAGTTGATAGTGTTGTTATTATACTACTGAAGTAAGGGTCTATTAATAACTATGTTGATAGTGTCGACCTAGTTTTTTAGACAGAACATAGAATACAAAACTAGGTCAACAGGGTGGAC
Organism: Torreya grandis; assembly: GCA_037957365.1. Classification (NCBI taxonomy): domain Eukaryota; kingdom Viridiplantae; phylum Streptophyta; class Pinopsida; order Cupressales; family Taxaceae; genus Torreya; species Torreya grandis. Next base: position 72,112 of record JARHVA010000377.1, read on the forward strand.
CTAGTTTATTGTATAAGGGTAGTTTTAAAGACTATAATTTGTGAAAAATAGAACTATAATGAATAATAGAAATGAAAGAGAAAGAGAGAAAGGAACTTTAGTGGGTTGGAATATGCAGAGAAAAGTGAGATTGTTGTTGAAGTGCCTTGAATTTTACTTACAAATTCTACCAACTGTGTCGACTGGGTTGACCTAGTTTTGTAGTTCCTTATTTATTGAAGCCTGTGAAGAATATTATACCATAGTGTCAACCTAGTATATTTTATGGAAGTCAGAAGTGTATTATGTCGACTAGGTCAACCTAGTAGCCTATCTAGAAGTGAAAACTTGTACTATGTTGACCTATTTGACCCAACAACTTATATCTGATGAAGACTTACACAAATAGAACAAAGTCATATTGATGTGACTGTGTTAAACCTGCACATAAAAGTTAGAAACTATACTAACACTATCGACCTAGTATTGTAAATATATAAAAATAATAATAAAATGATAAAATAATGAAAAACATGAAATAAAACCTGCAAGGGTTAGATTCACATCGGGTTCACCAAAATGTATGCAATTATAAATGCATCATGTCTATAAATCAATCCTAACTTGAATAAGATGGATCATACTTACACTTTTGATTTGGGATAAATTATATAATCAGGAACATGACCAATATGGGGATCCACTAGACCTAATTAGGATATCTCTTACCAGAATAAACAATACTAGGGAGGGTTCCAAAGCCTCCAGTCACGCACAATCATGCAATAAACCTAACTAAGCCCTATGTTTTCATATTCAATAAACTAATAAAATGTAAATTAAAGTTTAATTTAGTGCTCACCAAATCTTGTGGCACAAAGTGGGGGTAATAAACAACAAAATTTAACATGCATAAGATACATATACTCACATCAATGTATACAAAATCCTAATGCATGGAAGAGAAGTATAAATGTATATCTATCTACTCTTACAAAGGAGGAACAAAGTTAGGAATACTTACCTTTGAAGATAAACTCACCGAGCGTCAATCTCTCCCTTAGCCAAGGTGCTTCATAAGAGGTTATTATGGTATGTAAGGATGACAAGGATAAATCAGCTCTAGGCTACACAACCTATCAATACATCCAAAAAACTTCTCCATAAGATAAGATCTGTATCTCCAAAGAAAGTATGAAACTCTAAGCTTGTTCCTCAATTAGAATGGTGGATAAGTAGATGCATAATAGATCTTACTTATTCTTCTCTTCTCTAAATAATGGAAAAATGATCTTGTATATATAGGTGGATATAACCCTAAGCCCTTTTAAAAGTTTCAATCTACAGGGTCGACCCAGTCAACCTAGTACTGTTATGGACAAAAATTCACTAAATCACGAGCTAGGTTGGCCAAGAGCTGACCTAGACCCTAAATGAATTTTACCTAAATAGTACAAAGTCTACCCAGTCGACCTAATACAATGAACATTCAAAAGGGGCTTAAGAATAGGAAAAGGGGGATAAAATGTGGGAAATGATTGAGGAGTGTGCAATAGAGAAGAATAAACTTAGGTATATGGTTTCCATGAGATAAGTGTGTATATAAAAAGTGGCAAAAGGGACAACAATCCTATGAAGCACTAATGGTCTACCCACCCCTTTCTTGATGTACCCCTTAAGGCATGCACTCAAAGAGATTGAGATTCAATGGGTTCCTATAAGATAAAGAGCCTCAATAAGTGATACACATACTCATAGGTTTAATGTTTGATAATTTGATAAATTAAAATAATAGTGGAGTATTAATTTAAAAAAATTCATTATGACAAGACATTGGTGCATTTGATGGAAAGATATTACCAACTAAGAATTTGTATAAATATGATCGAGTGTGAAGGTGTAGATTTTTATAGTTGGCAAAGGGGAAGAGATAGAACATAAGTTTATATCAACCACTGACTATATCGAAGAAGCCATGGGGTGATATTAGCATGAATTTTATGCTAATATTTTTAAGGAGGCAAAGAGGAAATGATTCCATGTTTTTGGTGGTGGATAGAATCTTAAAAATGGTGCATTTTATTACATGCAAGAAGATGAATGGTGTGACTAACATAACCAATTTGTTCTTCAGAGAGGTGGTGAAGATGGATGGTTTGCCACATATCATGGTATATTAATAAGATGCAAATTTTTTTGAAAATTTCTAGCATACATTATGGAATAATTTGGAAACAAGGTTGAATTTTAGTTCAACATACCATTTTCAAATAGGTGGACAAATCAAGGTTGTGAACAAGAGACTTGAGAATTTTATGAGATTCCTAGTTGGAGATAATCCAAGTAATGGGATATGGTGTTTACAAAACAAGAGTTTTCATATAATAATTTAATGAATAGAAGCACTAGGAAAACACCTTTCTTTATGGTGAGTGGAATCAATCTAAGGGTAATTATAGAGATGAGAGATAACAAGGCACATGGAACAAGTGTAGAAGCATAAGAATAGGTAGAGTATATATGCAAGTTACACCAATAAATGTAAATGATTATGAAATAGATTAATTTTTAATATAAATAATGCACAAATGAGAGGTGTAAAATAAATATTTTGAATTAGGATACCTAGTGTTGGTACATTTGTGTGAGGAAAGGTTTCCCAAAAAAACATACAACAAGCTAAAGATTAAGAAGATAAGACAATTTAAGGTCTTGTACAAATTTTAATTGAATGTATATGAGATCAAGTTTCCAAAAGGATTCAACATATCACCCATATTAAATGTGTAAGACTTGTATGAGTTATATGAGTGAGAGTAGGATGAAGAGGTATAAAAAATAAAAGTGCAAGTATCTGATTAAAATACACAAATACTAGAAAGGGATAAATGGAGATATAGGACATATTTAACTATAGATTAGTCAAAATAATGTGTGGAAAAAACCATAAAAAATATTTTTCCAAATGGAATCATATATAAAATGATGACTTGGCATGGTTGGATATCACAAAAAATTGATGTTATGGCCATACTCTCAAATATTTGACCTTATGAACTAATTTTAAACTACCTGGGGTATCTTTGTAAGAGTATCCTAGCATAAAGAAATCTTGCATTGTCAAGGATGGATTAGTCCAAATTTTTTGAAGTCACAAGCTAAGTTATAATGTGTAAGCACATGAATTTTTTGGGGTAAGAGGATCTCTATGAAAAATTAAATGTAAAGCCTAGATGCATAGTTGTACTTTTAGTTTACACAAGCTTTGAATTTGTGTGCAAGGGTTCACATAACACATAGTTTTGCATGACCATTTAACATAAATTAATGGTTAGATCATAACATAAGCAAGCATATAAAAAAAGTGTAGAGGTGTGACATGGGTAAATAAGTCAGTATCGCATGATAATATTATGTAAACAACCATTATGCACGCATAAGTATAAGATGGCACAAATAATTCAAGCATGAAATATTTTGGTAGAGGATAAGTGGTGGAGTATTTTGTCTTGATGCACACATTATAAAAAGTCACATAAGCTTATAACTAGTTATCATAGCTATTCATGTGAGGAACAAGTGAGTGTAGAGGATGGTAGCTGGTGAAAGTAACTTCTAATAGAACTATTATGACAATTATTTGAGATTAATCAGCACAAAATCTTCATAGTGGCTACAAGTCCTACATATACCTAAAATATTTTTAATAACTCTAGGACATATACACTACACATTATTAAATTATACTATCAGTTATGCATAGGGTCTATAATGGAAGCACCTATGAGCTTGGTAGAGATTAAATGAGATGTTATGACAATAATGTATAAGATATATCTTATAAATCTATGGGATATTCTACTTGATTTTATAACAATGAGAATCAAGAAAGCTCTTAGGGGAGACTCTATTGAAGTGTAAAGCAAAGAAAGATAAATAAATAAACCCATAGCCTTGAGGGAGTATCTTTGAGATATAAGAGACTCCATTATTGTAATACAAAGATTATATGTTAATATTTTGAACCAATCATACCCTGTATCTCATGCCTTGAATAATATTTATGTAATATTGTTTTCTTATTAATATAAAACCTAAACTTGTGTTTTAGTTGTGTATCACGAGCAGATGGGAGTATGTTCACTTAGGCTATGTGGTAGATTGCATCCCTTCACTAGGACCCCTAATCATGACTTCATCATATATGATTAGATATATTAAATTACAATTTTTTTATACCTTTTTTTGTAAAAACTAAAATTAGGGTAAACATAAATGGTGAAGCCTAGTTTTTTTCAACACTCAACTTAGGATTTTGTATAACCCTTTTTTTATACACTTTAATGGTTGATTTTATATTTGATATCTTTCTATGTTTTCTTTATCCAAAATAATAATTACTATATATGTACCTATATCATGCAAATAATCATCTAGGATTTGATCACTTGCTTGCATTTAACCTAGGGTTTCACAAACCCAAATCCTATTAGGATTTGACCAATAATTTCAAAATATGATTCTCAGATTTTCTCCTAGGAGGTTTTTCATGTTATAAATAAATTAAAAGGTATTACAAAATAATGTTGAAATTAAGTAAATGAATGTATAAAACATGAGATATCACCTCAAAATTAAGTCACACCATGCGAGACACAAAGTGATAAGTGGGAAAAGTGAATCAATGGAGGAAAACCCCACTTTTATTAAGGAAAAATGTTTACAAATTTTTTCAAGATTAAAATCTTTGTGAATAGAGGAGAATATATGATGGAATGAGAAATAATAATGACCTTCAAAAGATAATAAATATATCTCAAGTTGTATAATAAGAGAGAGCTCTTTAAATAGAGAGTGATCCAAAAGTAGTCACTAAAAACTCCATCGTAGTCTTGCACAACCTTTTCAGTGTGTTCCTAGTGTCACCAATCCCTATGAGGTGAGAAAGAGGTGTGTTAAAAGTGTGGAAATAATTTCATGTGATAAGGAACTCCAATATTACCTTCAAAAGGGAAAAAATAGGTATGACACCTCATAAATTTGAACATAATAAGAAATACAAAAAATTGGTATTTAAAATACCCAAATAAAGATTAATATCCAACACTCCCTCTTAATCTTTGTTTTTAGGTTAAAAGGAGGAGATAACCTTAAACAAATAAGGGAGATGACATTACATATTACTCCCCCTTGATGACAACTTCCTTTGAGGGGAATTACAATATAACAAGGATTAGAGAGAAGAAAGAAGAAGAGTATAGGTGCCACCAAGAAGCTTGAAAAGGTGAAGGTGTGATCATTGAAAATCTCCTAAGAATTTTCTTTGGACAAGAAGTTAAATCTACATTGGAACATAGACAAACAAAGAGGAGATGGAAAAAATGATCCACTATACCTGAAAAATATAAGCTTGTACCAATCTTAGAGTTAAGTAAAAACTCCATAAAATGTGATATACAAACATTGAACATAGTAAAATTAGATCTAAATAACAAAGAGACAACTTCCATAATAAAGAATGGAAACTTGCACAATCAAAATAAGTTAGTCAAAAATAAAATTAGCTCTACCAAAGGCATATTTCCTTGACAACTTACAAGAAAAAATAAGCACAAATCCAAAGAAAATAATAAATTTAAACTTTTAAACTTATCAAAAGTGAGGCAAATAATATATTTCATATTTCACAAAATATATCCTACATTTGAAGAATTATCAAAATAAGTCACATTCTTGTCTTGAGAAGATACCATAAATTTAGGGATCCAAATTTGTTCGAGCATGGAAAGAGTGGGTGTAGATGTTTTCAAACAATGCAAAATGTCATGATTTGTTCTGCCACAAGTTTTGTGAGGATGTTATTTCCAACATTTAGTAATATTATGCCCATGTCTACCACAATTATCACAAATTTTAACATTTTAAACTAGAGTATGAGCACAAGAAGCAAAATCACTATGATGAAATATCCTTTAATGAGGAGGACAATATGACTTAGTTGTAACATTAGTTTTAGAAGCATGAAATCCAAGCCCTACAAAATTGGAATTGGTTTCAAAATAAATGGGATCAATTATGTCATTTGTACATTTATAATTCCACCACCAGCATAGCACATTGATTGCATAGTTTTCAAATTGGGGTTAGAAAAATATTGTCGCAAAGTAATACACTCTTTAGAAGAAGAAAATTTGCATTTTAAATCAACTGTGGAAGCTTGATCATATTTAAAAGAATCAATATTTTCACTAAGAGTGTCAATCAATGTATGTGTATTATCCGATTTCTCATTATATGTGTTTTACAATTCATTAATAGTCATTTTTTGACATTCAATCTGACACTTAAGAGCATAAATTTCATTATCTTTGAAATCAATATATTACTTAACATTTTTAAAAACTAAAAACAATGCTTTTAAAATAATTGGATTTGAAAAAATTTAATTCATAAATCAGATATCAAATACCATGCTTAAGAATAGAATTGGCAATAATATTATGTAATCACATAAATAAGGTATTACCATCTAAGTGGGAGTAAAATAAGTTTTTTTTTAATGCATTAGAGTGCCACTTTTCAAGATTTGAGAAAAAGGGAAGAGTTTGGGGTTGTTTTACATGGTGAAGCATAGAAAATCCAACCCATTACACCAAAAAATCTAAACTCAACCCCAAAGGAATAGTCAAAATAAAATGATGCAAATAAAAATATGCACAAGCAAAGAGATCAACTAGTTAGCATACCAAGACGAGAAGGCAAAATGCCAAGGTAGAATACTTCAAGTAAATGTTGATAATAAATGAAACACATTGATTAGATTTATTGAATTTAAATATTTTAATATAAATAAACATAGAACAACAAAATGATACTCAGAGGCTTCTACAAATTAATATGCCACATAGTGCATGAATAATTTAAAAAACTATTCAAAACACTAAAGAGGGACGTGTTAGACAAAGGTAAGACACTAAAGGCAGTGCAAAATGCCTCTATGATCATGAAAATGCATTAAAGAATAGTATTTTTACATTAATAATGCATATGGGAGTGGAAAAAAGGTTGAGTAAGCTAGATTAGAACGCATTCAGAGAAAAAATGCCAATGTAACACTATTAAATGAAAGCTAAAAGTGCCAAAGTTGAAATAAAATTGATTGAAATCATTCAATGGCCCAAAAATCAGTAATCAAAGTTTTAAAAAACTTTTTCCACCCATGCACCTACCAAAAGCACAAATTTCAATGTTAAAATTAACCTACTCTAGTACCATGGTAGAAATAAATGACAAGATCTTGTAAATATTATTGAAACCACACCATGTGAGATAAAAAGTGATAAGTGGTAAAATTGAATCAATGGAAGCAAACCTCACGTGAATTAAGAAGGAAAACTTAGATCAACATTCTTCTAGATTACAATCTTCGTGAATAGAGGAGAAGAGATGAGAGAATGCAAAACAATAATGACCTTCAAGAGAGAAGAAAAATATCTCAAGTTGTATAATGAGAGAGGATAGAGATCTTTAAATAGTTCTAGTAAGATAAAAGGAGTTCCTAAGAAACTTCATCATAGTCTTGCACAACCTTATTAGTGTGTGCCTAGTGTCACTAATCCCCATGAGGTGAGGGGGAAGTGTGTGACAAGTGTAAAAAGAATTAAATGTGACATGAAACTTCAAGATTCTCTTTAAATGGGAAAAAGATGTGTGACACATAATAAATCTGGATTATGTGAATTAAAAATTCACATAATAGGAAATACACAAATTTGGTATTTAAAATACCCAAAAAAAGATCATTTTCCAACATTTCATCTTGATCTTCCCCTTTGGATGTTATCACATATTCATATATTATGTCTAGACAGATTTTATCACCTACCCCAATTATACATAGTGTAGGTTATGTGGTGACATTTTTGAATTTCAAAAAATTATCATTGTGTCCCACTCCAACTTCCAAAATGATGAGTGTTATAGATGTAATTCCTAAAAAGTTTCCATTTAAAAATAATAGTGAGCTTGAGGATACTAAGGAAAATGATAGAAACCATGATAATCCTCCAATCAAACCTCTGGATGTACCATATTTCCAAGACATGATCAATAATCAATTCTATAGCTTTGTTGTCAAAAACCCCAGTGAATTAGAATCTATTATTTATTTGTTGGCGCAATCTCAAAAAAACCAAGATCTTTGGAACAAAAATCCTATGCCCAAATAATCTTCAATGGATAAAACTGACCCTTATATATCAAATGGTGAGGTTAATAATCCTCCTAATGCTAAGAACCAAGATGCCAATACACCAACAAAAAATTCATACATAATATTTATTGGCCTTGGAAAAATTAATGCTAATACTAATGGGAATCCTACATCTAGTGGTGCATCTAGTGATTCGATAATATAACAATAAATCAATGACATGAATGCAATAATTTCACAAATATCAAAATCATCTAAAAATATTGATTATTCACTATCATCTACAAACATATTACTTTATCATTTCGCTCGTGAGATACTTATGCACCCTTTACCTCCATCTTTTCATATGCCCAAATTTAAGGAAATTAACATAAAATGAGATACCTCTTTACACATAAAATATGTCAACACATCTTGTCTAGGTAATCAACATGATGAGATCATCATGGGAAAAATGTTTCCTAAAAGCTTCACAACTATACATTAAATTTGTTTTATTCTTTACCTAAGCATTTAATATCTATATTTCATGAGAAACTAGACCTTTTCTTATTTTGTGTTTCAATCAACATTATCTAAAGTGATAATTTCACAAAATAATCTCAAATCAAGCAAGGTCCTCATGAATGCATTGTGTACTGTGTCCTTAAATTAAATATTTCATTTACTAAGATGTCCTATCCACTTCCTAATAGTGAACTAAAAATCATATTCTCAAATAACCTACTTAATTCTCTTAAGAACAAGGTAAAATTATGATTCATTTGATGACCTTTGTCATGCTTTGCACAACTATTTTATCAAAGAATTAGAAATGCTAGATGCTAGATCCTAATTAGATAAAATGAAGTGACATAAATAAGGATGTAAAATATACACATAAATTAAGCTTTCATTGATTTGTAATTTACTATATTTGGAAATACGTTAAAATGAGAAAATGCATGCAAATTAATAACTTAGTGGACTTGAGTATGTAAGATTGTAAATGCGTCTGTAAAATTGATATGTGATGATGTTGTGAATCAAGAATAGGTTTTTTTAGATCTGGGATAACGCTACTAGAATTAGATAGGGGCGACCTTCACTGATGTCCTTATGGCATATTGGCATCCTTTAAGAGTTTTATCTTTGTGATAGATATGATAGGTTTGCTTGCTCATGTATATTGTAGGAGCTTTCTATCTATTGTGAAGACCATTGTGTACCTTCTTCTTCACCAAAACCATATATTAATGACATAATAAGATGAATGCAATCATCAGGTAAAAAGGGGTTTATGGTTGAAATTGTACATGCCTTCAACACCCCTTGTGTCAAGTGCTACCTACATACCAATACTTTGAAGAGGGATCAAAATCCATGTAGTTATCCTATGTTATAGTGGTATGTGTGAAAGACTAGTGCAAAATGCTAAATGTTGGTACAATCATGGTGTGATTAGATTATTTAACAAGGACCTATGGCCTTGGAGGTGTATTTGGACTTAACTTAGGGCTACTAGGGTTGTGTGGACTCTGAATTGAGAAAAATAGGTGTTTTATTTGAATGTAAAGTTATATTTTCTAGTGTTTTTCAATCATATGAGCCTCTAGAAGATAATGGATAAAAAATGTGGATTTATAATGATCAATTTAGAATTATTTTGGATGGGAATTGTGAAACATGTTGGATGACCTATTTGGTGAATTTTAATTTGATCAAATGGTCGTTATTTGGTGGGAAGATGAACCTAGTGAAATCAGACAATACCAGGGAACGGGTGATCCAAAAAGAGTGGTCTTGCCTGAAAAATAGAGACAACTAAACTGAAAGTGTGAAATATTCTAAAAGTGAGCTTAGGTTATTAATATGTTGAATAGGGATATTTATAATCATAATTTTCTTAAGAGGTAAGGTTCATCCACATAAAAATTGAAGAAATTGTGGTCAAGGACTGTGGAAATAGGCGTGACCTAAGTGTGTATAAGGAGTGGTTACAAGTGCATTATTTTAGTGATAAATGTTAATTTATGTGTCTACAATTCCTCCATTTTATCCCAGTAATGCAACAACAAAAAATTATTAGAGTAAAATAAAAATAGATATACTTAAATTTACCTATGAAGAACAATCTTGAATGTAGGCCACAACTCTGAATTGTGCTTCATGCAAACCTACAATGAAACATGTATAAATCACTCCTTAAGATGAAAATATGAAATTTAAAAAAAAAAAAAAAAACTTATAGATATAATAATAAGTAATCGATACCCTTTATTGGGTACATAAAATGTTATGTTTTATGGTGTAGAATTGGTGACTATATAGGGTAGGACCCTTGGATATTTTTTCTTTATTGAAATACTTGGATTGATTTGTCCATGCCCTAATTCTCATTAATAGGAGAGTGTGCTTAATAAATCTAGGTGTTCTTGACTCCATGATTAAATACCTAAATTGGAGTAACTTGGAATCCTTGTATGAATTTCAGTAGATCATTCTGGTGAAAAAATAGTGTAAAAAGGTGAATCAACCATTGCATATGGAATCAGATTTATTTCTAGTGAAAAACTAATGCAAAAATAGTGTAATCTAAGTTTGGTGTATACAATTTAGAGAATAATAAGTATTGTCATTCCATCTATGAAACTAGTGCAAAACTAAGCAAGGTGTTCGTTATGCATCGTACATCATTCTTTCACTCTAATATATAGGTGTATATGGATTTTGAAATTGAGTAATATCATGTAATCTAAGCAAAATATATGTGAAAATTTTGGAACACGTCATGCATGATGCCCACATTTTGTAAAAAATATGAGTATTCAGTTGAATCAATTTTGTATACCTCTTGCAAACTATTCTGAACTGATTGAAGTTTTGAGGAATTTTGAAAATTACTATTTTCTATATGTTGGGACAATGGTTTTCTATTTCAGACATGGTCAACCTTCACCTTTGTCTAAATGGATTGGTGTTGTCTGAAACTAATTTTTAGTTAATTTATAGGTATGGATCATGATCAACTATATAAAGCCTTATGATTTTTGACTTTTATGTATACTATTGCAGTTTAGTCTCTACGACAAGCCAGTGTGTATACCCCCATTTTTTGAGGTGAGTTGTGAAGTCTGCATAATAACTTAACTTGAAAGAAAAATTAATAAGATAGATGTTATGAAAATATGTAAATATAATTATTTATGACAACATTGAAGAGCATGACATCATCTTATATAAATTAATCAAAATAGTGATATAAGATACAGTGGAAATAACCATACATAGTGGCATTATTGAAATATATGTTAGAAATTAGGCACACAGATAAGTGATCATATGTTGAAGATAACTGAAACTGATTAGATCAACTTGAGGAATATGCATGATGTCCATCATGGCATCAAAAAGGTGGTAAGATACATGATATCCATCATGGGATTGAATACTAAGCAAACAAGGAAACAAATATCATGGCCATGATGCTCACACACAAAGAGTACTCATAAAATCACACAAATCATGCAAGAAAGCCAAGGGTACACATAAAATGGACATGTTCAGATGTCACTCATATGCAATATAAACACACAATAAGGCTTAGATCCACAAGGAAGGACATGTTCAAATGTCCACAATCCAAACAAGATGAATAACACAAAACATGAAGAAAGGAAGAAAACATGAAAAAGATGCATAAGTAAATTTGATCACCATTAGCAACTTTTAGCACTAGTATATCAACAACTTAGGTATATATTAATCTATCAATGTGAAAGTAAGTGAGTTAATAAATAATGCAATATAATGTGCTAAATTATGAACAATAGGGATAGTCATAGAATGATAAAACATATGTAAAATAATGTTCCCAGTGAACTTATTATGATATAGACAAGCTAGAGAGAGTCTATTACTGGTTTGAATTTTTCAAATTAGAGCATGTTTTCATTAGGACAAGTTTGGTAGAATTGGATAAGAGCGTAGTGTGTTACTATTTGGGATAGAGTGGGTTTTTTGTGTAATTAGGCCTTAGACAATATCACCATCTGAAATTACATTTATAAATGATAAAATGTATGTTCTACAACTCACTCAAGTACACTTGTGAATCATATTTGATATAAAACTAGATATAGAGAAGTATTGCTTATACTGAGCACAATCAACTAATGTAAAATAACTAAATAGAGCATGCGTAGGTCCCAGTTTTTAGAATTTTCTAAAATATTATATTTTTTTTTGTATTTTTGCATATATGAAATGTCATTATAAGTTAAAAATTGAATAGCACATCCAAGGGATGTGGGTAATCAAATGGTAGATTTGGTGTAATATTGTCAACTTATGGATACAAAATCTTGTCAACTTCCCATATAGCATCATCATTGTGGTCATCATACCATTCATGATCTATAACTATAGCCATATCTTTTGCATTTTTATGAATCCTGTGTATTCATATAACATGTTTCTCTATTTTTTAAGAAGACTCATGTGCATTTTTACAAAAAACCATCTTTGAACCCTACCCCTAATTTATGAATATGCAATTTTCTTCAATACCATCATGAAGAATGCAAATTGCACTATCCTCAAATTTGAATGTAAGACATTTCTATGATTTATCAACTATAACTTACATTGCATGTAACCATTATTGGCCCAATGTACCACTAATATTATTACATGTTTGCATAAAAAAATTAGTATGTCCACAACTTTTAGACCACGCAAGTGGTATTGTAATATGTCCTATTGAATCTTGGCATTGTATAGTTTTTTTGTAATTCATCCTAATCATGACCTATGCATTGAAGGAATTTGAGTGTGCACACTTTGGCCCCGTGTCCTCATCTATTCTCACATGTTGTCTATATTCATTTTCAATGAAAACTTATACATTCAAAGGATTCATTTTGGAATGCTTATAATTTCTACGTATTTGACCCAACTTTTGAACCCTAGTAGGTTGCAAAATGGACTATATAGTATGAATACTAAATTTATCCTTATATTTATAAATGTTTTGTTGTAATGTTGAATAAGTATCAATAGCATGCCCTTTTATTCTATGAAAATGACAAAATAGATTGCCCTCTTGACTAGATAATATGTTAGTCAATTTATGCCTTACTATTGGCAAAACAAATAATTCCATGTCAAGTAACATCTATAACATAGCATGTGGTATATCATGTGAACTTTTAGTTTGTATTCTAATGACTAGTTCTATATCCATGAGTTCCACATTATTGACTAAATTTGTAAATGATTACATGTGAATACCCTATAATGTAGCGATCGATATAGTGTTGCTAGTGCTTTCTGGTAATGCTAGATTTGATAAATATATTAGTTTAGTGTGCCTCAAGCATATTTTGTTTTTAGTTGTAGTTACCCAGGAGTGGTAGAATGATTTGAATACCATCAAGTGTGTCTATTCCTATTCTCGTGTTTTCAATTTCTATTTCATTTATTATATTCTCAATGATTTACCAAGGCATTGACTACTTTCATTTATTTGTGGATGCATCTAGATTCACCATGAGTTGTATTCACCTGTGGATTCAATCTTATCAAAGATTCCAAGACATATCATTCTTCTTTTCCTAGGTAAGAGCAAGGATGTGCTTCAATTATTATTTTAATTTGATGTGCACACACATTCACATACGCACATCAAAGTGGGTTATTATGTAGACACCTAATTTTGGTTTGGGACCCTTTTTCATTGTCTTTTTCATGATTATTTTCAATTTATTCACTTGTGTACATTTGACTATTTTAGAACACCTTTCTACCCACATTAGAGTCTCTTTGACATTGACTCATTTAGATATCCTCTATTCATGTCAGATTTATTGTTTGTTAGCTTTAAGATCCTAGTCATCCATTCTCTAAGAAGTCTTGTCTCTATTCTAAGCCTTTTTTCCTATTGGTACAAAATCGATGGTCTACTAATTTTTTGCCTTGTGTTATTTTGGGTCCATTTATCTTATCCTAACATCACTCACCTTTAATTTTGTTTATAAAACTATTATATGGTCAACCTATATGCATCATGTTCTAGAGTGCCCTATATATACATGTATATATTCTAATCCATTTGAAAAAATATATACAAATCTATTCTAAGCCATTTTAAAAATAAGGAACAAGTATCACTCAAACTGGGAGGCAAACGTAAGTTATTGAGCCACACATTGATTTTATTCATCACTACACTTTTCAAGGATCTTGCACATTAATCCTTGATTGCCTCTAAATCAATTCCAAGTCTTGTGACATCATTGCCTTCGGCCAAAATAAGTTTATGGCAGAAGCATATAGTTGCATTTGAATTTCTAAAAGAAGATATAAAGCCCTTTCTCTCACTTAGGTTGGGATTTCACTCACATGCACAAGATAACTATATTGATTCTTATTCCAAGCATGCAAGACATGTAGTTAAAACTCATTGAGAGGTTGTTCGAGTCAACTAACTTAGACACTTTATTTTGTTTCCACATTTTAGGGTTAAGTCAAGGAGCAAAAAAGAATAAATTTAGTGCATTCTTATAGTCAAATTAGCAAAGTGAACATATGACCATACTTGTCGTTATCTCACCTACATCAAAAAAATGAGAATTAGAAAAGGAACAGAGTATAAAATCAATGCCCAAAGATGTAGTTGGAAGAAACAGATGTACAAATTTGGTGGCATGTCGATTATGTACAATACACAATTGGTGCTTCATAGATTCTATCCCAAAGTGTAATCAAATATATATTTTTGGAAGAAATAGATGTACAAATTTGGTGGCATGTCGATTATGTACAATACACAATTGGTGCTTCATAGATTCTCTCCCAAAGTGTAATCAAATATATATATTTAGAGTACAGTCTAGTCTACTTTCAATTCCAAGTGTGTTTGTCTTCATCTCTCTTTGGATTTTAATCATTTTGTTTTCTTGTTCAATTATCTAGCTTTACTTCCACTTTATATTTTCAACACATTAGAGCTCTACTTACCATTTTGGACCGTAATACCCTAGATCTCTCTTGTGCACATATTTTTACCCATTTTTATTGTGGCATTATATCTTAGTGTCACCTATTAGGTAACCCAGGTTGAAAATTATTATCATTGCTTGTAATCTTGAAATTTGGCTTCACTAGATGTAGGGGCATTGGTCCTATTTCTAAACATGTTGGCCTCTAAAAACTTGATCTCATATTTTATAACTGCATGACAAAGATCATTGATATATGGGTAGGTGTTTTTTTTAACAATATAATGCATAATTATTTCTACACTATGCACAAACTTAAAAATCATTGCTCAACCTAAATCTGATTAGATATAATAAATACAATCATATATGCAGATCTAGTATGTACTAAAATAGACAACTGAACTTTCAAAATTTGACCAAGAGGGTTGATAACGAAATCCTTGTTTTTTGACTCACATGTTTAGTTTAAAAGGATGTTGTAGTTATAAAAGTTGTTCCATATAATAAGACGTACAAAACCCAAAAACCATTTCATGGTCTAAGAATTTTCCAAAATGGATTAGAATCAACAATGCAATGATTATGTATCGGGATAGAATTAGTAGGTAGAAAGTGTCCTTCACCTTTCAATGTCTCCCCTACTCACTTTTAAGCCCAAATTTTCCTCACGTGATTGTGTAATTTGATGTCATACGTGCATGTATCTTTAGTTCTCCAAATTAATGGGTAGAATTTTGCATTTTTGCTTCTCCTTTGATCTCAACCCAATCTTTAACAATGATTCCACAAAAAAAGTTTGTGCAGGTTAACTAGATCGAGCAACCTCTTAATGAGTTTCAACTGCATATCTTGCATGCTTGGAATCAAAGACAATGTAGTTCTCTTGTACATGTGTCTGCAATCCTAAATAATCAAATGCAACTACATGTTCTTTGTTAAAACCTTCTTTTGGCACTAGACCTTGACACTAGATGGATAAGAGTAGAATTAAATCCATGTGGACACTCATTTTATATGATGACCTTTTGATAAGACTTGATAAAATAGGCATGAGAGAGTCAACTTATAAGAGGCTTGAATGGGAAGACAAAATAAGCATATTACTAAGGGTATCTTCATATATATAGTCTCTTCAAGAGAACATCAACATATGGGTCGACCCTAAACCTATGACAATCAAAGCATAAAGGAGCCACAATTTAAGGGGACAATTGTATGAGCCAACTAAGACTTAAAAAAAGACACTAAAACAATGTTTTGGATGTCTCGAGAGTATATGAGGTTGTATAAGGGAAAATGAATAGTCAATTGGAGGTTTTCATGTATTCTAGATTGAATGGGTATATTATCATTGGCAAAAATTGAATATAAATTTCAAGAAATGAGGAGGACCTAAGTCAAGGGATGGTGATACAAGGCCCAACACAAAGTGAATATGTACAAAAAATGGCCAAATGTGTGCACATGAAGCAAGTATGGTAAAATATAGAAAAAACCTAATGGAAAATGATCTTGTACCAAAATAAGGAGTCTACAATGTTCAAGACCACTTTTTTCTTCGATTAAACATAAACTTTGAGAAATATACTTTGTATTTCACTATCAGGGAATTATTGAGTAATTTTTATTACTATTGTCTTGATTCTAAGCATGTATTTAGTAGTAGTCTCATTAAGTCCTTGTTTAATTTGAGTAATTTGTGTAAATGTAAATGTTGACCATTTTTACCACAGGCCAAAATGGGTCAACCTCCTATAGTCAGAATCTTGTATAGGGGCTTTTTATAATGTCATAGGTTATGTTGTAGTTCATTTTATGTCATTTCATATGTCATTGTGACTTTGGTCATAGTCTAGCTTAGCCCTTGCGTCATTTAGTGTCTTAGGGGTCATTTTAGAGTCATCTATGCAAGTGGTAGGTTTTCATGGTGTCCAAGTAGTCAAGATCATGGAAAGGGCTTGCATAGGCCTCAGGGAGTTCATTTGAAGCTGCAAAAGTTCAAGAACAAGCTTTGTGAGATTAGATCATCATCAGGACGTCATGAAGAACCAGACTAGACAAATTCACTTAGGCATTTTATAAATATGCTCAGAAAGCCTTGCATAACCATTAGACCATGCGTGATCAATTTCCTTAGTTAAAATATTATTATCTACAAGTTTCATATCTTGATGAGTCTTCTATCTCAAGATATAAGCCTTCAAAGTTTAGTTTATCGAGTCTAAGGAGCCAGGTCATCCTGCACGTCACATGGAAATGAGCAGACCAACTTGTTTGAGCATTTCTTATCTTCACTCGAGAAGTCGTGCAATCCAAAAGCTTACAGTGCCATAGAGTTCTTCATGCCGTGATCTTTATCTATAAATTTCACGCTCGTGCAAGCTTTCTAGCTCAAGATCTAAGTCCTCAAAGTTGGTCATGTAGAGCAAAGCATTTATGCAAGTGTCAACTTCAATCCTCGACAAATAGTTGTTTAGGTTAAAATGACCAATGATGGGTGCGTGGACATCATGAAGAACCAGATTATATAACTTCTTTGTATAATTTATAAACACACTTAGAAATCTCTTAGAACTAGTGGATCAAGTGGACACAATCCTTTTAGTATCAAGAACATCTATAAATTTGGCGCCTTCATGACCTTTGCATTTCTAGAACCAAACCTTAAAAGTTGGTTAAAAAATGGGAGACATTCATGCAGACGTCAACTTTAAGCCATGGCAAAAAACCATTAGGGTCTTAAATTTGATGATCGCACGGACATCGATGACAGTCGTGCAGACATCAAATGATGATCACACAGATGTCAAATTTAGAACATAGTAAATATCCATTTGTTTTCAAACCTAGACAAATATGATTATCTGTGTTGCATCATACATCTTAAACTGATGATGCGAGATGAGTTAAAAGGTCAAGGAGATTGAGAGATCAACACATGGTGTAATCATGTGAAGATGACAAACTGACAGTGGATCTTGAGTGCAAATGTGGAGCTAATAAGTGGCACCAGCTTGAATAGAGATTAACAAGTCAAAGACAGATCAATGACTCATGATCATTCATACTAAGCAGGATCAATAATGTGAGATGGATCAAAGGGTCAAGATCTGACAGCAAGGATTTGTAAGGCCAACGGGAATAAATATAGGTTGGAGCATTTTAATTGGTTTGAGTCATTTTTGATGGGCAAAGTTGAACCAACGAGTAGTTTTTCAACCAATGCAAACAAGTCTTGTAGGGTCATCGTTCCACCATTAGAGCTCGACTAAACACCATTAAAGGGACACATTGATGCAGTCAGGTTAAAGGACATAAAGGGACCACCATTAAAGCTTAAAATGGACCTCTGGCTCGAGGGTTTGTGGCATGTATGGTTCATTCTACAACTCTGTTAACCATTTTTTAGAAGTCTTTCAAAGATAGAATGGGTCTATTTGGACCTAAATAATCAAGGAAATGGGCTATATAGTCTATAGGTCTGCATCGACATAATGATTATAGGAAAACCAATAGTTTGAGATTGGTTTTATGTCTATAGTGGACCTATGATCATGGGGATGAGTTTGAGCATGACCCAGTTGGAACAAGAGCTAGAATTTCAAAGGATTCCACAAGGGAATACATGTAGACCCCAACAGTTTCATCTCCAGGACCAGCTGCATGAAAAGGACCCTTCTCTCCACTTTTGCATGCCATGACGAACTAGTGAAGAGCAGTTAGCACCAGGACAAAGCTTTAACAGATTGATCTAATGGTTGTAATTGCATTGATGCCAGGACCTATCTTGGAACCACTTGATCCCACTGTTGCAATTGTTAGGGAGCATCAATGAGGGAATAATGTAACTGTGCAAACACTTGAATTAACCTAGATCAATCAGGGAGTTCCAAAGAAGAATAATGGTAGAAGCAATTGTAACTATGGTTCAAAGGGAGTTGATCTCTTTGATTCCTATTTGAGTTCCAAAGTCTCTCTCTGAAGGCCCTTTATTATATAAATATAGCCTTTGAGCTATTGTTATTGATCCCTCTTGGTATGACTAGACTCCACCAAAAATTGTATTTTTCACCTCTTGGAGTAATGAATAGAGCATTTATTTATTTTTATGAATCGAGCATTTTTCAGTTGTTTAATAATTTGTGCTTAGTGTTTTGTATTTGTTTGTTATGCAAAAGTGGTTGTCATCGTCCCTTTGCAGGTCCAAGTTTAACCTAAGTGCTAATAAACTTTTCTTGCGGGTCATCTAGTGTGTCTTAAGGTTGATGTCTCAAGTATAGAGTGTATTGTTGACTATAAGTGTTGTGAATCAAGACTTACCCTCATTGCCCTCCAGCCAAGTCCATCAAATTGACCTCTAGGTGAAGCATTGTTGCTTAGAAACCATTGTAGACACTGCATTAGTTCTATTCATAGTCTATTAGTGTGCAATGAATTTGATCTTGAGGGTGCATCTTTGAACATTCGGTGCATCACCTCCTTTACAGCAGGTTTAATTCATGCATTCTCTAACTTTTTTCTCCATTAGTAATTAGTTGGCATATATAAGAACATTTCAAGATACATTCAGGGAGCTAGCCCTTAAATATAAAGGATCATTTCCAATATAAGTACACCCACATACCTGAAAATGTTCCTATGTTGCCAAAATGTGAAAGAAGCTTGAACAACTTCTAGGGTGCAAGATCTGGTGACAACAGTAACTTGCATGTTAATAAAGTAGTGAAATAATGCATAGAGGCACATGACAATGCATAGAACCAAGCAAGAACTTAATCTGTTAAACCTATAGGAAATAGGTTAGTCAACAATTTACCATTATGAACAGAATCTAGACAAGAAGCATAAAATGATTTAATATGGTGAGAAGGATCTCCTTTACTGCTGAATAATTCAAACTTTAGAGCAAAAAATCTTATTGGTAAACAATAAGCAAAAACTTTATACACCAAGAGGTTAAGTAAAATACCATGTGAAGTGACCCTAGTACTTGACTTTTGAGATTCTTAGGAAATTGATTTAACTACTTGTTGAATGACATGAAAGTTTTGGATCATAGGGGTCATTTTAGGTATTGAAAGGGAAGTGATGGTACGACAGGTGGAAATGCAAGCATTGTTAAAAATAAGGCATTTAAGAAACATTTTGAAGAAGAGATGAAAGTTGAGAAGCATGATCAATGGTGGAGGAATTTGAGTAGTAACAGGTGATGGGTTTGGAAGAATTCTAGAAGCATTGAAAGCATTTTCAGAAGGCAACGTAACATCATCAAGAGTGGAAGCAATAAAAATAGGAGGAATTGTTATATAAGCCAATTTAAAAATTACCACATCATTAGGCATGGAAGGGGACCCTCTAGGAGTTTGATCTATATTATTCACAATCAAATACCCATTATTCACACTATAAGGTATATCTTCAATTAGAGTCCCTTGCCCTTGGGTTTGATGTTGGAAATATTTCGATACATACAATATTGCATCTATTCCTTTAGGATTAGTTTGAATGTGTTTTCTAAATATAGCATGTCTTTGAGATCTATCATTTCCATCACAATGATCGATATCAGAAGCATTATCAATTTGAGATCCATTCACAACATTATCATTCAAAGGTATTTCAATATCATTTGTAACATAACATACAACAGCAAAAGAAACATCAACATTATTAAGAGACCATTTTCATTTTCAAATAAGTTTTAGAATTAACCAGAGGAATTTCAACAAAATCAATATGATTGTAATTTATTCTAACACTTTGCCTAGTAGTGTTATTAGATCTAATTACTTTACGTGACATAAGATGGAAACATGTGTAACATACAAATACCCTAGTGTTTGAATGACATGCAAGCACAATAACATCATTAAGAGACGCCATTTTCATTTTTAAATAAGTTTTAGAATTAACCAAAGGAATTTCAACAAAATCAATAGGATTGCAATTTATTCTAGCACTTTGCCTAGTAGTGTTATTAGATCTAATTACTTTACATGGCATAAGATATAAACTTATGTCACATACAAATACCCTAGTGTTTGAATGATATGCAAGCACAATAAATTAGGGCTTACAAACAACACACACGAGTTAGATCTAATGATTTCACACAAATTGAATAAGCCCTTGAACAATTATATATGTGACAATGAAAGCAAGATCTAACCCTATGGGTGTAAAAGAGCATGGGTTCCTCAAAAAAATTAGTGGGAAAATTAGTTTTACATAAAAATGCAAAACATCTACCCATAAATAATGCAACTATGTCTAATCAGATTTACTCTAATAAAAAAAAAAATCAAACCTACTTGCAATAAGGAATATTCTAGGATAAGTAATAAATGTAAAGCGAGGGCTCTATAAGAATATTTGATTTTTCATCAATCTAGGGACAATCAGTAAAACAAACAACACAAAATATGTATATAAGGGGAGACAAAGAAAACCAAAAGAGGGAGGACGCTTTTGGAAGTGTCCAAGCAGTTTTGGTAACTTTTAAATTTCTTAATTATGATTTCATAGTCATGTTCTCCCCTACTTTATGGCTTGAAAAAACTTATTCACTTTTCTTGAGTTATATGCAAATCTCTAAGAAACTAATCTCTTTCTCTGCAACCCTAAAAACTCATTACAAACTAATAAAAAACACCAATCACGACCTATGTTATTCCTCCATTATTACCAAACCCCTAGTCTAGATAAAAATTGGAAAAAAAACACTTAATGCACTTCAACAAGCAATTCATGGATGCAAGCCCTAATCCTATATGAGTTTTTGTGCTAGCATGAACAAGTAGAACAATGCAATAAAGACTTCAAATCTTGATTCAAATTCTACTCTAAATGCAGAAATTCTACTCTAATAGATCTCTTCAATAAATTTTCTACTCTTGTTTTTAATTTGTGTCTCGCACCTTATCATTTCATGTCCCATTCACGTCTTATATACACTAATGCACCTATGTATATATAGACTTCTCAAATTCAAATTAAGACAAAATTAACACGCAATCTAAAACACAACGGGGGGGAAGACCGATAAACGAATAGCACAAAGTACGTGGGACCCAAAACAAGGGTCACAAGGGCCCACACCAAAACCATGTAGTCCACAATTATATTGACCCATAACCTTATGAAGTACAATTCTAGGCAAGATGCCCAAAACCACTGAAAACCAAGTGGGGAAGAAAAAGGAATGATATAGAAAGGAGAACATGAAAAACAAGGTAGAATAGTGCCAAAACACAAGAAAGTGCACCAATAAGAGCCCAATATAAACTGATAATTGACAAACACACAAATACCCTAGAATAATGTAATTTGATAACTAAAAATAACCCCAGACAAAAGTTAGGTATTTATAGTGGCTAGGAGACAATGGTCATATAGATAGTTGGCAATTTCAATCTTTCACAAATCCCTAAAATATCTTAATTAGTAGTTGCTTTCTTGTTGTGATGGTTAAGATGATCAACTTCTTTGTTTGAAACCATTTCTATGCCCTAAACAAAAAAATCAAGTACATCTCTTCAAATTTTAACAAAAGTGTCTTTACATTGGAAAGCGCTAGAGCATTAATAAGACTTTCCCCATAACAAGCCAAGGAAAGCCCTAAAATCCTCAAAATATAAGTTGAAACATTTGCTACAAAGCATGATTTATCATATTGTGTGTTCTTTTAGAGTACTCACATTTGGGAAACAAGAAGGTTTGTTATCACAAGGGGTAAGCAACATGAGTCGAACATCAAACGAGAGAGATTAAGAATTTATTGTTATTTGAGCACTCAAACAAATATGCACCACATTTGTTTGAAGAATACCAAGGTTATTGTAATAGAGAGTCATTATTTGAACTGTTCATTTAAAATAAGTAGTGGAGATTGTCAAGCACACTAACAATCTAAACATTAATGAAGGTTTGGGCTTGAGTTAATATCGGATGCCTATTTTAAGAAAATAAAAAATATATAATCCTTATTTTAGGAGATGTGCTAATTTAATGTTTTTACAGTTAGTGGTTGCAAATACTTAATATTTTCAAAAGACTAATTTATTTCTTTCTTTTGCTATGGAGGGTCCATTTGGCATCATGTAATTAATTAGAGATATCTATATAAGGAGCTCTAGTCCGTAATTGTATCATATCATTTCATCCTGATCAGGGAAATTAGTACAACCTTCAACAAGTTCAAGCTTAGCTTTTACAACTGACTAAAGATGTAATTAGGGTTATCACTCCTTAAGAAACTATGAGATTTGGGCACAACTATGCCAATCTATGTTCTCTTAAGGGAATTTGGTGCTCTGCACGCAAAAATGCATTCTATGTAGCGTTCACACCTCGACAGCATCTTGCAACACCCACACAACCTCATTAAACCTCTATCTGCTTGTGCAGTGTCATTGGGCATATTGCAAAGCACTCAACGTCTACGCAACACCTTTAGCACTCAACACTCACTTGGAAACTATACACCACTTCACATCATGCTGGAGGGCACTTCCAAAGCTCACACCATGTAAGAGCACCTATCAGCGTACTGCATGCTAGGGAAACCAACCACCAATCATTACACTTGCAAGAAGGTAAGTTGTCAACCATTGCAAACGACGAACGATTTTGCAATAGTGTCTTTTATTATTGTTTTCTTGTAATGATATATTGTAAGCCATTCGACCCTAAGGGGATTTGTTAACATGCATCAAGCATCTAAGATCAAAAGGTCGTCTATTTTTACATTTCAGCTTATGGAAATCAATTAGAAAGTGCTTCTCCCTTTCTAATCATGAAAAACTCCAATCTCAGCATTGATGCTCATTGTACGCATATGTACCACACCTTATTATTTCTCATTGAAGAGAATTAACATTATTCTGCTAGATTTTTGCATTCTAATGTGTAATAGTTAACTACTACAATTGTTTCCTATTGCATCTTCTAGTTTGTTGTAGTTTACAAACCAAGTTATAGGGTTTTCCTCTGAGCCGCCATCCTTGGCCCCATGGTTCGAATCACCTATACATTTGATTTAAAACTTTGTGAGAAAAAGTACTTTTTGCAAGACTACAAGAGTTCAATGGATGCCAAAATGTCTAAATGATTTGATGTAACGAGCTTCCCATATGAGCTTATAGTGCAAATCACTTTGTGGAATGCCTTGAAATTAGAATGAATGTCATTTTCTTTGTTATGTATATAATGTTTTTGTTACTATAGTGCTGAAGTAATGACATTTAAATGTTTTAAGTGATAAATAACTGGGGGTATAAATTGAGTTAGGAATAATCCAAATGCATACCTAGAGGTGTTGTCAATCTCAAACTCAAATGGTTGATTAAGATGCCAATCTACTCAATAGAGTATTTTGAGGAGAGACGCACAATTTTTTTCCACTTAAACTAAAAGGATAGAAAAGGTATGTGGATGACACAAATTTAAATTGACAACATGGATGGGATAAGCTTGAGGAGTTTCATGCTAACAACAACACTTCCAACATCATTAAATTCGCGAAAGAGGTGGAAACTAATAGGAGCTTGCCTTTCTTAGATGTCCTCACAAGAGAAGATGGTGGCTCATTTCTCGAAAAGCATACATAAAAAGTTCTCATACAAACATCTACTTTCATGCTACATCTCATCATCACCCCACACAAGAAGCATGTATCCTCAAGACCCTCAGCACAAGAGCCTTCAACATTTGTGATGAGTAGCTCTTAGATCATGAAATCACACATCTAACTAAGGTCTTTAAGATGAAAGATTATAAAGGTAGACAAAATTCTAGAATATTCAAACAATCTAGAAGCAAAGAAAGGCAATGTCAATATTTAGGTGATTTTGCAAGGGTTCCAATGGTGTTTCTTCCAGATGTGAAGGGGATTTCTAACAAGATTTCAAAAAATCCTCAAGTGCTATAACATCAATGCAACTTTCCTTCCCCATAACAAGCTAAGGAAAGCCCTAAAATCCTTACAAGATTGGTTGGAGCCTTGACTAAAAAGCAAGGTTTATTATATTCATTGTTCTTGTCAGGTGCCTTATATTGAGGAAACAAAGTCATCTATTATCACTAGGGTTAAGTAACAAGGTGGACAACGCACAAGAGAGATTAAGAAGTTGGCATTCGTTGAGCACTCCTCAACTCAACACCACATTTGTTTGTAGAATACCAAGGTTACTGTATTAGAGGACCAATATTTAAAACGTTGTTTAAAAGAAGTAGTGGAGATTGTCAAGAACGCTAACAATTTAAAGAAAGATGAAGGCTTGGGATTGAGTGAATCTTGGAGGCCTATTCTAAGAAAAATAAATAAGTACCCCACTTTAAGGGATAACATGATTAGATTTATCTATATAAATAGCTCTAGTCCACAATCTTATCATATCATTTCACACTGATGATGAACTACATGATGTCGTCTGAAATGTCTCTTGTAATTTCAAAATATCATACACAATTTTTCCAAAAAGGGGTTTTTCTCATTATTAAGGACTCTGGAAGCCTAACATCCATAATAAGATGGGAAGTGCTAAAACTAGAACATGATAAAATCAAGAGATTGGGTTCCTCAAAGGCGCGTTGTTATAGCTCTGACCACTTGAAAATTGCTTTGGCACTTTTGTGTAAGATGTAGACCAGCTAGGCTACATGAGAGAGGTCAACTACGAAGTTGTGATATAAATTTGCAAGGCCATAAAAGTGATGAATATAAGATTAACATGAATCTTGCATCATCAACAATGAGCTTTTCATTGTAAATGAACATTTAGTGGAACAAATAAATAGTCGATGCTTGCATACTTTTTGCAAGAATCGCTGAATATAATATACGTGCTCAACCCAAGTTTCTTTTGAACGTACGAATGCCATCCAAGTAGATAACAACAAAGCAATCTATAGATAGACGTAATACACTGTTCACGAGGTGTATGAAAGTGATGGGGCATTGGTGAGTTCGAAATGCCTCACAACCCACTCATAAATCCTCTTACTTTGAAACCCATTTTCCACTCATCCAATTAGTCAATATGAATTTGTGGTATCATGATTTCAAATCAAGCTTAATAAAGGATTCGGTACTCTTAAGACCATCTAACAGGTTATCAATGTGCAAGATCAAATACATTTTCTTAACAAATATTGTTCAGGGTTCAGTAGTCAATGTATGTACACTAGGTTTTATCTTCTCGCACAAGAAATATAGAATTTTTGCAAGAAAATGAACACCGTTTTTTCAGGCCCTTTGTATTGATTCCTGGATTTATCATTGGATTTCATCTTCTATACAAATCTGCAATATAGAGTGTCATTTTGATTAAATATTTGGAAACATTCTATACAAATCTGTAATACAGTATATGAGTATTCTAATTAAATATATGGAAACATCATTGCATTCTTCCACCAACATCTTAGGTTGCTTCTACCGCTTTGGTTAGGAAATATGCATTGAAGTGACAATTGTTTCCTCCTTTTACACGCATATCCTAAGCACAAACGTTCCCATGTGTCTAGTCAACATGTAGGTTTGCTTTGCAAAAGAAAACTAGCCTTGGTTTTTAACAGGACCTCTAGAACTCAATATTTCTAATCAGTGACGTGGAGAACAATATTTTGCAGATGCGTAATTACATGACACTTCAAACTGATAAGCTTGCTTAGTAGCTTGTCACAAATAGTTTCATTTTTGAAATGGCATATTGCAACATGCACCCATATGGTGTAATAAGGGCGGATACAGTGTTCTAGTCAAGTGAAGGATTTCAAGAGTATGTCACAATTGGATTCTTCTAGCTACCAAAATCAATGATGAATTGAAGAGTTTGCCTATTTCCCTGCATTTGTGAATAGAAATCATTCTTTTTCTTGTCTAGGTTGGATGGATACTACGGACTTTGAGTATTTTAGTTTCAAGGCAACCATAGTTTTTCCTTTCTAGATGGATTAAGACTAGTTCCAATTGCATCAATAAGACTTTGCAAGCAAGACAGGTGGAGGGTAATCAGAGTCGCATCATCTTCTTGTTGCCTTGTTTGGCAACTTTGGGCCATGTTATCTTTTCTACTTTTTCAGCCAAGAATTTTGTTGTTTTTGTACAAACCAATCACCATCATGCTCGTTGTTGCAGAAGTCTAAATTTGGATTACATGTTCTGCACTGGATATTCCAAATTATTTTTTTGATTACTTTGATTTAGTGCAAATGCCTTGCGCATGAGACTTATTTGAAATTTCTCTTTAATCTTCGTCCTAAAGCAGAATGCATCAAAGAGTGTTTCTACTAGAATCCATGTCGGTATGGACATATTGTGGTAAATCAATGTAGCTCTTCTATGACGAGTATCAAATATTAAGGAATGATAAAAGTCTTGAAATTCATTGGTGTAGTCTTGGAAACTTATTGATAGATACATTGACATTTGATATATCAGTCATCATAGTGCTTCGAGGTATAGAATCCACCCTGTAGAGCTTTGACAAATTGTTCTCACATTTAGACGGGTCCACAGTTAGAACTTTTGTGTGTTATACAAATGAAAACTTGGGACATCAAGTACAATACATACAACTTATTGGTTGTACAAATCTAAGTGCTGTTACTTGTCATTATTGAAAAAAAATCTATAATTAACCTATAAGAAGAGGTGTGCATAAATTCAATTGCCATAGAGGAATGCTAAGAGCCTGGAAAGAGAATTAAGCTGGGAGAATAACCGCACAAAACATATGTGCTTATATAAAAATTAGATAAAAAATTGAAGCAACCTGGAAGTTAATTTAGTTCAACTTGCTGTTAGTGATGAAACGAGATATATAACAGAATTACTATTTGTTCTGGTACCATTGCTGTACGAGAATGCAATTGGCCCAGCCCAGAAGAATCAATGCCAACCTCAGTAGAATCGGTGCCGACTCAAGAGACTGGATTTAGCACTAACTAGAGTTTACCATCAGCGTTAGAGCCAATATGAATTAGGTACTGTAGCAGTAGAATGAGTGTCAATGTGGATGCTAGCACTAATACTAGCTTTCATTTGAGGTAGGGTTACTGGAACTGGCACCAAATGATGGAACAGAGGACTTTGGCCGATGGAATTCACTTAGCATCCGGATCAATTATAGTCCATATGTTCAACCTCACAATCCACAAATAAAATAAACGAATTTTAAAAACTGTGATTGCAAAACTAACAAAAAGATGTGTCTTTCGTGGGGTATCTGCAAGAAGAAAGCCTCCATGCAGTGCAGTCGAAGGGAACCCTTCTATGTCCATGACTCCAAACAAATCAGGTCTTCTTCAGAGCAACAAGCTGCATTACGGTCTTTTTTTTGGCTTCATAAACTTTCCCTGACCTCTAGCTTCTCGTACTTGTCCATGGTAAATCCAATTGCAGAAACGGATTGATTTTCCTTATATATGTACACACTTTAGCAATCTATCTACCGATAACATAGAGCTACAAAATACATGAGGAAGAAGAATGAACAAAAAAATGAAGGGGCTGCTATCCAAGCCACTAGTAAAGGCTCTAAGGGATACCCTCTAGCAATAACATTCAAACCGTAGAACAAAATAATTTTCATTAAAGAATATAGACAAAATACATTCAGACGTCCATAACCGGGATGATCAGTCCAACAAATGGTGCACAAAGCTCATTTACTGTAGATGCCAGTCCAACAAATGTTGCAGATGGGGAGAAGCATATTAGAGCCATTAATTTGCTTCTATTGCATTGATTTGATGGACCTTAAACCGAGGTTAAATTAAGGGCCACAGTATTGATTTTATGGCATTTATTAGACATATCTTAAGACATCCAACACCCAGGAAATTACTTTAAGCCCTAGCATTGAATCCATAGTTACCAGGAAACTCTACTATAGGGGTGAGGACCACATCCCTGTCTCTGTACCCACAATTTCTGTGGATTACATTTATGTATAATATAGACGTACCCTTATTCATCTACTCGCATACCCTAATTTGAATACCCATGCTTGTCCATGTCCCTGTCCCTGTCCCTGTCCCTATACCAATACCCATACCCCACATCTCCAGGTGACCATTGGAATCTTAATGGCTTATATGCAGCTTTTCCAATGCTATACATTCTCACTTCACTAATTTGAGACCGGTGTAACCTTGTTGCCATAGGATAATTGAACAACTCTAATGCAAAATATGTTTCAGGTCTCTGCACACTGAATTATATTACCAAACGTTCCATGCCTTCTCCCAAATTCATTAATAATATCTCACATTGCAACTCTTGTTCGTCAGCATTGACATAGTGCAATATCATCCTAGAAGCTATGTCCAACAAGTAGATCTATGTAAAGTGAACGTCTCCAAATTAATATAACTTGTGTCATCTTACTTTCAAATGTAAATCCACAGCAAAAGACCAAAGTGGAATTGAAATTAAAATAAGGTATGGAGATTTCACATACATAACCCACCCTGGGGACGTATTCCAATAGCATATTTTAAGTGGCAATGCACTTAGCCACCGGATTTGGGACCATACACTGATTATATGGTGACCAAACAATCACACAGCCACCAGAGTTGGGACCATACACTGATTAGTTGGTGACCAAACAATCATACAACTGCAATGACACTTAGTTTGGCTACTAGTAATGGTCTTTATGTTTGGCTACTAGTAGTGGTCTTTATCATAGCCATTATCACCTTTACCTTTATCCAATTGCCCACCTAACATACAGCCATGTTCCTCGTAACCTTAATACAAATTCATAGTAAATATATGTTGAAAAACAGAGGTTAGGCTTCTTACATTTCCTCCTTTGGAAGCAAGCATAATCACCCCTGCCTCTTGTGTCGTCAGTATTTGTGTTGGTGCAGAATTATAAGGCAAAGTTTTCTTTCCCATGCAATGCATCATTATTGTGGCAAAAAATAATTGCAGTTAGTTCCTACAAACACCGCCTTTCATTCAATAAAAAAAAGCTTCATTGTCAGTTCCTTAAAATGTTCTTTGTGGCTGACATCCGGGGTCTTTGTATTCACTCTATGAATACCATATTGATTGGCCCTGCAATGAGATTTTTCGTCCACTAATTGCATTGACAGAAGTGCTACTTTTCTCAGATGTACAACAACTTCCATTAGATGTCCTCCATTTTGCATTGTTTTCAGGAATGCAGTAGAAAAACGTTACAGATAAAACCACTTAACCCCCTTCCAGAAATACAAAATTGGAATACCTTAAGCTACATGAAGCACCAGAAGAGTAGCATATACATTATTCACATGAAGCAAAAGTGATTCAACCATTCTAATAGAATCATGAAATAGACAAAAAATACTTTGATTATATCTTTCTCGCATGTTAACCATAGTATCAAGGCTTGAAAAGTTCAGTAGGTTCAAGAAGGTGAAAGGTTTCCCAAAGCTTGGAATCAAGGTTCGGAAAGGTTCAAAGCTTATATAATATACAAAATTATGCTTATTGCAGATATAGAATATGAAAATGATATGAAATAATAATTTTAATGCCCAACGTTCATAGCATTTCATAATTTGAAATATCAAACAATCACATACAATATTTAGAGAGTGCCACTTGCTCTCCAGTCTCCACTCGCTCTTCAGTCACAATAGTCTAGGCCCCATGGCCACTAGACACTAAATGACAATTTAAACAGGTTCAAAATATAAAATTTTGTACATGATCTAATTCATGATTATACCCCTGATATTGGGGTAAGCAGAACTAGAAGAATCAAAAGCAGTTCTTTTTGGGCACCTCTCCAAGGGCACTCTCTTAAGCTGAACTTTGAGAATGCCCCTGCTCTTGCCTACTTTGAAGCTCTAGGCAAAGCCTCTAGCAATTTTGCCGAAGCTAAAGCTCTTTGGAGAGGTCTTCCTTTGGCAAAGGAAAGAAATGAATTGATTTGGAGATTGAGGGTCATTCTAGGCTCATCATTGAAAACTTCCAAAAGCAATTGAATGACTGGCAACTTGCTCCCATTAATGATGACTGTTTTCAGTTGGCAAAGTGGTTCAAGGCGCTCTCCATTACCCACACCCGAAGAGATGGAAATAAAGCTGCCAATCATATGGCTGATTTAGCTGTGGGTCTTAACCATTCTCAATTCAACCTAGTTCAAATCTTGACCCTGCCATTCATGGATGCAAGTTTAAACACCATATTGCCAAAAGATTTCACAGGTTTCAATGCCTTTTGTTTGAAGGATTGTTTGAAGTGGTAATCATTTCCACTCGCTTCCAACATTAATGGCTTGAGCGAATAATTTTGAGATGTGACAGCTTGTACGTGTGGGAATCTATATCATCAATGCCCTCCACTTTCACTTTGCATTTCGCAATCATGGAAGCCCAAGGTACAGCAAGGATAGAAACAGTCTCCCACAGGTATGCTTTGTCTTTCTCTCTTTGGGTCTATGGATTGTTGAGGTTGGGGTTTTTTGGGTGCTCTGCACTCTATTTGTAATAAGCTTCCTTCTCCTTGCGATGTCTTCTGTTTTGTTGAGGCTCTGTTCTGCTTTTTGTTGCTCTCAGTTGATTTTTGTCCTGTTGTTGTGACTCTTGTGATGTTTGGAATTTCCTTGGCTTTGCTTAAGCTTTTAATATACTGCACTCAGCTTGTCTGTTGTGGGTTTTTGCAAAATAATGTTGGGTTTGACCTCTAATGGCATGCGTGGTTGTTGCTCTCAGGATTTGCAAAGATCTTGTTATGTCTTCTTGGTTCTCTCTCAATTTCTTCTGTTGGGCTTCCATACTTCTTAAAAAGATTTTTCTCCTTGACAGGTGGTGTATGCAGGTTGTTTGCGTGCTTTAATGGACGGCAAATCATCTACAGTTGAAGGAGAAGGCTCTTGCCCCCACCGGATCTCTAGGCTGGGCAAGGGGACCTCTTGTCATGGTGCCGGATTTCAGCAATGATATGGAGGATTAGTATTTCTTCCTCTAGGTGGCTGCTGTCTTGTCTTTTGCTTTACTGTTGCTCATGGAAGCTCTGGTTTTAGTTGTTAGGCATCCGTTATTATTGTACAAACTTTCCTGATTTTACCAGGGTTTTTGTTATTAGCTTATTATTTTATTAGTGAGGCTGTTTCCTTTTTTGAACTTATTAAAAAAGATCATGATTGTTAATGCAATTAGTGCCCACTTCTTGATCCGATACATCTGCACAACCATTACAATATTCACTGTGTCCATAATTGTTTTCAAAGTATGTGAGCTGGAAAACATTGAACGCGACAAAAATGAGGGTTGATGTCATGGTTAATACGTCCGTCTGACATTAGCAGATTCCACCCTCTTAAAAAATTCAAGGCAATACTTACTGAGGTTCGGTCGAAGTTTGTTACTATGACAGTAAGTATATGATTTATTATGTTCAGTGTTCTCAATTGATCAAATAACAATAGTATAACAGCCAAATCAGAAATAAGATAAAAGGGTAAAGGATGCAAATAACATATTTCATTACTACATTATCAGATAGATATAAAAGAATCTTCAAATCTTGCTTTACAAGCTGTATTACAATTAGCAAATACATCTGTCGGACTTCCACATAACACAGCAAAATAACTCAAAATAAATACTTCCACGGCCTATCTTCTTAATATTCTCACTCTAAAATGTTCTAGTCAGGCTAATCAGCAAGAACGTTCTGATCAAAATCCTTCAAATGACAACAAGAACATAAACTATTGATATTCCCAATTTCAACAACATGGGCATAAAAAATACAGCTTGATTCAACTTCTTACATGAAAATTGACTATACCTAATCTATATAAGAGCATATCTATATCTAGCAATGCAGGCTTGGCAAGAAGTGTCATTTATTTAATTCCTCGAGATCAAGGGGCTCCATTGGACCTGATTAATGATTTGCTTGGAAGGCCTTCATAAATGAGACCAGTTTCTCCACTCCTGCCAATGGCATTGCATTGTAGATTGACGCCCTGACTCCACCCACAGATCTGTGTCCTTTAAGTTGCACCATCTTCTCACCGGCTGCCTGCTTGATAAACTCACCCTCAAGCTCACTCTTTTCAAGTGTAAAAGGCACATTCATCAGGGACCTTACAGACTTCTCCACCGGGCACCTATAGAATCCGTTACTCTCATCAATTGCATCATACAGAATTTTGGCCTTGTGGGAATTCTTCTTTTCTATTTCTTTCAAACCCCCCTGAGCAAGGAGATCCTCAAACACCAAACCGCACATGTAGATCGTAAAACAGGGAGGAGTATTATACAATGATTTGTTTTCAGCGTGGATCTTGTAGTCCAGCATGAGTGGGGTAGTAGCTTGAGCTTTGCCAATAAGGTCATTTCTGATTATAACAATGGTCACCCCAGCTGGCCCTACATTCTTTTGGGCTCCAGCATAGATCACCCCAAATTTGGAGACATCCACGGGCTTTGAGCAAAAATTGGAAGACATGTCAGCAATAAGAAGGGTACTGTCCCCTTCCGGCTTAGGATAGTCCTTAAACTCCACACCATGGATGGTCTCATTGGCACAGATGTGCAGGTACTTTGCACTTGGGTCCAACTTGATTTCATCCTTGGAAGGTATTCTAGTATATTTAGTAGACTTTCCAGACCAAACCAAATTGGCCTTGCAAAACCTCTGGCCTTCTTTGAAGGCCTTGTCACCCCAGGATCCAGTCACGATATACTCTGCCGTGTCTTCAGGGCCACAGAGGTTTAATGGCAGACAAGAAAACTGTGTGGAACCACCACCTTGGAGAAACAGAACCTCGTAATTTGCAGGAATGCCTAAAAGCTCACGTAAATCAGATTCGGCCTTTTGTATAACAGAAAGGAATTCCTTACCTCTGTGACTCATCTCCATTATGCTCATTCCTGATCCCCTCCAGTTGTAAAGCTCAGTCTGTGCTCTTTTCAGCACATTTTCAGGCAGTGTGGCCGGCCCTGCAGCGAAATTAAACACGCGGCTTTCTTCATCCTCCTGCACTGGATCCGAGACAACCGTCAATGGTGCAACTGCTGTGCATCTGATTGACAGAGGCTTACGACATGGGTCATGGGTATTTTTTCTCAGGGATAAAGATGGTGGTGCATGCACCTTATTTCCTGTAAACGAAGGTGAACTACACCCCAAACTATTGTTAGACTGTGAAGAGTTTTTGAGTATCAAGGCTTGCTGGCATGCTGCTGAGGCTGCCATGGCAGAATATTCGGAGAAAACAGAATCTCAGGGCTAAAAGAAAACAGGAATAGATCAAACAAGAGGGAGATCTGCCAAAGACACAGCGTGCAGATTGGAGAGAGCGGTTGCCCTTTTAAAAAGTTAATATAGTATTTAACCTTTAAAAAATTTAAGACGGAGTTTGAGTCGACGCCAAGTTAGGGTAACGGAAGTTGAGTCAAAAGAGGCATACCTAATTTGTCATTTTCTGGTTACCAACTTTTCAGCTGTGGGGGTGGGTAGTTAATTTTTTATTTTTATTTTTAAATTGAAAATGTTGTTAATATTATTTTAAAAAAGAATATAAGAATTGGAGTTTTAATGAATTCCAGATACAAAGGATTTGTGATAGAAAAAGTTCAATCAATATTATAAAATAGTCTTTATAATATGAAATAGGTTAGAATAGTAAAAAAATAATAATAAACTTTAGAGTGTGTAATTGAGATTATGGACGTAATTTTAGGGTTAATTTATTATAAATGAATAGAGAATATAATATGAATTTGTTAAATAGTTAATAGAGTATCTTTTGCATGGTACAATTGTTTATAATAATTTTTTCAAATATGAAAAAGGATGCACAGTGGACAAGTGTTTCTAGTGAGTGAGAGAGTGGAGGGGGAAAGAAGGCCTAGCAAGACAACTTTTTTATTGAAATTGCTAGGAAAGAGTTTTGGAAGAAAGGAGAGAAGGAAGGACCAACGCTGAGAGGAGGATGGACAGTCCCTAAAGAGGTGAGGAGTAGTTTCAAGGGCGGGGCTAAAGGCGTATTTTCTTGCAACAAGCCCAAGCTTGGACAAGGTGTGGCTAACAAAAAGTTTTATACACATAATGCATCAGCGTAATAATTTTCATTTGACCTCAGCGAGGGATTGCCAGATCGTATTCACCATGTAATGCCATTGAGAGTCGAAGGACATAGATCACTTGGTATTAATATAATATTAAGAGAATCATCTAGAGGAAGCAGGCGCTGAATGAGATGATACAAAAACCTTGGCGAGTTTGTGGTAATGGCCCCTTAGTTTGGCCAATGCCAATCTTTCCAAAGGGGGTGTAGGATTGACAATAATTTTAAGGAGGATTTCAAGTGGGATAAATGGTATAAGAGAAGCATAAACGTGATTGAGTTTTGTAAACAAACCAAACGTATGATGCAATGGGTTCTAAGAGAGCCAATTGTCAATATCTTTATCTCAAATATCATTAACTGTATAAATGTATTTTTTTCAAAGGATTTGGCACTAAATTTTGTTTGGGCAGTAAGGGGAAGATTATTAAATTGAATAACCTGATTCCACCAAAGATTGAAGTTGGGGATACTCAATCTATACTAAAGGGATTGATGGCATTGTTAGATAAGAGGAACCATTTCTCGCTAAGCTACCGAATTACATATAAGAGAAAGAGAACCAAAAATATCAAAAAAAATATGTATTTAAAATTTTGTCTTCCCATGGAATGGAGGTCCAACAGCGTTTATGAGATGCACATTGAACTTGTTCCCTGACAAGGATCTTCTAGGGCTCGATACCTTAGGTGGCTCTTGAAAACCATTTAGTAACAAGACATTTTTTTTGTTATAGAGGATCGATGATTCTAATCCCACCTGTAGATTTAACAAAGCTTCCATGAGATGGTTTCCACAACTTTCTTATCAGATTTGTTACTCCATAGGAAACTATGAACCAGATGTACAAGTTTTTCATAAGTTAATTTCAAATGAAACTAATAAGATAAGTAGTATGCATGGTTGTCCAAAAAAATGTGGTTGATAACAATTAGCTGAATTGCTAGGGACATAAATTTACAAGACCAATTTTCCGCCTTTTTTTAAATTTTATTAAGCACCTAATCCCACATGTCTCGAGGGGAAAGGTGAATGCCAAACAGAATCCCTAAGTAACATCTAATTTTCACATGGGAGATGACATTCCAAGTTGAAGGGATCCAAGGCCAAATTTGGAGCACTTTTGATGAAGTTGACTTCCATTTTATGGCTACATAGCATGGATCTAGATAAATCATAGCATACATCAAGGATAAACTTGGTATTAGTAATTTCATGTTCAATATTTTATGGAAATAAGAGAGAATCATCAACAAAATGAGAGTTAAGAGCATAAGAAACATGCAAAAGAGTGATTCCTTTCAAATCTCTTTGCTAGTGAGCTCATTGGAGCATTTATCCAAGAGTATCAGTAGCCAACACATACAAAAAAGGGGTAAGTGGACAACTTTGACGAATGGAGTGTTGGAGGTCAAATGCTCTTGTGAGGCTACCATTGACCATGACCTGAGCATATGCTTCAATGAAGAGCATTTGGATGCAATGTCTGAAACAAGGACCGAATCCTAGCCACTCAAGCATCTTGAGAATAAATCACCAATGAATCTGATCGCATGCTTTGTCAAAATCAATTTTGACCAAGAATGCATCTTAATCAAAATCTTTAACCCACTAAGCAATTCTCAATGCATATAGAAGATTGTCCAAAATTTTATCTACCTTTTAATAACCTAGTTGCTTAAGGCAAACAATATCCTGAGTGATAGTTTCAATTTCATAGCAATAGCCTTTGCAATAATTTTGTAGGATGCATTAAGAAGAGTAATGGGATACTAACCACATATCTTATTCTTATTTTCAGTTTTAGGGATTAATTTTATCAAGCCATGGCTAATGAGAGTCCCCAAGGATCCATTGGCCTTCACCTCCTTATAAACATCAAACAAGTCCATCTTGAGGGTGGGCCATAGATATTGGAAGAATTCAACAAAGAGCCCATCCAAGCCAGGGGCCTTTTCGGTCTTCATTGTCTAAAGGTTTATTTCAAGGTCTGCTAAAGTGATAAGTTGCTCAAGAAGGTGGTTGGTAGCCTAATCCACCTTTCGAGGAACACATTGTTACATCCATTCTTCTAGAAAAGATTCATACTCCCCAAGGTAGTGTTCTTTATGAAAGAGTTTACTATAATGGTGGAAGAAAACACCCTTAATATCATCAGGAGATGAGGTCTTTATTCCATCCTTAGTAATAATGGTTGAAATGTGTTCATGGTGATGTTTATATTGCAAATATTTTTAAAAGTATTTAGAGCCATGGTCACCATGTTTAGTATAGAAAAGACAAGCCTGCATTTTCTCACCTTGGCCCCTATAAACCTCAAATTTTCTCAGATCAAATTTCATTTGGGCAACAATAGCTTGTAGGGAGAATTCATGAGAATGATTATCAAGAGCGAGGTGTTGGTGACTAAACTTATGTTTTAAATTGTGTTCTTTCTTATGTCTCTATTTGGCCATAAGATTTCCATATACTCTTAGAAAGTTGATCATTCTCACTATAGTAGCTTCCCACTATAGATCCATCCAATAGATGAAGTGGGTTAGGGTTTTAGATATGAAACAATAGAAATTTTGGAAATATGGTGAGGGGAAGAGAGATGGGAAATATTTAGCTTAAAGGGGAGTTGAGAGTAGGAAGGTAGAGAAGGTGCCAAGTTGAAAGAGTAGGAAATAGGGAGATGATCAGATAGAACTGTGTCATTAAAAGTGGTAACATGAGGAAAGGCAAGGAGTGACTTCACAAATGTGCTAATATATAACCCATCAATTTTGTCAAGTCGCCTTTGATAGCCAACTTGATTATTAGACCAAGTAAACCAACTACCTATTCATGAAGTCAGACATTTAAAAAGTGGGTCAAAGACTCTTGAAGAGTTGCAATAATGTAATCATGCTAAAAATTATTTGGTAGAGAGAAGAAATGATTGAGATTAGTTGTGATTTGTTGTGTGCTCAACCATGTTGAAATCACCTCCTAAGATCCAATTTGCAAGAGGAATATTGGAGCTCATCTAGTTCCAAAGATTAATGTGATTTATTATTATATTTAGAGAATGAATTGAATACAAACCAATGGTTCATTCTTCAACATAAACAATAGCCCAAACACATCTATGGGTAGGGTCTTCACTAGTAGTAATAACCTTGTAAGAAAGGGAGGTTGGTAAGAGTATAACTACACCTCCTTGTTCATCTTCATGAAAGGTATAATAGGGTGAGAGATGTTTGTTAATGCAATGTAGGCTAAACAATAGAGCTTAGCCCCCAAATTTAACCTCCTGGAGGAAAAAAACTTTGGAAGGATGATCTTGTAATACCCTTTTGACATGGAATTTCCATTTAGGGAGGGAAAGCCCTCAAACATTCCATGAGAGACAGGAGAGCTTCGTGGGACACTGCTAGAGGGAGGTTATTCAACCTCATTATTATCACATAAGGTGAAATGGTTGGAATCGGGATTGGGATAGGGGATAGAAATACATTTCTTCTAACAGTTCCATTGATTGAGATCTCTCCTCACCATCAGATCTTCCTTTAGTCACTTTGTGTGAATCCCCAACATTAGACTCGATTCGTTTATTATTAGACCACGTGTGGGGACTCTAATTTTTTAGGAAGATCTAGTTCTTCTTCCAACAACCTTCCAATTTTCAGGAAGGTTAATATCATTGACTTGAGTTTCTGAAATAGAGTCAAAAGTTGGGTTAACATAAAGAAGTTGAGTGTCATTATTTTTTGGGTTAGGGCTAGGAGCAGGGGAGTTAGGGTTATTCAAGGGAAGAGAGGTTGTTTTTTGTGGAACCAAGGGGTGGGTGGCAAAAGTACTGTAGAAAGTTCATCTATCCTTTATTGCTTAAGCTTGCATTTAGGGAAGTCCCAAATTAAATGGCCATCTTCTTAATGATAAAAATAGGTGTTAGGTTT
Organism: Torreya grandis; assembly: GCA_037957365.1. Lineage (NCBI taxonomy): Eukaryota > Viridiplantae > Streptophyta > Pinopsida > Cupressales > Taxaceae > Torreya > Torreya grandis. The sequence goes on from JARHVA010000377.1 coordinate 111,302, forward strand.
GTTGAAGTAAACAACAGGTTAGAGTTGGGTAAAGTGTGGACCAAAACACTGAATTGAAGTAGGCAGTGGCTGTAAAAGGTCCATTTTAATGCAGACTCTAGGATGATTTCAAATGCCTAACATTTTTTCTTTATCACTTTTACACCAAAAGACATTACCCAATTTACTATCTAACTCATGAAGAAAGGGTATAATGGGTAGGTGAAGAAATAGTAATTCAACCCACATGGAATATTGTGAGTTGGATGGCTCTTGAGGGTGAAATTTGAGCTTCAATCCCTGAATATAACATACATAGCCACAAATAACACATGTCCCATATTGAAGGGTTGTCTAGGCAAAATCAAAGTAAGCGAAAATAACAGAGACATCCTCTGCCTAACCCCCTTACAGAGTTGATTTTCCACCCCCTAGTATCCTCCAAGACCTGGCATGTCCATCAATAAAATATAATTTTAGAAGAAATGCCTATAAATAAAAACAACACAACTGTACAATGGGAAATGTCCATAGAGACCTCATCGAACTCATTGGGCAATTTAAATTCAAAAGCCTTACCTTCTTGATGATGTCCAAGGTTGTTGGGTCCATTAGTGGCTGCCCTGGGACTATTGGCATCATGTGATTCATGACATTCTAGTTGTATCACGTTCTTGGAGGGAGGGTGGATGTTGACATCCATCCATGTTATGTTGGATGAGCTTCTGATGTTTGAGGACAAGGGTTACCATAGAGAAAACATCATGAACTCTTTTTTGTTTTCCACATATGTTGCTTTTCAGGTAGGTAATATTTTATGGGAACAAAGAGTTTGATTATGAGAGAGTGTCTCCTAAGGGGATTTGAACACTATATAAAATTTTGTTAAATGTGACTCAAAAAATCATTGAAAGAAATATTATTTTCCTCACCTGCACTGGCTAAGATCATTGAGACAAACCAATATAGGATTTTTTCCATGGTGGTAGGGAGAGTTACTATAATACAAGAGAGATAGTGTTTCGACAGTTTATTAAAATAAAATGCAAAATTTTGGTTAAAATTCTATAAAAAAAAGTTAAATCATAACCTTATTTAGTAAATATTATTATTTTTGTAAATAATAGTTATATTGATGAGTTCCAATAAAAAAAGCGTCAAAATAAAATAACATGTTGCTTTAGTAACTTTGTTACGGTATATATAATTTTCTATAATTATCTTAAGTAATTTTACTTTCATTTTTATGGCAACAGTGTTTTTGTTATTATCATGATTTATTATTTATAATGTTGAAATTAAATTTTCAAGTCTCACATCATTAGTAAACATGTTGATGACACCGTTGAGTGGTAACATAAGGGCGATGCTTGACCCTTTCAATCTCAACCTATGTGACCCACTCGACCTTGTTGGGTATTTGTGAATCCTTAACTCTGTCAAATCAAGAGGCCATAATTTTAATAATGACCTAGGGATCAAATGAGTAGCATGAAATTGATCAGACCACATTTTCAAAGTCTACTTCCTTGGTGTTATTATTATTATTTTAACCCTTTACTATTATGTTTTTTATTTTGGTTTCTAATGTTCGAAGAAAAAGGAGGTGAAAGTCCTTAGAAGAGGGTTGAATTTTAGAGATAAATAATGAGTTTAAGAAAGAAGACATGGAGAAGAATGACAAGTGGCACCATTTTGAGACAATATGGCACTTTCACTCTTTGGTTCTAACTACTAAAAAATGTTAAGCTATAGGAAGTGACAACCAACATGGAAACTAGTTTGTTGATTATGATTGTGCCTAAAACAATTGAACTTAAGACTAAAATTTAGACAAACAATGTATTTAAAAATTGACTTAGTCTTAACATTTACCATTTTCAAGGTCTACCTGTCTCAATGTTAGTTATTTAGGGGTATAATTGAATGTGGGTGAATAATACATGGTGTTTTATCTAAAATGGGATTTTACATGAATGCCCTATAGAAATAAATCTCTTAATGTATTAAGGTAATATTCAAATTTCGACAATAAAATATAACATTGGCAATAAATTCATTCAAAAGTGTGCAATAAATACAATCAATAAAATAAACGAGCAATGGTTAAGAAAGAACATATCTTGTTTGTCATTTTGTTATGGACCATCACAGTCACTTAGTTACATCTTAGTCCTGTAATGTAGCCTTGTGTTTTGTTTGTTCTGGTTTTTACCTCTTTTTTTGGCCTAGACACTAGTGTCAAATTTGGGACACTAGCATTAACACTAGTGTCCTAATTTTAATGGTTATGTCCTTATACTGTATCCAACTCAAATTCTTCCTAGATATGCGACTGTACATGTGTTTCTTGTTTTTATCTGAATTTATAATTATTTTGTGTGTGATAATTCTATGACAATAAAACCCTATATTTTTTCTTCTTTCACACATGTCTTAGTGAAAATTGGTTGGCACATGAGTCAAGCTAACCAAAACAACCCTGTTGTTTCCTAAGTGTTGCCTACATAGCCATATGCTCTGAATAGGTCCTTGGACTCACATGTAGTTCTCCCTCCTAGGTGTATGTGTGTAATGATTGTGCAACTATATGTTCTTTTTCCTATTACAACCCTTGGTACAAATAGTGCAAATGTGAATTGACCTTTTGTAATACTTAAAAATTTAGTTCTAGCAATTTAGTGTATAGTGTAATTCAATAGCTTTTAAATAAATAATGTATATATTGATTGAGAGGCTTGTTTGATTATGAAATACTATGCCCTAGCCTTGTATATATAGGGAACCTTTTAATTTGGATTAAGACCTAGTGGCTCATGAAAAGATGACCATAAAACAAACATTTAGATCTTAAAAAAAAATCATAAAGTGAAATAACATAAATAGGGAAGAAGATAAGGCAAGACATTATTGTCAGATTCAAGATGTTGGCATGGACAATAATGTCCTGAGCCTAACGATTGTGTTCAGAGTCTTAAAAGATATAAAGTACTATAAATACTAAGGGATACCTATAATAGAGTGTCTAGAAGACAGATAAATGACCAAAAAGACACAAAAGATCAAACAAAATAACAAAGAGGGGCATAGAGCCAAGGAGTCCCATGCAAGATCGCACCACTAAATATTTAACTCTCTATCAAAAAGTCTTTATGTCCATGACTATGTAAAAAGACATTACAAATTGAAGCTTGTACCAAATATGGGTATCTAAGTTCCCCTTCCCCCATTAATCTAGTAAGTAAATGAAATCAAATTACTAGAGTTAAAGGAAGCTTGAACCGAGGTGTGTGAATGCACCTTGGCCTCATGATAGTTCCAACTTTCCCTTGTAGCTTATGTCCTACAACCAAAATTATGTTACAATATAATTAGTGCATATAATCTAAAAATGAGCAATAAACAAAAGTATCAAGAAAAAAAGAACATGGAAAGAATACACTTTTATATATGTTGCATAGTGATGCCTCTAGAATATTATCCTTTTCATGGAGGATGGAGTGATAGAAAAGGACTTGAGGTCCAATATATTTTTTTTCTAGGAAAATGAATGAGTCCATAAGTGGTCATGCATGCTTCCTCTTGGAGATGTTTCTAAAATAATGGAAATTTGGGGGTGATCATGCATAATGGGAGTAATGTTAAGTCTGTTGAGATTGTTGATTTTCAATTGTAGAAAGGAATTAGTTCTAGGGAAATCGAGTGCATTGAATCTTGATCTCACTACTCAAGGGAGGTGAATGTTGCAGATAGATAATGTCTCAATTGGTGCACCTTGGTAAGGTCGGTGCATAAAGGTGTATATGAGAGAAGGAATGAACTATGTTCATGCCCCCCATCATTTTTTTTGTAAGTGATACATAATATGCATATGTATTTGTGCTTTGGTGCATTTTCATGGCATATTCACCTCTAATGTGTGTGAATCTAAATTATTTGTTAAAATGTAACATATGTTATGTGAAAACTATATATTATAACTGTGTCAAATGAAGTACATCTACATGGCATATGCCCCAAATTATGTCACTATGAATAATATTTTCCACAAATCTAAAAATTTTGTCCCAAAACAATGAAATATATGCCAAATTCTTGATATTTTGACCTAAGTGTGTTTCTAAATCATATGTATTATATCAAATTCTACCTGTTTTTCCCACTATGTATATGTACACTCATGTCCACATGACATGTCCCCACTAGTATGACCCTTATTTTGGATGAGGGGATTGTAACCTAGTAGGAAAATTATCATAAAATGATAATATAGTTGATAAGTGTTGTCATTAATGTTAAGGTTTATGTCATTTGATGTCAAGGCGTATCTAGTAAAGATGCATGGTAAGTGTATAGTGAGATATGAGCCATGTGACAAGAGAAAATTTGAAGGTAACCTAATGTATCTATATCAAGTGATAATTTTAAGGCAACCTAATGATTCTTTTGAGGTTGATGTCAAGGTTCAGGTCAAGTAAAGCATGTTTGAGTACTAACTCTTAAAGAACAAGGTGTTTAAGAAGCCTAGTCATAACAAGCATAGGCATATCATGAGCATGTACATGATGAACATGAAGAGGTATGTACAAAGGTATGATATTTTCTAAGGATCATAAAATTCATGTGAGTAAGGTGTATAAGAATCAAGCAATGTTTCAATATTAGTTGTCAAGTTTCAAGTGCTTGAGAAGCCTAGTCATGACACTGGTCATTACATGAAGAGACCTTGTAAAAAGATATGAGCTTGGTGGCCTAATGAGATAGATGCACAAAGGTATAAGAGGATGTATAAGGTTGTTTGATCATATATATGAGGCATTGGATCAATGATGAGAATCTCAGGGTGAGCCTACAGAGGTATGACCTATAGACCTAGTATGCAACTAGACCACCTCTAGACCTTTCCTGACGTAATGAGGTGTCATGAAGTGTTGTTCAGGCCTATGAAGGATGAAAAGTAGTATTTTATCATGAGATAGGTTTCTTGAGCATGTAAGTGAGGTGGAAAGTGCATAAAGAGAGGCTTGAAGGTTAGATTCAAGGCCTAATGTAGTTTGCAAGTCAAGGTCCAAGTAAGCAAAGAGAGAGATGGTGGCCAAATGAGGTATGAGTTTTAGATTTCAAGATAAGAATGAGCATGTGATAATTTTAAATGGTTTTATAGGTTTTCATATGTGTGTTGACCAAGTCTAAGGTCAAAATTTGCAAGAAAAGGCATGAAAAGTGGTTTTGAGGTTTCTCAAGTGCACAAAATGAAGGGTTCTTAACCCGAGAAGGACTTTCAAATGTTCATTGAAACCTATTAGCTCTACATGAGGACATAATATATTCATGGTATATGGTTAAGGTTACTATCTTAAATTTATAAGCATTAATTTCTAGAATGAGGGGCTAAGCTTTATGAATGATCATTAAGACTGAAAGATGGTTTAAATCCTTAAAGAACCCTAAAAGTGACCTCATATGAAATATATTATTATAATGTGCTTAGAATAGATTTTAATGGATATTTAAGTTATTTTAGGTTGTATTCAACTCTCCTAGACACCTCTAGGTGTGATTGATTTGTCAGGTGTGTGAGTAGACCCTACAAGAAAGGCCTTATTTCTCAAAAATTTATTGTCACAGATAGAGTAACCAAGTCAAAGTATGAAAATAATTGGAGGACAAAGTTTGAGACTTATATTTTATGTCCATGGTGGTTTTTTTATAGCTTATATCCCTTCGGTGTGCTAAACTGGTCATCCAAGACAACCTATTGCAAACATGCCTAATGGTGCAAATAGTGAGAAACCCAGGGAGAAGAGAGAAGGTGATTAGGGAAGTAATATAATAGATTAGGGATGAATCCAAGTGATTGGAGACATTTTTAAATACATATAATACTTGTTCATGATGAATAAAATTTATGGAGGTTATTGAATATGATTGAAAAATTGCTCACAAGTTGACTTGTCTAGCTCAATGAGGTTTATACACAATGAGGTTATGAGATTGGTATGCAAGACAAATATTGTAATTTAACCATGGTATCATTATATTTGAGATTGGTGTAATTATATCACAAGATCATAAAAATTCATCATAAGTCTCTGAAAGTGTCTACATAGGTGTTGAAGGTCATTATCACCATGACTATGTTTGAATGTAAACTTGCAGATCTGGGTAAGAAAGTTACAGAGACGAGTTGGAGGCTCTTTGCCCTAAGTTTAAGTATGTAATGCACATGGTTTTGTTTTTTGGGAATTTAATGACGTATACATGATTTTTATAATCTTTTAGTTAGTGTAAGAGGTTGGAACATTGAAGCCAAAATGGCTTATCTAGTTGAGTAAGGACTATGAGAGAGAAGGTCAACAAATTGGTCTGCAAGACCAATAGTTACATTAGATCTTGTGATATTTTTGTTGGAGATTGTTTTAAGTATTTTATAATATCATATTAATAAATTTTAATCCCTTGATTATTTTCTTTCATATGGAATAATTTCAAGTTTTCATGACTGTGTTTTAAAGTTAGTTGGCAGTTTAGAGTAGGCATCTTGCATAGAAGAGTTTGAGCACGTATACACTGAGTTGTGAAGTATAAATCACATGGTGATGACCCTAAGGTCATGTATATTATGTATGTGTGATTTTTTTCCATGTTTGTTTTTCAAAATCATGTTTATGCTTTAGTTTTTCAAGACAAACTTTCTAGGTATGCACAAGCCTAATTGTGAACAGTGTTAATGGTGTGCTTCAAGTGGTGATTGAAGCTAAAAAGTGTTATGAAGCCTAGATGAGATTATAAATGGTATATTTAAGTTTAATATGATGTGTTATTGATGTGTGAAGTGTTTTAAAATGCTCCAAGGAAGGCAAGCTGTAATGTGTCCTAAACAGACCTAATAGGATTAGGTCTCCATGAGACCTAAAGGTGAAGATAAGACCTAATTGAGGTAGGTCAAACCTAAAGGGACTCAAATAATGTTTCATCCATTTATATTATATTTCATAAGATCTATTTCATGGCTGACCTAATAATTTAAGGGTGTTTTCTCAACTAAGAAGGATATGAACAAGTGACTTGTATAAATACTAGGCAATTTTAGGCCTATGTTGGTGTGTTGATGCAAGCAAATGTTATAGTGGATTAATAAGAATAAGGAGATATTTTAGAGAATATAAGGATCATGTATAAATTTTAATTAAGTTTTGACATAGGTTTTGAGTATGAAAATCAAGGTCATATGACCTAATCAAGTCAAGAAGAGGATTAGTTGAGCGAAGAAGCCTAAAAGACAGTTTGAGAGGGATAAAAGAGAAATAAGAGCTTAAGAAGGAGATAATAATATAATGTATGAGAAAAAAAGTTTTATAAATGTGTTCAATGGTTTTATGTGGTTGATTTGGTGCTCAGTCATCTAGGGAGTTGGTGCTTCCTTGCAAGTGGGTGCTTACTAAAGCCTAGCTGATTTGGTGCTTAATTAGTTGGGGTTGGTGCTCCATGTGAAGTGGGTTCTTCACTAAATTTGATGTTTGTATTATAGGACTGTAGTCCATTTGTATATATTAGTGGTTTTTATTCCCCTTTAGGTTTTCCCACATATATGGTGTGTTGAATTGTGCAATCTTGTGTCATGCTTGTATAGTTGATTGCTCATGCATTGTTTGATCTATATGTTGATGATTACTTAAGTGGAATTGATAAGAAAGTTTTGAAGACCGATTCACTCCCACTCTCAATAATTTTTATTCCAAAAAAATATGGACATATCGTATATGCATCAAACATGTATGATTCAATAAGATATATGTATTATACCTTGGAATAACTGTGATTGAAATATTTGGAGATTTCTTATTTATCTTGTAAAAATAATTGCATTTTGATTATATATTGGATTATGATATTTTTGAAATTGTAAATGGTGTTTATGAAAACTTAATAGCATGGAATATTTCCTTTTGTGGGTGTCAACATAACTTACAGTTTGTGATTTAGATAAACAAAGCTCAAGATATGGCAGTTTGACATTCATAGGTGCATGTGGCGAATTCAAAAGTCAACCACTATATATAGTAGATTTAAAAATTTGTTTTTATTTAATTTTAATTTAGAATTATTGAGATTTTTTTCTATGGATTTTTATGAAAATTCCTCAATAAATATCCATATGTCCCATGCAATTTGAGATCTTGCAGAACACCTTGGAGAGATAGGAATTTAATGATTTGGTAAGTGAAAAAAATAGATTTTTTTTTGTTTTTCTTACATTTTGAACATTGTTGGATTTATGGCCATATTTTGGCATTAAAAAATTTCATTGGACACTATCATCAATAATATTTACACTTATGTCAAGCATTTGACATTAGCACCCCTTTTTGGATGGTAGTGTCCTTTGTTACATCCAAATTCGATAGTATTGTTTGATGGTAATGTCCAACTCAAGACTGATAAATTTATCATTTTTTAATATTGATTTTGATGTTATTGATGACTAACATTGCTTATTTTCCTTTTGTGTTTATAAAAATACATTCATATATGTAAGTTTAAACATGTTAGGCACCTGCCAACATTGATAGAGTTAGGTTTTGAGGTAGATGACTAGGCTATTTTAGATTAGGTAGGGCTTGGTCTAACTAAGTGATTAGGTTATATTTATTATTATATCCACCTTATTATAGCATTAACAAAGATATGGAATGCATATACTTGTACTTTATGGTTCCCCACAAGAGAGATCATTGTTACATTAGAGGATGTGTATTAGATTTTACATTTGTCGATTACAAAAGAAAAAGACTAGGTATCAGGTGACCTTAATGTTAGATACATTTAGATGTCCTCATTTTTTTTCACCAGATAGAGATGAGTTAAGGTAGATCCATTTGGTATAGTCCTTTGGAGTACATTGTCATATATGATGTTCTATGACTATGTAAATTCATTTGTTTCTTACTTTCTTCCCTGATTGCAGTAGATGGTGGTGGGGTTGTGATATCATATCACATGCATCACATTTTTCCCATCATCAAGGATAGAGGTGCATGATATTCTTGGGGGTGCACTATGGTGGCCCATTTATACATGAATTTGTACACATTTTTTTGGAGATTCACATTGGAGACTTAGGAACGACCACACTTATCCATGTGTGTGTCTATGAGCATATTTTTATTATGTGATCAGTTGGTGGACCACGTGTAGGGTGGTCCCATCCACAAATGTTTGTAGCTTAGTAGGCATTACCATGACATAAGGTTCACATGACTATGGAGTATATCATGATACTCGATCAATTTATTCCCTACTAGATTGTATTTGGCCTGAATATGGTCAAGATTTACAATGATTTTGGGTGAGCGTGTAATTGGTGGATTGGTTCCCTAGAATGTATGAGCATTTTATTAACTTTAATTTACTTTCTTCGATAGTTTCTTGTTTATTTCTAATTTCTTTCTTTAGTTTATATTAGTGTTAGTATTAGATAAATTTCTTATTTTAGTTAGTATTATATTATTTTTTTTTCTTTGTCTTTATTGGATTTCTTGTTAGCTATTAGCTTTAGTCTTAAGATTAGTTTTTAAATATGTTTTGTTTTTAGATTTATAGTTTCCTTTCTATTTTAGTTCAGACTTAGTTATTTATGTTTAGTTTGTCTCTTTAGGTTTAGTTCTCTATTATTAAGTATTTTTTGGCTATTTAGAGTTTGTCTACCTTCTTATCATCAATTACTTTCATCTTTGTATTGTGAACATGAACATAAGATACATCTTTTCAACAATCAAAATTTTCTGTCCTTCAAGAGATTGTCTAATTCATAAACTTTATTCTGTCAGATAGGTCAAATGATAGTTTATAATAGATTTATGAATGAATCATATAATATCTAAAGAATTATTAGTTTATTGGATCAAAACATTATTTGTGAGTAATCTTTTTAATATAATTGATTTTCATGTTGTGTTTGATCGACTTAGTGAATGTGTGTACACTTGATTTATATTTGTTATTGAACAAATTAAATCCACAAAAATTCAAAAGACTTTTCTATGCACCTTGCACTAGTTTTTAGTCATAGGACTCCCACGATTAAACTAGTACAATTCCATCTTGACCTTCACGATAGTCAAATGGGTCGATTCATTAGCATGACATTTTTTACCATCAACACAATACCCACATAGAACTATACTAATTTCATCTCTACTAGATTTTTATGGAAAAATATCATCACACAATATGGATACCTATTAATTCTAACCAGTGATCATCACACTCACTTTCTCAACACAACAATGTGCATCCACATAGCTGAATTCATGATTACCAACCATAAGAACACACCATAACACCCTCAATCTAATGGTACAATTGAATCCTTCAACAAGGTCCTTGATAATACATAGACTAATATTTATAATAATGTTCTTACTGATTAGGATGATCATGTTTCTAAGATCTTATGGGCCTATCAGACCACATATAAATGGTTAAACAAGATTATTCCTTTTAACCTTGTATATGGTGCCAAATTAATGTTACCAATCGAATTACTTGTGCCTTTATTAAGTATTGTGTGCATGGGTATATTAGATGAATAAGAGTCCCTTGATTCTCACTTAGATTCTTTACTTTAGTTAGATGAAGCATACATTATCACACACTAAAGTCAAGGGGTTGAGAAGTAAAAACAAAAATCTTGGCATGATCGACATATCAAAACCAAAGTCTTTCATTCTGAGATGTATGTTTTGGTCTATGATTTAAAGTTTGCATTTCATTCAGGTAAACTATAGATTTGGTGGAATGGTCCTTTTATCATTCATGATATCTATCTAACATGTACCTATAAGCTAAAAAGATCAGATGGTCAATGCATTCTAGGCCATTTTAATGGTATTCGACTCCAACCCTACCATTCTATGTAAATATTAAGTTTAGTAAATAAGGCATATAAGACTAGTTTAGTTTACGACTTAGTTTTGTGTTCAAATAAGTATTGCATTGATTGCATGCCTTTTATAGTTTGATTTTAGCACTTTTGGTGATATTTGGTATTCAAGATTTTCCATTTATCACTTTATTGACAAATGAATTTCACTAAGTTATAATGTGGAGGACCACACACATATTTTAATGTGGGATAGGTTTTAAGGTGGATAATCTACTTAAGCTAAAAGTATGTAACTAGAAGGCTAGGAGGAATCATGTGTGATCAAAGAAAATCTCAGGATAAGGAGGCACATAAGATGTGGTCCATGAAGAAAACAAGAAAAAATTGGCACATGATAAAGACATGAAATAGGTGGCACATGAAACAAGAATGTGAATGAAGATGGTAAAGGAAAAAATGTTATAAATATGGGTGAAAATAGAAAAGGTAGTTCTCATGAATCAAAAATGGAAATTTGAATTTCTATAGTTAGCATGCATAATGGGAAAGGTGTAACAACTTTCAAAGGAAGGATGGGACATGCATTTATTGATGAAGGAATGGTATAAATAGAAAACATGTCAAATGGACACCAAATCATGTCATTTGAATCATTAATGGTTGAAGTGATGGACGACAACATGGAGGATAGTTAACGTAAAAATTTGTTTTGTATACAAAATACCTTGAGACATTTCATTGTCATTTTTATTATTGAAAACTTATATCAATTACAGATCTCAAATAAGTATTAACAAGAGTCAAAAAAGGCATTTTCATAGGATTTTTAGTGACAAAAAGTGAAGCAGAGATTATGGTAAAGAGTATTTAATGAAAGGAGTGGCAAAGTGATCATAGGAATGCCTATGGGTGAGTTAAGTGTTTTCAACACTACGTCCACCATTAGAGGAGATTAAATTAGGAAGTCAACTCATTTTTTGTATATAAAAAGGAATCAAAATATATTCATTTATAAGAGCTAGTCAACCACACATTAACCTTCAGAGATCCTAGTTGGTGATGAGTTTAAAACAAAAATGAAGAAGAGATCCACCACCAATCATTCCTAAAGTAGAGGAGCGTGAGGTAATATAATAATAAATTCTTTTTTTCATCTAAGAGGAAGGTTATAGTATATGTATCACACAAGGTGAACACTTAGTATAACTAGTAGAAGGAACATCTTATAAACAGGCACCAGAGATGGAACATGTAGCAAAGAAGGCAACCATGACATCACCTCCACCACTAATTCTAATATAATAAATTTAGTACCCAAACATAGTTTTATGCATAGACAATTAAGAATCTAAAGTTTTCACTTGTCAATTCTTGGACTAAAATCATCACCAATCTAGTAATGAAGGTGACTTGTAAATGATTATTAGGTTGAACACTAGAATACAAGAAATGAGATCAAGTATGATCTCACAATTTAACTTATTGGAGGATATGAGGGTGATACAAATTTTACAAATAACTTAATTTATAAAACCCCATGAGGCACTTCAGTTCATGATTTTTCACATCTAAAAGAATATATCTATTTTATAGGGCATATAATGAGGATTACTCCTCAATGGATCAACAAGGTAACTAGGTTACTCTATTTTGAGACTGATATTAATTTAGATCTTAATGATTAGGATGTGATTGAAAAGATAGTGATAACACTCAAGTACAAGAAGGAAGGCCATGCTATTTATATTACAAGTCTTGCAAATCCTGCCATTCAATTAGCTACACACTTGGCCATGACCAAGTTAGGGGGAGTGGATAGGTGGATATAGCCCATATCTATGTTTCAATCCAAATGGCCAATGAGACCAAGTCCAATTATTCCTAATTATTTACTAATAAAATTGAAGATGTTGTGAAGGTGCATCACCTTCCCAACCATAAGTTTCATTGGGGCACAATTCTGATTTTACTTTTTTTATGAGATTGGTATCCTAGAGTATTCCAGTAAATAATTGGAGTGGGTTTATCCACCAAAGCATAAGTCCCCTGTTGAGAGATTCAAATAGTTCACATGTTTTGGCACCATCACACCCTCATAAAATGCAAATATGAAGGGTTGGTATAAGGGTATGAAGGAATATTTTGGTAATGAATGGTGTGTGCCCAAATATCTACCTATGTAGATGGGAAGATACATTGAGTTTTATATGAAGAAACATTATTCATTCAAACAAATTTTGTTGGAGAACACTGATAACTTGTTAGGCTGGCTCAATTTTCCTTATGCCTTCACTACCAAACATTTCATGTATTATTTTAATCATATTTAGGTGCACACCTAATGAATATTGATGCTAACAAGATTGCCATTGAGATTTACACTCTTCATAATATTTATGTCTATCTTAGAAGGGAAACATATATAGAATGACACAAATCAAGTAAAAATTATATAAATCCTTTCAAAATAATTATGCAAGGAAAAATATGGCTAGTTTACTCTATGTTTAGGCCATGGAAAAAGACATTGGGAAGCTAGGAGGCAAATAAGGAACCACTCTCCCCTCAACTAGAAACATGTGCAGAGGAAAGGGTGCATAACAAAGAGAAAAGGCCAAGACCTAAAGCCACTAGTTTTAGAAGGTTGCATGAACAACCCAGGGATACCTCCAAATGACAAAGGCAAGCCTAATCACCAACAAGAGCCTAAGGGGTACTTGTAGAATAAAATGATGACATTGTTCCATCCTAACTAACTACCTAATCATAACTAGATCTTATAGTGCCCCAAGTGGTGATTCTTAAACTAGGTGAAGTGTCTTTAGAATCACAACTTGGAAAAGATCCAACTTTTGAGCTTAATAAATAATAGACTATTATTGAGGAGCAAAAAATAGACATTGAAATACCAAAGATAAGGAAGAAATAGGAACAGGGGAAGCCCATAACATAAAGTACCTTTACACTAGTACTAGCTAACAATGGGAAAAGTGTCCTAAAATTATAGATCTAGAGCACAACCCTAAAAATTATAAGGAACTTATGTAAAAATTAGATCAATAACAAAAATAGATAAATGTGGGTAATGAGGGCCTTCTCACTCATACCATGTTCTAATAATATATATAAGTCAAATAATTATATATGTGTGATTATTTCCCTGAATATGAATCCATTAAATAAACTCAACACAAGTTATTTTTTATGATGGAGGTATATCATGATGAAGGCCATTTTGAACTTCCAAAGGTTATCACTAATATAAGTCTGGAGGTGGAAGATGTTCTAGAAGTACTTTGTGTGGATCCCCTTAAATGCTCTGCAACTCAAGTATGTGTATACCTAATAAAGTTTTCCCTAGAGGTTTCTATGCAAAACATTATCTTTAGCAATGATGTTGGTAAGGTTTTTCACAAGTATCAGGAAGTTGTTCACATATACAAAGAAGGGCATGAGAAATGGTGCAAGCTCAAAAAATAAATTGAAGTGCTCAAACAATAACAAGATCCAATCGAGGCATATCTAATAAGGACATGGGACCTTTGACAAATAATTTTTAAGAGGGATCCTACACTTTCTAATGTTATTCATATTACCAATTATGCCATCAATAAATTGGAGATGCTTGTGGACCTCTTACTCAAGAACAACAAAAACTAGGTGAATCCTCAATAAGAGAAGTTTTAGGCAAAAAACAATTTACAAAGGCCATAAAAATATACCAATCCTTTTTAAATAAATTGGGAGCCATTTTTACCATCATTCATGGATTTTTTTTAAATTTGGCATGATCGAATAAAATTTTGGAAGTGTGAATATAGCCTAAAGAACTAAACGTCAGTAATTGGATAAGAATGCACTAAACATCAAGAATAGAGCCTAGAATGAAAAAGTTTTCCAAGACGTAGAGTAAATAGAAAAAAAAAAAAGAACCCATCATTATGAGCTTAATACTAGATTCTTAACACTTCGAGGGTAGGTTTTTGTGGAGGTTTATCACTTGAGAATGCCAAAAAAACTACAACTACTCAGCTTGAGATTTTGACAACTCAAGTAGATGATTTTTTAGAGCACCTCAAGGAGATGAAATTACTAAGAAGCAAAGTATAATTCATTAATTCCAATCTTTAAACAACCCCTAACCAATGGGAGGAGCCCAAGTGCCAAGTATATTAGGTGGGTCCCAAGTTTTTATTATCTAAGGAAACTATAGCATAGTCTGAGATGGACTATCAATTTAATAAGGAGTGATGTTGGACTCCAAATTTTATAATAATATATTACAAGTGTTTTGGATCCATAACATGGAAAATCATGGGTGTGATAACAATGAAAAGGACCTTGGCATGGGAGATAACAACATGAAAGAGAATGACACGAAAGAGAGAGGCATATAAGAAAAAAATAGAAGACCTTGGCATAGAGGAATGATTTGTGGAATAAAATAAAATGGAGGATGAGTAACATAAGACATAGGGCTTATAAAATATCAAAACTAAGATAAGGGTGTAGTAAGTAGAGATGGTTATGAATCAATTCATAAAAGCATTAAAGATAAATCAAGCATGAATATAACACCGGTTTATGAAAGAGGAGCACAAACATAAATATATATCCTAGAGTAATTATATATTGGTTTTTAGGCCGACATAAAAAAGACTTAATTGTAATGACTCACCATGATTTATTTTTTTGAAATAGTTTTTGGCTTTTCATCTATATATTGTAGTAATGATGTAAACTAAAAGGGGTTGGCTTATGTATGAATAACCCTTAACTTGTTTAAAAGGTGGTTGTTTTAATTGTTTTTGGTTGTTGGTTAAGTTTTCATAGATGTGTGTAAATAAATAGAAAATTTTGTTGAAGTATTTTTGTAATCCTCTTCAATGAAATAAATGAAATAACTATTATCTACAAATTTTGGTGAGTTAATATGTTTCTATGGCATTGATTAAAATAACACAGAGTGTGTTGAATGAGTAAAATGGTAAACATAATATTATGACTAATACAAATGATAATATATCTAACCTTAGTGCCTTAACATAAATAGAGTTAAGTTTATCCATCACTACATGGCAGAATCGATAGAAATTAGTCTAGGCTGTGTGCCTCGAGTGAGTGCACAAGGTCACTACTCATGTGATATGCCGACATGCTAGATCATTGGTTTCTTCCTTATTATAGGCACATAAATAAAAATTATTAAAGTGAAACTAAGGATAAAAGACCCCAATAGTATAACATCACATTCATACAAATAATAATATGAAAGTAATTTGATAGCACAAACTTACAGATAGATATGCAAAATAAAAGAATGACAATATCATATATTATATATCCAAATATTGTTAAACACAATTAATATGCCTTGTATATATAGGAAAGGAAGATAAATACTAAGAGATAAAGCTAAGTGATCAATCATAACTAAGAGATCAATCTAAGTGATCAATCATAACTAAGAGATCAATCTTAAGACTAAAAGATAAATATTCTAAAGGATAGAAATAACTAAAAAATATTCCCATAATATCTAAAAGATAAATATGTAATAACTCATAATATATAAAATAAGATAAATAAAATATCCACACATAAGTGGGTGGGAAAAACTAAATTAAAAGAAAAATAAAACACCTAGGCGAACATGAGCTAAGGTAAGTAACCTACTCTATAAGAATTAGTGTGTGGAAATGAGTTTTTAAGAATGTTATATATGATTATATACCACCTAAATATTTAAATACCTTGAAAAAATATTAAATAACAAAAAATGATGAATAAAAGGGAGATGCACAAGTTTTCTTCTATTTTAAGAGTGCCATAAACCCAAATATTTATCCAAAAATTGTAGGATGCAAGAATGCCCATGAAATGATATATTAAGGTAAGACAATTAAAAATAAAAAATCCTTAAAATAAAATTTGAAATTTTTATAATGTCATATTATGAAGGAGTTTGAGATTATTGCATAAATGCAAACGATTTAGTAAATAGAATGAGGGTTTATGGTGAAACTACACAAGATAGTGTTATAGTAAGAAATATTTTGATATTTTTAATGAAAATATGGATAAATATTGTGATTAATATTGAAGAGTGTAAATACATGAAAACTATAAGTTTTGATTAGTTAGTGCGTTCTCTCTTGTCTCATTAGGATAAGATGAGATTATATGTAGGAGATCTAGACCATGGTCTAAAACAAGCACTTGAAACCAATGTAAATATTTCAAAGTCCAAAGATAAAAATAAAAATTAGAATAAAGAGATTTTAAAAAACTCAAATTAAAGTAAAAATATTAATAAAAATTTATTAGTAATATTAATAAATACTTTACTTGTCATTACTGTAAAAAACTAGGACACATGATAAACTATTGCAAGATACTAGCAGTTGAGAATTAAGTTAATCAAGAAAATGGAAAGAAGGATTTTCAAGCTGAGATAAGTGATGTTAAAGAGGGATTATATTATTGTCTCACATTTTTTTTGAGAATAAATGAATAATTTTTTTTCTCTTTTGATTAAGGTTTCTCAAATCACATGACAAGGCAAAAAGATGATTTTAGCAAGTTAGATGATTCTATTAAAATCCAAGTGTAATTAGGACATGGAAAGTCCATCCATGTTGAAGAAAATGGATTAATGAAAATAAATAAAAGTAAAGGTAAGATTTATTTAAAGTATTTTAATAGTATTAATTATAATTTTATAATATATAGTGATGAAAGCAAAGCATACAAGTTTTATAATCCTACTAGTAAATCCATAACTATTTCTAGGGATTGTAATTTTTTTTTAAATGAAATGTTTATTGATTTTGATAATGTCACTAAAAAATTAATAAATAAATGTTTTAATCTTATCTAATTTTATTTTTATGTCTTAGAAATTCCTATGCAGGTTTCTAGTTTAACATGAAATAATACCAGCTCTTTGCAAGAGACTAGTCATCCTTATACATCAACACTAAGCAAGAACAAGTATTTGTTGAATCCTCATCTAGCCAATCAGATGTTATATAATATATATTATAAGAGGATAAAAAATATCAATAATCAATAAGTTAATTTATTTTATGATTCTTATGATAAAAATATTATGTTTGCATTATCATTAGTGACTAGTGAACCTAGAAGTTATCTAGAAGCTAATGAAAAGAAAGAATGAATTGATGTTATAAAATTAGAGATGGATTGAATTGAGAAGAATAATACATGGAATTTATTTAATAAATATTTTATTTGTATAAAGTGGGTCTAAAATATTAAGGTTAAAAGTGATGGTATAGTTGACAAGCTAAAATTTAGACTAGTTGCAAAAGGATTTACAAAAACATATGGTGTTGATTATAAAGAAACCTATGCCCATGTGGCTTGTCAAGAGAATATAATAATAATAATTATTTTATCTATTCATAAATTATGAAAAATACATAAAATGTATGTTAAAATTGCATTCTTTAATGAAGTGATTGAAGAAGAATTATATGTGGGGAAACGACAAGGTTTTGAGGTAAAGGGTAAAGAATTTTAGGTAAACAAATTAAAGAATGATATTTATGGGGTGAATAAAGATCCAATAGCTTAGTATTCAAGAATTTATATTTGATTATTAGATCAAGGCTTTATTAAAATTCAAAACAAACCAAATCTTTACATAAAATCATTGAATTATAATGTTTTATATGTTTGTCTCTATGTAAAAGGCTTGATCTTTACAGTATTAGTTTATATAAATTTAAGTCCATAAAAATAAAGAGGAAGTATTCATTTATCAAACTAAGTATGCCTAAGGCATGTTAAAGAAGTACAATCCTCAATATTTGAAGCCTACAAACACTTCAATTACAAGTGGATAAAAGCTTATAATGGAGCATGGAAGTAATTCAATTGATGAAAATAATTTTAAAATCATGGTGGAAGGTTGAATTTATCTCACTATGAAAATAACTAATATCAATTATGAGCTTTCAATAGTTTCTATATTTATGGGTAAACCATCACTCAAGCATTTGCAAGCAGTGAAGATAATTTTTACATATGCAAGAGGTAATTGTAATCATGTTATTAATTTTTAACCATTTTTTTTTATGTCTCATTAGATACATATATTTATATTGGGAAGGATCTCTTGATGACATAAAGTCAACTTCAGGGTATTGTTTCACACTGAGAAGTGGGTTGGTATCTTGGTCTTCAAAAAAATATGATACAGTTTCATTATCCTGTACTAAAGCTGAATATACAACCCCTACATTAACTTTCACACAAATATTATCGATGATAAGACTCTTGGATGATTTTAAAGAGTCTCAACTTGATCCAAAATAATGTTTTTATGATAACAAAGAATATGGTTGAGAAGACTTATGGAGATGATAGTCATTTCACCTCTTTACATTAAGGGGGGAATGTTGAGTATGATGTCAATATGGGTACTTGAGTTCTATTTTTAGACTTAGTTTATTTTGATTTTTTTAGGTATTTAGGAATGTTATTTAAATATTTTTTTCCAAATTAATTATTTGGTCATTTTGGACACTTTTTAGTGATTTCTTAAAAAATAACTAGAACTACCAGTTAACTCCAGTTCATTGTCTAAGTATTTGAATGAGTTCCCAAGTGGTGGGGTGCATTTTTAGTGTTATTTATATGAAATTAAAGTGTATATAAGTTAATTCCTATTTTATTTAGATTTTGGGATACCACTTTTTTCTAATCATAATTTGTGGTAGTCAATTGATAGTGGCTTCTTACATGATGACCCAAAAACTATCAGTTAGTGTTAGTGGTACTCTTAATTGCCTCTTGAGTTTATATTTAGTATTATTTATTTTATTTTAGAGTATATTTTAATAATTATAATTATAGATTACTCAGTTGTCCATTATTTTTTTTAATTTATGCTTTTCTTGAAATAACTTTTCATCCAAGTTATCTTATAATAGGCTTGTTTTAAGTCTTATTTATTAATAAATAATTGTGCACAAGTTTAGAAAAAATAATTAATTTTAGAATTTTGTATTAAGTATTGTTATCTTTGATTTTTTTTTTTAGGTATTCATAAAGGATTACTAACAAGTGTATGTTTTTAGTTTTGAAGTTATTCAGTAAAAGTGTTGGTTGATAATCTCACTTACAATACAACTAGTTTAACATTTAGTACTTCTGAGATAGATTGGTTAATACATAGATTAAATTTTAGAGAGAAATAAATCTGATTTTTAATCCATCCATACATTCAAAACCTTAATTAATGGTGTTATAACTAGCTTCTTTTATGTTTAGAGGTTTTAAGGCAAGGTGAAATGGACCTTCTTGATAAAAGATCTTAATAAATTTGGCTTTTCAAAGAAATGTTGTGATTGAATTCATAACTACATTATGACCCAAAACTTTTAAGTGTTGGTTAATGGTATTCCAATTATGTTTTTTTGGTGTGTCCAGAGGTTTTAAGGTAAGGTGGTCTTATCTCTCCCTATACTTTTATCATTTCAACATAAATTTTAGGTAGAGATTTCTCAAAAGCAAAGGAGTTGGGAAGGATAATAGGTGTTAACATTATGGAAAGTTATAATTTTAATCATGGTCAATTTGTATATGACAATAGAAATAAATAAATCTTCAATATTAGAGGCTGAAGTCATTAACATAATTTTGACACTTTATCAAGAGGCTTTAGGCCAAATCCTCAATTTAGAGAAATATTACATATATTTTTTGAAAACCCCGCTTTCTTTCAAATGGGAATCAAAGTTATTTTTGTTTTATTGTAGGGACCTTACCTAGTAAATATTTGGGCATTCCTCTTTATGGTTGTCCTAAAAAGGAATTTAAGGAGATCATTATATATATCTTTGATGAACTTTTGAATTCTTAGAAAGGTAAATGGATTTCTTAGGTAGGTAGAATCCTCATCAATAAAAAAAAGCTTTGAATTGTGCCTATACACATGATGTCTATCTCTTGGGACCATTCAAGCATAAAGGAAAATTTGACTAAGATTATGAAAAACTTCCTTTGGAATGAAGTGGTAGATAAATAAAAATTTCTCTCATGAAATGGAAATAAGTTGATAAACCAATTCATGAAGGTGGTATGGGTATTAGAGACCTCAACCGTATGAATAGATCCCTAAGAGAAAAAATGGTTTTGATAATTTTTTAGGAAAAGGAGGCTTTTTAGAGTAAGGTTATTAGGAAAAAATACCTAAATACTACCCAAGAACCACTGATATTTTTCTCTAATTAGGACCGAATGAGAGGTTTGCATATTTTAATTAGAATAAGTAGTAGTATTATCAATGACAATATCTTTTGGAATACCAAAATTGGAAATTCAGCTGATTTTTGGAGAGACATTTGGTATCTTTTGAGTATATTAGGTAATCATAAAATTTAAATAAATTTCAAGATTATTTTATAGACATTTGGACAAGCAAGGTGGATAACTATTAGATAGAAATACATAACATCATAGGTTCCTCTCACAAGTGAAATGATCCCTTGTTGGTAAATTCACCCTTCACTAAATAAAGACTACAACCTTTTATCAAATTTCAACAATCTTAGTTTGTGTCTAATTATGTTTCTAAAGATGAAATTAATTGAGTAGGTCACTCATTTATAATTTATTTAGTTTAGGAAGGTTGTGAACTTTTATCAACCTCTAATGAAAATGCATGGCCATGGAATATAGTGTGGTGCTCATTTAGTCTTCTGAAAGAAAATTTGTTTCTATGGTTGGATTTGAATAAAAAAATCCTAAATTGGGATTGTTTACAATGAATAGGTTTACTTGGCCCTTTGAAACATGTATTATGTGAATAAAAGAAGGAAAATATAGATCACATTCTACTTCATTATCATTTATCCTAGAGGAATTAAAATTTATTTTTCCAAATAATGGGTTATATCTAGACATGCTCAACATTTATTCACTCTCTATTTTCAGCATGGGAAAAAGGAAAGGGGTAAAAAACTAAATATTTTTGGAGCATGGCTCTCTCTTTGATAATGTGGACTTTATGGAAGGAAAAAAATGTTAGGATATTAAAATATAAAATTAGAGTTGTGGATTATTATAAACTAGTTGGAATCCCTTTTCCAATAAATTTTTATTTATAAGGTACCCCTCCCAAAGAGAAATGTGTTGGTATTGAGAGACATACTCTGATTAAGTGGAATATTCAAAAGAACTCTCTGATCCAATAGTTTCCTAGTACTTCCAAATTTGAAGTGAGATGAAAAAACTAGAAAGGGGTTGGTATAAATTAAACATTGATGGGGCATAAAAAGGAAATGCAGGACCAACATGGGATAGAGATATCATTAGAGATGAGAAGTGGGAATTAACTATCACATTATCTAAAAACATCCCTAAGCCTTAAATTACTATGGCAAAGTGTTGGGATTTAGTGGGGGGCCTTAAATTTACTAGATAATTTTTATTTAAATTTTTGAGGTTGAGGGTGATTTTAAAATCATTATTAATGCAATAAATAATAAATATATCCTAAACTAGATCATTAGGTGGATTTTAGATGAATAACTTGTCTAAGTGGGGTATTTTTAGAATATTACCTTTGTTGTTAATATTTGCAAATACATTGATGGCCCGACAGACCTTCTTGCTAATATAAGCACCAATAGTCTAAAAAATGGTGACCATGTTTATTCTATAATAAGGCATGATGGAAAGAATTAGAGGCCCTTATGTAAAAACATTTTAAGAACTAACCTTCTTCCCCTTTCTATTATTTTGTCTCTCCTATTGTATTGGCTTTTTTTAGATTCTTTTATTTTATTTTGTGATTCTTACCAATTATATTTCATTATTAGTAAATATAATTAATAATAGTAATAAAATATATTTTCTTTTGATTCATACTAATGTGAATGTATCAATTTATAGCCATATTACTCTATATATTCTCTCCCACAATCATTTTGGGTCATGTAAGGAGTGTCATCATTATCATTATGGTTAATGCATTTGTTATGGCATGTGGCATGCCTTGGATATTTTATGTAATCCATTATTATTTGGCATTCGTAAGGACAAAGTTGTGGTGATGTGTTTGATATTGGAGCTTATAATATTTTTTCCTAAAACTATCTACACTTTCATGGAATCATCTTCAAAGGTAGAGGAGTTGAATAAATGATCATATCCCCTTACTGATGGGGATATTCTTTTAGTGTTTGACTCACCATCTAGAGGAGTGGTGTATCTGAAAAAATAATTTTTGGGTAGAGAAATTATGGGAGTGGTAGAAGGGAGCTAGTTAGAGGAACAATTATTGTATTTATTCAGGTTGAATCTTGAGGAATGGGTCCAAAATGAATTGTGGCAAGAATTTTTGAGTAATAAAAACAAAAAAAATGACAATCTCGATGAGGGTGGAATTTTTTGGCATGGTAAGTGTTGATGTGGGTTTTATGCACTCCACAGTTTAGGGTTTTCACCCTCTCATTTTAGGATCACAAAATGACCTGGGGCATGAATTTGATGTATATAGTCTTCAATGGACATATGGTGGAATAAAGTTTTAGAAAATTTGGCCACACACCTTTATAGGTGTGTCATATATGATTATCATACACTTATATACAACAACACTTGAACCAAATTAAAATATGTATATTTACAATGATGTTAATCCTATTGTATAATGAATTGGATATGATAAAAAACATAAAAAAAGGGAAGGGTAGAGAAGAAAATAAATATTTTATATGTATATTTATTTATTTATTTGCTAAAACAAACATAGTTTAGGGTCTATTTCCATAATTAAACTAATATTTGTCAAACCTAGAAAATACTTAAATTTAGACAAATACAGTGCAATAGTTTAAGGATGTTGAAATTGAGTAAATATCATAGTAATTATTTGGAAATATAATATTTTATAAAAAATAGTATTTACACATACATATAAGAAAATATAATAATGACCATGGTATACTAGGGAAATGATTAAAATAACAACACAATTTACCCAACTCATTCAAAGAAGCAAATAGATTTCCACAATGATCAATTTACAAAAATAAATTTCATAACATTAATATAAATGAGAAATGGAAAGATATAGATTATCAACACATCCACATAGTTATTGATTCAAAAATTTCTTTCCTCCATCAATCCGTTGATGTGTTTTGGGCACTTCCTAGATGATTTCTTTCTCAAGTTTCAATTGAGAATTTATTTTCTATGGATTTCCTAGAGAAATATTTTATACCTATAATAGTATTATTACATAGTAGTTATAGATAAAATATGGGACTACATAATCACAATTAACACATCATGTATGAATTTTATACTACCAAATCATAGTGATCTCATATTTCCAATGGTGGTAACTAATACATTTTTATTAAATATTTTCCTTTGTGAAAAAATTACAATTTAAAAATAATTTTTTGGGGTCCTTGTGAATTCAATAATGGTCCGAAATATGTGGTAACTAATACATTTTTATTAAATATTTTCCTTTGTGCAAAAATTATAATTTAAAAATATTTTTTAGGGGTCCTTGTGAATTCAATAATGGTCTTGGGAGTGATTAGTATTGAAAATTTCAAAACTTTATATTTGTGTGGTTTCTATTGAGATCATGTTGGATTTATAAAATTCAACCATTATCTTGGGTCTCATTGTCTTCACCATGGCATTACAAACTAGAGGTCAATTTGTGAATACCCCTATTATTTTAAAATTTTAATGGAGATATCTTAGTATGACACATGGATAGCTCCCTTATCTATAGTGCTAGATAAATTTTATGTGAACTATGTCAAGAAATGACTAGCAGTGACAAACATCAATATTATGTACCACTAACAAAACATCGAGATCATCCAAGTGTCATGATCACATGGCCTTGGGATCATGGGATTACTTGATGTTGTTTTGATGTAAGTCAAATTTAATGCATTGCTTATAGATTATGTTCATCATCCATGTGGTAGCATCATCTAATGTCCTATCCATGAAGTTATTCATTATTATGAGATGATAAGGTCAACCTCTTAAAGGGTTTGGATCATGAGGTGGTAATTATGAGCTTGTCAAATTTATTCTCATGTTCATGAAGTGACATCATCCATGAAGTTTCTATAAGTCACCTCTTTCACTAAATATATCATGGAAAATCACAATAAGACATTGGCATCTTATGGTTGGATTATATTCAAAGAGTCTCAGTTCATCTATTGAGAATTATATGAAGTCCTTACTCTATCTGATTCTCTTTATAATGTTCATGTTTCCAAGATTTAGGCATATTAATAAAATGAATTCAATGAGTAAAACATATATATTATTTTAAAGATAATACTATGATCATAATAATATACATGTGGTGCTTGTTTATAAAACACGGGATCACAAAATGGCTAATAGTGTTTAAGATCCCAAGAGATTTGGTCAAATAAGCTATAGACTAGTGGTGTCTAGAGTATGAGAGTTGAATCAAAGAGTCTTTAGAGTGAATGGGAAGACAATGTGGAAGAGTGTAGGTGGAAGAGGATCTAAGGACTAAAAAGAGTGATAAGTGTTTAGAGGCTATCAAGGTAGGTAGAGAAAATAAAAGAGATCTATTCAAATATCATGTATGAGAATAACACCAAGAAGCCTAGTGTGAGAAAGTTGACAATAGAGAGAAGACTGTGAAGATTCAATGAAAGAATAATTGATTGTAGGTATTAGAGTGAGGTTAGAGCAAAGGATAAAAGAGTTTCTCTACATCATTTGGTATCAAAGTAGTAGTTCATAGGGACAAGATCATGAAAGAATATCTATCAAAATAAGGCACATGTTTAGTTTGTTTTTCATTTAAATTTTTGATGTATTTATGAGATAGTGATTGAGTGTGAGTAGATAGTTAAGTGTGGTAATCTAGCCTTAAAACTAGTGAAGGATTAATAGAAAGAGAGAGTTATTTGAAATCTTAAGAGAGATCTCAAAAGTGAGTTTGAGGAAAGATAAGACTATCCCAGTGAAAGGACAAGAAAGGAAATAAACCCAGGTGAGGTCAAGAGAGAGAAAGAGACCTAAGTGAGAGGTCATGAGGTGAAAAGTGGATGAGGCTTGTCAAAGAGGTATAGGTCTAGAAGATACCAAGATATTGAGAGATATCTTAGATAAGATGAATAAAGAGAGAAAAAATAGGAAATAGGGCATGCGTGATGTAAGCTACCATAAAGAGATGAAGGTGCATGAAAACACCAAGAAAAGAGAGATGGAGAAAGAGATTATTGAATTAAGACAATAGTTGGATCAGTTGCTAGTTATAATGGAGCAATTGAGAACCCATGTTATGGATGGGTCATGAAGAAGAAGATAATAAAGTGGCCAATCAAGTTATAGGTAAAGAGAATAAAGGTGCAAGCCATGAGAGAGGAAATAAGGAAGAAAAGGTTACTATGCAAGAAACTTAAGAAAGAGATGCATAAGCTTTGGTTGAGTAGTATAATAATGTGGATGAGCAGTACCTTGAGGAGGATGTGATGAAGTTGAGTGAAGCAAAGGAGGATAGTTGTAGCTAGCTATATGATGGGAATGACTAAGAGGAAGAAGATCAATTTGAAGGCCTCATTGAAGGCTTAGAAAGAGAGGTATAAAAACATGAAGAAGGTATGTAATCTCATTTTTTAATTTATTTATGAGAATGCTAAGAAATTAGAAAGAGAGATAGAAACACTAAAACATGAATTGAATGGTGAAAGGGTGGGTAATGAGTGTTTTATTCTTTTTTAGAAATTAGGTGTTTAATTCCTAAGTAAATAAAGGGTTTGAGCAATATAAATCAGTAAATATATTTGATTTAATTAACCTACTAATTGGTGTAAATAGATAATATTTTTCTTTTTCTAAATATAGTAATATGTGAGAGAAATTAGAACTTAGCTTATTTTGGCTGATCTAGACTCAGACAGAGTTTGATACTAGAGGAGTAGGACTAGAAAATAGGCTAGAATAGGTTCTTGAACTTCATTTCTGAGTTGGACAGGAGCATTAAAAGTGGACACCATGTTGTCCAGTCATATAGTCCTATTTTGATGATGTTGTCTTGAGGCTAAAAGATTTATGTGTTTTATCTGATAGGTTTGTGTTACCCTATCTATGAAGTTTTGAGGCCTAGAATCCTACAAAGCTCATTGTGTGTCTAATTCAATATTTGAAATCCTTAAGAGCCCATGGTGCTTGAACTTGAATTGAGACTTAGGGAAAGAAGAGAAGGGGTTAGTGTTTAAAGGATATGTTGGATGCACTTCACACCCCGTGTGTGGGCATGCTACCTACATACCAATACTCTGAAGAGGGATCAAGCTATTGTAGTTCTCCCATTTAAGTGCTCAATTCAATAATGTGTGATGTATGTAACTATATTCAAAATTAGATGTACTTTGAATGACCAGGGACTGGTATGAGTGCTTGAATAAGCTTGGAATGATCTTGAAAGGCTGTATGTAGAGAATAGGGAAGAGTGCTTGAGTGTACTTGTTTGTATTCTTTCTTATTTCATATAAATGAGTGCCAACCCCTCTAAATGGACTTTGAATGGCCTTTTATAGGGTAATTAATAATTATGGGTTAGATGAATTTGTATTAGGTTGATAGGGAAAAAGATAAGGATTCAGGGAAATCTGACTATTTGAGGTAAAAATGAACTTGGAAAATAGCACACCCTAAGTTCTGGTGCTCTTATCCAAGTTAGGCACTATTTTCCTAAGGGGATGAGACTTGGGGGGATAGATTTGGGCCTAAGAGGGCTGCCTAGGTCTCAAAAAGCTCAGTCCAAAAGCTATGAATGATTGGGAATCAATGAAAGACTAACTAAGAAGGGTTGTGTGAGCATGAAAGAGGACCTATAGGTTGGTTGTTATTATCCATGCCTAAGTCATCCAATTTTGCATTTTATATGACTGCATTTGACCTCCCTTTATTTTAGTGATGCAACAAAACAAAATACTAGGATAAAGGAAAAATAGAAAGCATACATGAACTTACCTGTAAGGGAGAAGCTCATGAAGTTATGTGATGTTAGATGTGCATAAAGAGAGCATGCTATGAAGTGTGAATCTACAAATGAGAATATAAAATAGATCAATTCTTACTAGATACACTATATCTAAAATAGGAACATATAAATTTGAGTAAGAGTAAGAGAAAGGAATGAATATACCTCACTAGGTATGTGAACCAATACAAAACCTATTGTGATGTTGGATTATGCTAAGTATGTGTTGAATCAAGAGTAATATCATGAATGGATCTGAGTGTCCATAAAATATGGATCAATAATACAAATTTTGGCCCTTTGGCTCCATCATCACCAACTAAATAAAGTTAATGAATCATGCATGTGTTAGTCGATGTCTGGACTGTGTGTCCAATCCCTCTGAATATATGGCTCAAGAATACAAAGGCTATCCCTTTGGATCCATCATTTCCCTATGAAGTGAAAATATGAAGTGATATTGATATAGAAGATATGTCATATGAGATGGCTCATAGATCCCATGGATGTGCTAGAAATATTGACATGTTGAATGTGTGTTGGAAACTAGGCCACTCTTGGCCATTTTGAAAGATAGAGGTTAGGTTTGTATGAAAGCCACTCTGAATTGATGTACTAGGCTTATATGAAAGCAAAAGCAAGAACTCAAAAATTTAAACTTTTATTAAATTTCAACTTGAATGTGATGCCAACCACCTACACATGGAGTAAGACACACAACTACTGAGAATGCCTGGAATAAACTAAAACTCAAAAATAAAAGAAGATCAATGTGTCATGTACATTTCCCTTAATCATTGATATCTAGAACATGGATTCTGATCTAAAATTTATACCAATTACCTAATCTAAACGATAAGTGAGAACCATCATGTTGTGCATGATAATCCCCTATATTTGAGAAAACTGTGCTAAAACAATTGAATCTAATTGATTTGAAAGTGTAAAAATTATCCTTGAACTAAATTTTTTACCTATTTCTAAAAACCCTAAGCATTTTCTATTAGATAGGATCACCAAAATGTGAACACCCATATTTTTGGCACAACTATCCATTTTTGATGCTATTGTCCAATGTGAAAACTAATTACTGATCTAAAATTGTCACTATTTTTTCTGTTCTAATTTGACTAGTTTGATATCTAGATTATATGTTGAGTGGTTTGAATGTTGCTATTTTGATTGTTAGGAGGTTTTATCTCTATGAAAAAACCCCTATTTGATGCCCCCTCTTTTGAGGGGAGGAATGATGAACTTGTAATGATTGCCCTCAAAAGAAAAGAGTCTTGCAAGTGTGTTAAGTTGCATAGATATATGATATATCATTTATATTTGACAAGATATATTTGGGTATAACAATGTTTGTATTGTGAGATTGTTAAATCAATAGAGGTATGCCTAGATAGATATAACAATGTGAAATCATGTATAACGTACTGAATTAGAAAGGTTAGATGTTAGTTATTTGGTTGCTAGCTGGAGGGATGGAGCATGATGTCACAAGGTAAATGCATGATATGGATCATGGCATTACACACAATGAGAAGAAAACAAGCAATCAAGTAGCAAGTAAGAAGAAAGAAGTGTACAAGGATGGCTAAGGGGCCATGCAAATAAGGTACATATACACATGTCACTCAAATTGGAAGACAAACATGAAAAGCATGTTCAAATGCCACATACACATACACGTGAACAAGAAAAGTTAACATAAGGACCACAGGCACATAAAAGAGTACAAATAAGGGACATTAGCAAATTCCCTAAGTCACACACATGAATAAAAGCACAAGACATTGTCAAATGTCCTAAGGCACAAGCAAGAGACAAGTTGGAATAGTAAATGCAATCACACAAGCTATGCTAAGAAAGTAGAGTAATCATGTAAGAAATGGAAAAATACAACCACATCTAACTAATCAGAGCAAATGTGAGAGTATGAAAAACATGTTTAGTTGTCATGTCCCCTTTTTAGTTGACATGTCCAGAGTTGAAGATTAGCCTATTATGCGACCCTCGTAGGCTGATGGGATGGATAGAGGGTCTTGATAGAGATGGGTTGGAATTCGTTCGGGCTCTTTCGGACATGAATTAAGGGAGATATTAATATTTGATTGATTTAATCAAATATTAATTATTTGATCTCATTTTAATTAATTATTAATTATTGATTAATTATTAATTAATTATTAATTATTAATGATTGGGTCTAATTTTAGGATCCTAATCCTAATTTAAGACTTGGTCTAATTTTAAGACCCTAGTTCTAAATTAAGGAAGTCTAATTTAAGGGAGTCTAATTTTAGTAAGCACACCTTTGGAGGTGTATAAGAATCTCTCATGGGAGAGAGTTTGTATGCATGATTATTGATATTGATTCTTGTTAAGAAATTCTTCTGTGAAGACTGAGCCAAGGGTTTCAGTATTCCATCTGTAGTGGAGAACGTCAACACTTCATTGTGTGTGATTCAGAGGCTGTGAAAGATCAGCTGATCTATTGCCAAACTGCATTGAAGAACGTCAACTCTTCAGTGTGAGCGATTCAGAGGTTGTGAAAGATTAACCGATCTATTACCGAATTGGGAGATAACTTCATCCAAAAGCTATCACATGTACTTACAAGTTTGAGAGATAACTTCACACAGAAGCTATCACGAGGGTTTACAGGTATTTTCATTATTTGGGTTTTGATTCCAGAATTATACAGATATAGATCTTTTGTATTAGCCCATAATTCTACAGATCAGGATCAAGCATATAGGTTGAGCAATATCAGCGGCCATACGACTTCCGTACAGATTTGTGAAAATCTGTACGCATCTACAGAAAGTTCAGGTATTGACATCGACGAACAGAGACTTACAGAGACCGACATTGGTTGACTCATCACCGACGTCGGCAAGGGGACCACTACAGGTCGACTGACGATGACAATATAACCGACGTTGGTGACTGTGTTTTTTTGCACAACAGGCTGAGACGTGCCAGATTCAGCCCAGTTTTCGAAATATTCAGGTGATAAGGCCGAACTTTTGATATTCTTTATATACTTGACAAAGGATCTCTATTGTAAGCTTATGAGCAAATAAATAAGAAATTATACTGTGATTTATTCATCTATTTGAAGATATTTTGCAAAAATTCAGATAAGCAATTTGGAGCTTTTGTTTTGATATTCGAAGGGATATTACAGTGGTATCAGAACATTTGTAGGAAGAAAAAGAAGCCCCTAAGTAAGGGACATCACAGTGGTATCAGAGCTTTGGTCTTTGGTATCATAGTTTTGTGTCTTTCATATATCTCTATTGGTAGGGGATATCACAGTGGTATCAGAGCTTTGGTCTTTGGTATCATAGTTTTGTGTCTTTCATATATCCCTATTTGGTTGGGATATCACAGTGGTATCAGAGCTAAATCCTGCCATCCTGAGGGTTTAGAAACTTTATGCAGCCACAAGAGTTACGACCACATGGGTATTATACACGCAGTAGAGCTTTGCTTGAAGGTACCCAGCTATTAGAACAACAACAGATTACCATGAGTGACAGTCGTGAGGGTAGCCCACCTAGGGGCCACAGGTATGATGCTGATCAAGACACCAGAGAATTCCACCGTGCTATGATGTCAGGCCAACAACAGATGAATCAGACACTACAAGCACTTACTACTATGATAAGGGGAATGAACGCAACCGATAGACAGAATGGGGAACAAGGAGATAATAGGAGTGCTACTATTAATCAGAGACCATAGCAGACCCATTCCAGGACAACAGGTAGACCTACACGCCCTACGTTTATTCGAGAGGAACCAGATGTTTCAGCAGAGGAGGGAGCAGGAGATCCCTCATTTACAGATGTTTACATGGCTGCAGATGAGGAGTGGAACTTATTACCTCCTCATGTACGAGAGAAGACGATCCTTGATCATTTTATTAATCTGAGGAGAGAGCACTACAGATTGGCTAGATAAGACAGAAGACCTAGACACCAGAACAATGATCTTAAGCATGCTACAAGCAGGCTCACACTCGCGATGGTCGACGGAAGTGGTAAGGTCACAGCCCAGGCTTGGATTAGTAAGTTGGACACCTTTCTCATATTGCGTCTGATGGCCGAGGAAGATGCTATCAGATATGCAACACTACATCTTGAGGGAGTAGCTCACGATTGGTGGCACCATAGGATGGTGACACTCCATCATGATCAGATCACCTCTTATCAGGAGTTCGTGGATAGGCTAGTAGAGCATTTTGACAGGAGGGATCCAAAGTCCTATTTTTGAGAGTTGGCACAGTTACGTCAAAGTGGGAGTCTAGAGGCATACATTGGTGACTTTCAGAAGTTATCAATCATGGTCCCTGACATTTCAGAGAGGCGACTAGTAGTACTCTTCATGGAGGGCTTGACAGAACCATTGAGAGGTTGGATCAAAGGCTTTGATCCTCCTTCATTACAGGAAGCTATGAAGAAGGCGCGCAGTATGGAGATGGCAACCCCATCAAGTAGATCTAACTCCAGAGGTACTTCTTCATCTAGAGACCATAAGCACTCCAACGGGGATACAGAGAGACCGGATTTTAACATAGATAAATCTGGGGTTAAAAATGATTCAAAGGCTAATCCAGCAGCACCACCTTTAGATCGTGAGGCGCTTAATGATTTACACAGGAAGAAGCTTTGCTTCTACTGCAAAGGTCCATATGATATCCATCACGATTGTCCTTTGAGGCCTAAGGGCAAGACGAATCATATGATGTGGGTATATTATGAGGAGTCAGAATCAAAAGATTTTAAACAGCATGATAGTTCTGAGGAGGTAGAGGCTTCAGAGCCTAAGGCAGAGGAAGATTTAGAGCTTCATATACAGGAGGCACGCCTATCCAGCATTCAGTCGGATGAGTCATTTAGACTCCGTGGAGTTTTGGCAGGGCAGAAGGTTACCACCCTTTTTGATACAGGAGCCACACATAATTTCATAGATGCTAGATTTGTGGAGAAGCGTGGACTCACTACCGAAGATTTTGAGGGAATTAGAGTTAAGGTAGCCGATGGTCACACTCTGAGGTGTGAGCGCATGATTAGAGACCTCTCATTGCGCTTGAACAACTATGAGTTCAAGGCTAATTATTATGTAGTGAACATGGGGGACATAGAATTAGTTTTGGGTATGAAGTGGCTTCATTCATTTGAGGAAGTTACTCTTCGACTCAAAGACATGGAGGTTCATTTTGAAGTTGATGGGAAAACACATATTCTTAAGGCAATACGGGGCAGCAGCTTCAAACATATGTTTTTTCATCAGATAGAGATGCCTACACTGCATGACATGATAGAGTGCGATGACGAGTGCCCATTAGCACCAACACAGGAGATATATGGGGACGAGCTATGTCTTGAGGTGAGTTCAGTTCAAGAGTTAGCACATGTGGTAGGGACTCAGCTTTCTGTTATAGGCGGGTCACATGATAATGATACGAGTATGTCTAGCATTCACATTCTAGATTCAGATATTATTCAGGGCCTGGAGTTCATGTTGATTGATAGCGGCGGAGATCAGGACTACATTTGGGATCCAGGAGGAAAATTGATTGGTTTATCATTCAGTAATTGCTTGAGGGCAAGCAATTTTAGGAGGGGCGGATTGTCATGTCCCCTTTTTAGTTGACATGTCCAGAGTTGAAGATTAGCCTATTATGCGACCCTCGTAGGCTGATGGGATGGATAGAGGGTCTTGATAGAGATGGGTTGGAATTCGTTCGGGCTCTTTCGGACATGAATTAAGGGAGATATTAATATTTGATTGATTTAATCAAATATTAATTATTTGATCTCATTTTAATTAATTATTAATTATTGATTAATTATTAATTAATTATGATTGGGTCTAATTTTAGGATCCTAATCCTAATTTAAGACTTGGTCTAATTTTAAGACCCTAGTTCTAAATTAAGGAAGTCTAATTTAAGGGAGTCTAATTTTAGCAAGCACACCTTTGGAGGTGTATAAGAATCTCTCATGGGAGAGAGTTTGTATGCATGATTATTGATATTGATTCTTGTTAAGAAATTCTTCTGTGAAGACTGAGCCAAGGGTTCCAGTATTCCATCTGTAGTGGAGAACGTCAACTCTTCATTATGTGCAATTCAGAGGCTGTGAAAGATCAGCTGATCTATTGCCAAACTGCATTGAAGAACGTCAACTCTTCAGTGTGAGCGATTCAGAGGTTGTGAAAGATCAACCGATCTATTGCCGAATTGGGAGATAACTTCATCCAGAAGCTATCACATGTACTTACAAGTTTGAGAGATAACTTCACACAAAAGCTATCATGAGGGTTTACAGGTATTTTCATTATTTGGGTTTTGATTCTAGAATTATACAGATATAGATCTTTTGTATTAGCCCATAATTCTACAGATCAGGATCAAGCATATAGGTTGAGCAATATCAGCGGCCGTACGACTTCCGTACAGATCTGTGAAAATCCGTACGCATCTACAGAAAGTTCAGGTACCGACATCGGCGAACAGAGACTTACAGAGACCGACATCGGTCGACTCATCACCGACATCGGCAAGGGGACCACTATAGGTCGACCGACGACGGCAGTATAACCGACGTCGGTGACTGTGTTTTTTTGCACAGCAGGCTGAGACGTGCCAGATTCAGCCCAGTTTCTAGAATATTTAGGCGATAAGGCCGAACTTTCGATATTCTTTGTATACTTGATAGAGGATCTCTATTGTAAGCTTATGAGCAAATAAATAAGAAATTATACTATGATTTATTCATCTATTTGAAGATATTTTGCAGAAATTCAGATAAGCAATTTGGAGCTTTTGTTTTGATATTCGAAGGGATATTACAGTGGTATCAGAGCATTTGTAGGAAGAAAAAGAAGCCCCTAAGTAAGGGACATCACAGTGGTATCAGAGCTTTGGTCTTTGGTATCATAGTTTTGTGTCTTTCATATATCTCTATTGGTAGGGGATATCACAGTGGTATCAGAGCTTTGGTCTTTGGTATCATAGTTTTGTGTCTTTCATATATCCCTATTTGGTTGGGATATCACATTAGTACAAGACTAGATATATGCTAAGAGATACACAAGTACTAGATACTAGTGAAATGTTGATATAATATTCTATGTAAGCTATAAATTAATGTACATTAGCATGATAACTTAGAGTGTGTAGTTTAGGAATGACATAACCTGGATGGTGTAGTCGTGTAGAAGATGCCCCTAGTGGGTGTGTATAACAATGTGTGTCTCAAATGTATAAGTAGGAATGCACACTCAGTGGGTAGAATGAAGTAATCAAGGATTTGGATGTCATTGCACACACTCAAAGAAGATCAAGTGAAGCATGGTAATGTGTAAAATTGACATACAATAGCATGAAATAATGAATGTAAGTCCTAGCATGATAGTAGTAATGTAAAGCATGGATAATGCATACAATCAAAATGTTTTTGGTATTTTTGATATATTTGAATGTTTTTATGTTTTGAAGTTTTGTATTATTTTTGTATTTTATTGATATAAGCTATATACAGGAAATACTAGGAAGAAATAATACTAACCAATGAGTCTTAAATGAGACTCCTTATCATGGTGTCATGTATCGAACAAGTAAATCATGTATGATCATGAGGCACAAGTGTATGTATAAGATTAGGAAGTTGAAAGCTATGTACATTTTAACTTCTCTAAAATATCTAAAGTGGAAGCTAAATGTGGGGTCCCCCTATAACTATGAGAAGTGGATGCAACTATAGGGCTCTTAAGGACCCATCTAGAAGTATAAGGAGATCTCTAAATAGGTGATCTTTGTGTAGCTGTATGAGACCTCAATGTAACTACTCTAGGTGTGAATATTATTGCTATAAATTTTCAAGAATCTTAAAACTATGGGGGTGTATGAACCCTCTATACTGGTGATAGATGTCGCAACTATGGCTAGATCTAAAGTGAAAGTTGTATTGAAACTAGAGGAGAAACTAAAACTAGTGGAAGAACTAAAGTTGGTGATTATAAGTTGGTAAATTGCTCTAAAGTGGGGAGTGGTGACTCATAAGCAACTCCACTAACTATGATAACTTGATTATCATGAATTAACTTTATGCATCTATGAACTATAGAAGGTACTTCTCTAAGTTTTTGAATCTATGGTTGACCAAGTAATATTTCAAAAAGTCCTACATTGGGAACTATAGTGAATGGTGTTACTACATATGTAAGACCAACATATAGTGGAAGTACTATCTCACCTAATTAACTCTAAATATTCCCACTAAAACCACTTATAACTGTGTCTATTAGGGTGATATCTTGCTCTGAATAACTCAAATATTAAAGTAGTGTGAAGGTGCACATGTTAAGACTAGAACCATTGTCAATGAGTACACTGCAAAGAGGTTGATTATGAATATGCACTCTGATAAAAAGTGCATTATATCTTGTATTATACTCCACAATTTCTTAATCTAAAAAATATATTGAAGGCATGACTAGAACTCTAGACTCATACACACATCATACCTCTCAAAGGATGTGCCTCAACTAAAGGTGCCTGGTATGTAGCTATTGGAGGATGTGTATGGTATGTATGATGAACACCTGATGTGTCCTCTTTATCTTGTTTTGAATTCTATGAAAATGGATTTGAAAATATTTTCAAAGCTTTATCTTGTGTTGGCTATCTTTGGAGGCTCAACTAAAGTGCCCAAATCAAATATATTATCATCTATCAAGTCTCGTATCTCATGTCACAAACTGATGCATCTATTTATGGTGTGGCTGCCCTATGAAAATCAAAAAATGCATGTTGATCATATCCCCATGGAAGAGGATTTATTGGATCTGCTTCTTGGATAGGTGGGAGAGTGAAGATGTTAAATTCCAATAACTATTGTAAAACCTTGGTTGGATAAATTGGTAGATTGGTAAATGCACAATGAGTAGGTGTTGTTAAAACCACATGCTGAGGGGGATTCGAAGTTGCATTGATTGTTGGTTCATTTTGATTCTTATTATTACTGATTTTGACCTTATATGGGACTTTTCTATTACTCTTGTTGGTTGTGTCTGAGATACTTAAATACTTAAGTTTGCCCATTGAAATTAGCTTGAATTCTCTTCCCTTGAGTATATGACACAATTCAATGAAGGAAGAGAATAATTTGAACATAATAGATTCATGTAATACTGGTAAAAGGCTCTGCTTGAAGATGTCTTGTATCTCTTGATCAACCATGGGGCTAGTTAGTTTAGCCAGCATAGTCTTGTATCTAAGAACATAATTTGTGAGGGGCTCATTTGACCTTTGTTTTTGATGTGCAATATATTCATATGAAACCTTGTCACCAATGTTGATACTGAAATGTGCAAGGAACATGTTTACTAAAGGATTGAAGGTTATGACCGACTAAGTTGATAGACTATAAAACCATAATAAAGCATAATCCTTTAGGCTCCATAGAAATAGATTGGTAAGTAGCCAATCATTGGGTACATAATCCAAGCATGCTACATGAAAAACTCTCAAATGGGTCTCTGGATCACCTTTATCATCATAAAGATTAAGCTTGGGTTAAACAAAACCTTGTGTCAAGGGTGTAGAAGTAATATGACATGATAATGGTGTATGCAGAAGAATAAAAGAATCCAATGCTTGTGTAGGTCTAGTGGTACCTTGCTAAAGATGTTGCACCTTGGATTGAAGAGATCACATCTCTTGCATAAGGGTTGCAACATCAGGAGATAGGGATGTACTAGCTAAATTAGTCGCATAAAAGAAGTTTGGGATGTTATGGGGGGTGGTTGAGACATAGTTTCCCCCATAGTATCATTCACAACTAGCTTCTCTAAATGATTAGAAGACTCAACTTGTTTAGCCTTTTTGATTTCTATGATAGATTGTAAAATTAGTTTATGATCTTCCCTTAATTATTTCTCTAAAATTTTGTAAAACCAAATCTTTGTTGAGGACTACTTCATTATCAACAATAGGTAGTAGTGG
Organism: Torreya grandis; assembly: GCA_037957365.1. Lineage (NCBI taxonomy): Eukaryota > Viridiplantae > Streptophyta > Pinopsida > Cupressales > Taxaceae > Torreya > Torreya grandis. The sequence goes on from JARHVA010000377.1 coordinate 149,240, forward strand.
ATCGGTAGTGCCATGTGGTGGAGTAGGAGCATTGGTGTGTACATCATCATTGGTATTTTCATACTACTCATGATCGAAGTTATCCTCATAGAAATTTGTATAATCTAGATGTGTATAATTTATAACAAGAATCTGATTTGGTTGTTTATCCATGGTATATGGTCAAGTTGAAGTAATCTAAGTGAATTTAGGAGGAATACAACTAAGTCTTGTACTTCATCTTGAGGGAAGAGATGAAACGAACTTAAGTGGCATAAGGAAAACAACTTGGATAAAATCATAAAATATCAAGCTGATATAATCTAAACAAGAAATTAGAATATGCATAGAAAGGATACAGAGCTTCAAAACATGTAAGGTGATATGGCAAGAAACAAAAAGGTGCTAGTGTATGCAATTAAAGATTTTTTAGAAATACTTGTGAAAAATACTATGAGTGTTTGATTTTTGAATTGATTTTCTATGTTTTGATATGCAACTAAATTTTTAGAAAATGATGCAAAAAGCACTAAAAAATAACTAAGAATGTATTTGATGCAACTAGGGTTTTGAAAGATTTTATTCAAAATTAGTGTAATAATTTGAAAATTTTAGACAAAATTTGTATAATTTTGCTTGAAAAATTTAGGAAAAATCAGAAAATATTTCTAAAATTGGTAATATACTTTTCCTAGTGTGTTAAATGTGTTTGTATGCCAAAAGGACCTAGTATGTGCAAACTAGGGTTTGAACAAATATGTGATATTTTTGAAATGAATTGATAGATTTTTTTATTTTTAAATTCAAGAAAAATAGGAAATTATGGAAAAAAATTAAAAATATTTATCCCTAAGGTTTGTAGGGTTTTTGTGTGAAAATTCAAAGTAAGTCGGGTTCACCAAATGTTTTATTCTTTTTAGGAAATTAGGTGTTTAATTCCTAAGTAAATAAAGGGTTTGAGTAATATAAATTAGTAAATATATTTAATTTAATTAACATGTTGATTGGTGTAAATAGATAATATTTTGTCTTTTTATTAATATAGAAGTATGTGAGATAAATTAGAACTTAGCTTATTTTAGTTGATCTAGACTAAGACAGAGTCTGATATTGGAGGAGCAAGACTGGAAAATAAGCTAGAATAGGTTCCTAAAATTTGATTTTGAGTTGGATAGGAGCATCAAAAGTGGACACCCTACTATCTGATGCTATAGTCCTATTTTTATGCTATTGTATTGAGGTTGAAAGCTTTTTAAGTTCTATTTGGCAGGGTTGTGTTACCCTATATGTGAAATTTTGAGGCCTAAAAGCCTACAAATCTTACTGTGTATCTAATTCAATCTTTGAAACCCTTAAGAGCCCCTGGTTCTTGAAATTGAATTGAAACTTAGGGAAAGAAGAGAAGGGTTAGTGTGTAAAGGATACGCTAGATGCACTTCACACCCCATGTGTGGGTACACTACCTACATACCAATACTCTGAAAAGGGATCAAGCTAATGTAGTTCTCCCATTGAAGTGCTCAGTGTAATAATGTGTGATGTTTTCAACTAGATGAAAAAATGGATGTACTTTGGATGACTAGGGACTAGTATAAGTACTTGAATAGGCTTAGAATGATCTTAAAAGACTGTATGCAAAGAATAGGGAAGAGTGCTTGAGTATACTTGCTTGTATTCTTGTTTATTTCCTATAAATGAATGCCAACCCCTCTAAATGGACTTTGAATGGAATTTTAAAAGGTAATTAATGATCATGGGTTGATGAAATTGTATTAATCTGACAAGGAAAAAGATAAGGATTCAGGAAATCTAACTATTTGAGGTAAAAATGAACTTGGACAATAGTATCAAAAATAGAACACCCTAAGTTATGGCACTCTTGTCCAAGTTGGGTGTTATTGTCCTAAGGGGATGAAACCTAAGGGGATATATCTGAGCCTGAGAAATTTGCCTAGGTCTCAAAAATCTCAATCCAAAAAGCTATGGATGACTGGAAATCAATGAAATACTAATCGAGAAGGGTTGTGTGAGCAAGAAAGAGGACCTATAGGTTGGGTGCTATTAGTCATGCCTAAGTCATCCAATTTTGAATTTTATATGACTAAAATGAGTGAAAGGTATTTTTAGTAGTTGAGAATCTTTTGAAGGAGGACAAAGATCATCAAGAAGTAATGAAGGCACCAATGTTATAGATTGAAGCAACTAAACATGACATTTCCATTATTGTTGTTGAAAGCATATATGTGATGATAATTGAAGGAGAGAGTACAAGTATAGTAGTAGTTTTTTGGGGCATTATCAACCCATGTGATAGAGGTAAAGAAGTAATAGAGAGTACACATCAAGTACAAGATGATGTCAACAAGTAGTGTAAGTAAGGAAGGAGAATGGTCTTTGATAGAGGTAACCATGAGAGTAAAGAGGAGTAATGAAATCATGAAGGAGAAGGAGTATTAGTGGATGATCTAAGAAATAAGAACTAAAATACATGGAAGAAAAAATACAATAGTCAATTCCTTCTTCCTCAAGAGTATGATGTAGGGGCATCAGGTAAGTCCATGTAATTAAGTATCTTTTGACCATTTTGGTTTGGTTTGAGTCATATAAGTCTAATAGGGACCTTATAAATGGGTTAGAGTCATTATATAGGTTTTCATTGGGTGTTATTGGCCTTAGAATAGTTTTTCACCAAAATCCCATTTAAAATATTTGAATTTATGTAGTGTGTTTAGGAGCCTATTAAGGAATTGTCAAGGAATGACATGTTAATAAATGTTGGTGTAAGTTCCTAAGTGAGTCTAGGTGGGTAAATATAAGTGTTTTCATGTACATATCATAAGGCAAATGACTTGGACTAATGTCATTGAATGTAACTAACATGTGAAGTTAGTTTCCAAGAAAGTTGGTTGTCTAGGAGGTAGTTTCTTACATTTTGTAATGAGGTTTGGTGTGTAATAGGTGATATATTCATAGATGAGTGGGTAGGTAGTCTTACAGGATTCATTTTTTAAATTTTGGAGAGTCATAAGTATAGAGGGGAAGATGGAAGGAAGTGAAAAACCATGAAACCCTATATTGTGCCATATGATAGTATTGGCAATGTAAATAGTAGGAAACAATGAAAACAAAAAGTATATTTGAACCATCCATTTCTATGCCTGAACATTGATGTTGTTTTATTATTATTATTCATTTGTTGAAATATTTGAATTCCTCAACCTTGGAATTTTGTATCTTGAGAAATGTAAAGAACTATACCTTACATGACTATAACAGTAGTTCTATGTAGGCTTTGAAATTGGAGAGATTACTATTCAAGAACTTATCAGTAAGTTAAAGTGCCATGGAAATGGAACCTAGGCGATTTTGTTTGCATATAAATATTGTTTATGTTTCCATAAGATGCAAAGGTTCAAATTAATAATCATGTAAGTGTTTTTTTAGTAAGTCTGTGAGTACCCTATTCACCAAGGGGTAGTCAATTAAACCTGAGTATGTGACTTTATTAATAAAGTTTGGAAAAGGACCAAGATTGTTGAGGAATGAAGATGTTATGGAGGGTCAGAAATATGGAGGAGACTTAATGAATAAGTTTTTGAATATATCAGGTGAGTTTCTAAGCATTCAAACCCTATTAAAAGTTACACACAGGTAGATTGTGTAAATAGAGTATTGGGAGAATCATGTATTGAACAAGATTAGATATTACACTAAATAATTTAAAGTTTGGAAAGGTTTCATATGGGTATGATAGACCTTTTTCTAACATTTTTGAGGTTTTAAAGTAAGAAAGGATCATTAAAATCAATTTAGAGGCCTATCATCGATCATGTAAACCCTAGTTTAGGGTAAAAGACAAAAATTAGTATAACTAATGATTGAACTAGTATAATTTAATGAAAATTGGTGAATGGTGAGTAATCAATGTGTTATAAATTATTTTTAAGGTTATAGATTTGTATAGACCCATAAGTATGGTAAACAAGTGAATGTGTGTGATAGAGAAACCAAATGACCTAATTAGGTCTAGGAAGGTGTTGGAAAATGTGTCTAAGAAGGGAATCAAGTCTTGAAACTTAATGAGGAGTAAGATTATAGAGGTTATCTAAAAAGGTAATCATATTTTCCATACTCCATTATACATGATCTTACAAAAGGAAACCCCCCCAAAAAAAGGCTACTAGAAGCTTGAAGAAAATGTGAGGGTTGAGAAGTAAAGTAGGTATTTGAGATTTTAAGAAAGTGTGAGATGGAAAAGAATAAGTTTTATAAGCCTAATAAAGTATATCTATGTTTAATATTAACTATAGGAGCCTAGTTCAAGATCCCAAGAGATTTGGTCAAAGAAGCTATAGACTGGTGGTGTCTAGAGTGTGAGAGTTGAATCAAAGAGTCTTGAGAGTGAATGGGAAGATAGAGTGGAAGAGTGTAGGTGGAAAAGGATATAAGGAAAAAAATAGTGATAAGTGTTCAAATTTTATCAAGGCAAATATATAAAATTAAAGAGATCTAGTCAAAGATCATGTATGAGATAACACCAAGAAACCTAGTGTGATAAAATTGACAATAGAGAGAAGATTGTGAAGATTCAATGAAAGAATAATTGATTGCAGGTATTAGAGTGAGGTTATAGAAGAGTATGCAAGAGTTTATCTACATCAATACTCAGTAAGTTCCTCACCCTCACTCATAAAATTAGCCTTCTCCTCTTTGTAGTCTTTACTAGACTTACTGTACTTGGTATCCTCAATTTTTATACTAGTGACCTGAGAAATTATCCCCTAGGGAATATCCACAATGACATTATTTATTTCTACCTTCAAATCATTCCAATTAACAAATTGTCTTGAAAAATATTGATCATAGCCATCAATAATATCCATAAAATTAGCAAGTCCTCCTATCTAAAAAATTACCCACACCTCTACATTATTCTTAACTTTTCCCATAGATAAATGCTCAACATGATGTAACCCAAAACCCATATTACAAAAATCTAGTTTAGTCCTAATTGAACCAATACTAACTAGGCATAACAATTGAAATCTCAACACCAACACCTTATCATAAAACAACCTAGAAATTTGTCCCCTTTTTGATAGTATTTCATAATCATTATCACACACCACCTTCCTTTCCTCACACAATAAATGATTCACATCAATAATTTCCATGTAATCCAAATCCACCATCTTATCATTCATCTTATACACTTCAACTGCACATAATATTATATCCTTTCCATCATAAAGGGTTATCATTACTTTGATTATCACTAGTTCCTTTCTCCCTTTCCATAATAACATTTGCGTCAAATGGGAGAATATCACTTTTGGACCAATACTTTAGGAAGGGGGACAAAACACCCCTATTTATAAAATAATCAGTGAAATAATTACCTTCTCTATAGGTGTGTAGAAAGGAAATAACCTAAAAATAATCTCCCATACTCACATGTTCTTCTATAATATGATTGATATTACAATTAGCCTTATTCTTCATATTGAGACAATTAAAAATTAACAATATTCATAGAATCACCCTCAACCAATAATTTTTTCCACCCCAAGTCCTTAGCCAATTGAATACCCCATGACACAACTAATGACTCTACCAAATGATTTGTTTAGAACCCCATACTTCCTTCATATTTTTCTATGAACTTACCACACTCATCCCTAAGAACCCCACCACCACCCAACATCCTAGGATTACCTTTAGATGACCCATCAAAATTTATTTTTAACCATCCAGAAATATGTTTCCTCCACTTGACATTTTTCCTGACATCTACACAATAATCCATAGAATTAACACCCTCTAAGATATTCCAATTGTTAAAAATCATTTTTCTTGAGAATTTAACTTCTGGTTCTTACTCCATTTAATCACTTCCAATTCTCATCAAGAATATTCATGATCATTATAAAAATCAATTGAGGATAAGTCTTAATCTCCTAAAAACTCTATTATATATTTCCTTCCATACACCCCATAAAACATAAGGAAATACCAACATTTATAATTTATTTACAGCTTAATTTTAAAAAGGTGAAATCTAAGCCATTCAATTATTTTGAATATTAACATTATGAACCCAATGCACTTGAAACTTACCTAGTAATTCACCCCACACTTTAAAAATAAAGGGGCATTCCACCATTATATGTTGAATTAGTTTATTCTCCTTTTCACAAAGAAAGCATCAATTGACGAATGACAAACCTCCTTTACTAAGATTATCCAATGTAAAGATTTTGTTCTGAAGACATAACCAATAAAACATATAAATCTTAGGAATTGGATCCTTATCTAACACTTTCAGCCAAGGACATGACTCTGTATTGTGGGAACTAAGGCTCTATAACTAGTCCTAACACTATAAATCCCATCATCAGAATCTACCCATACTATGTTATCTTATTTAATAAAATTGAGAATATGAATACCTCTTAATAGAAAATTAAGATCTAAAACTATATTTCTTACTTCCACCACTGCATTCTCAACAAAGAGTTGTTTCCATTATTTTCTTCCATTCTGAAAATGGATATAATCTGCTACCCATACTCCAAAAAGAGTTTTCATATGATTTATAATATGCTACCAAGGCTATAAAACAATAAGTGGATGGTATAACAACCATAGGTCTTCCCAAAACTTGATATTTAACCCATTATCAACCTTCCACTTACAACCATTCACAATAATATCCTTGCTTTTAATTAAAAAAATCCATATAATAGAACCTCTAATAAACTCTTCTTCAATTAGGACAATGTCTGTACTTCTATTATTCAAATATATTTCCTAAAAAATATTAATCCATAAATTTGTCTCCTTAATAAATCTCCAACACAGCTTATCCATAAAAGGTTTATTCATCCATTTCAAATTTTTTAAACCCAAACCACCATGATCATTTAAACTAGTCCCAATCCAAAAAAATATTTTTTGAATCCCCTCAATATTATCAAGGACAATTTTAGGCATATTGAAAAGAGAAATAAGAAAGATCAGAAGACTTTGGAAAACACTTTTAATTAAAATAACTTTACCATCTTGGGAGAGAACCGCCCCTTTCCACCCAACAAGTTTACTTTGAAACCTTTCAATCAGAGATTTCCATTGTTAAACAAGTAATTGACCAATAAATAAAGGCATTACCAAATACTTTTAAGGGATACATATTATTTGACATCCCAAAATGAGAGAATTTTTTGTTGTCTCAACAAAGGAGTGTTAATAAAGAATAAAGAACTATTATAAAAATTAATCACTTGTTTGGAAATTAATTCATAAACCATTAAAACTTTCTTCAACTCCTTAGCTTGTTTAATAGAGGCAATATCAAGTATAATTATATCATCAATAAATTATTGGTAAAGAGTAACTTCCACATTATTTTTAGCGTTGAACCCAATCAGCCTTCCATTGCCAACAACTTCCAATAAATTTATGCTTTAAGATTCAGCCATGATAATAAACAAGAAGAAAGATAAAGGATCTCCTTGTCTAATTCCTCTCTTGCTCCCAAAAAAACCCATAAGTGCATCATTTATAAGAATTGAAAACATGGTTGTTGAAACACAAGTCTGGATCAAACAGAGGATATGAGAATAAAATCCAAATTTATGTAAAACTTTATCTAATAAATACCAATCCACCCTATCATATACCTTGCTCATATCCAATTTTAGAACCATACTTGATAGCTTACTTTTATCCATTGAATGCATAGTTTCATGTACTATTATAAACCCATCCTAAAGTTATCTACCATGAACAACACCTCCCTAATTTTTAAATATAATACTTTCCAACAAAGGTTGAATCTTTAAAGCCAAAAGTTTCATAAAAATATAAAAAAATGAATTGCATAAACTAATGGATTAATAATCCAAGAAATTAGAAACAACACTTTTTTTAGGAATCAAAGATACAAAGGTATTATCATATTCATGTAAAATTTTACTAGACTTAAATAAATCATCAATATCTACACCATATATAATTTGATATTATCTCAATAATTTTGAAAAAAATCCATCAAAAATCCATTTAGTCTTGGATCCTTATCTTTATTTAACATGAAAACTATAATTTTTACTTCATCAATAGATAAAAATTGAAGTAAACATGTATTATATTAATTTGAGATCAAATAAAGAATGTAATCCACAAACTTGTCATTAAGCTCAGCATCAATATTTTCATTATCATCAAATAAATTTTTAAAATAGGAAATTACTTCATCCTTAATATCCTACTAATCAATACTAATAATCCCATTCATTCTTTGAATTTTAGAAATTATATTATAACTTATGTGTTTAAATTTTAGAAATTATATTATAACTTATGTGTTTAAGAATAGACATATGAAAATACTTTGAGTTTTTATCTTTATCTCCCTCTTTCAACCAAATATCCCTAGATTTATGCCTCCAAAAATATTCTAATGGAATGATACTTATTCAAAAGAAATTTATCCTCCTTTAAATTTTCCTTAAAAAGATCATATACAACCCAATTTTCTTCCAAAACTGATAAAGCTTATCTAACACTCTATTTTTGTTGAAATATATTACCAAAAACTTCTTTATTCCACAATCTAGCATTTCTCTTGATATTTTAAAGGCTTTTTTGACAATCGAAACATAGTCATCCCTTTTATATCTATATCCCACCATAGTTTAATATTATCTACCACCTAAGAATGAAAAAATCACATGTTCAAATATAAAAGGCATATGAACCTTCTTAATTCTAACATCCATGTTAAGAACAAGTGGATTATGGTTAGATCTGATTCTTGGGAGAGAGGATAAATAAATATCCAAAGAGAGAAACTAATCAACTAAAATAAGAACCTAATCCAGTTAGGATTGATAAAGATTAATTGATACCTACCTATTTGACCAAGTAAGGAGAGATCCTCTTAGCTCAACATCCAATAAAATATTCTTAGAAATAAAACCTATAAGATCATCCATACTTTCAATGTACACCTGATCTACTCCTTATTTCCCCTAGGACTAAGAAAAGTATTCAAATTTCCTAAAACCATCCAACTAGACTACTCACAATTTGATCTAAACATGATTATCTCATCCCATAATCTATGTTGAGTTGTATGAGTATTCAAAGCATAGACATTTAAAAGAATCCATGAAAAATTCTAAGTTTGATCAAAGAACATAATAGTTAAATGATGATTATTCCTAATCAAAACTTCATCCTCCAGCAAAGAATCATTCCAAAAAGTCATTGTACCCCTAGAATCCCATGTAAAGCTAATACTTTCCACTTTTGCCTCCTTCAAAATCATATTTTTTTGCTTCTTCCACCATATCCTTATCTATCTCAGTCTCTTGAACAACTAAAATACATGGCTTATTATTCTTACACAAATCTCTCAAAAATCTATGCTTACCACTATGATTCAACCCCTTAATATTCTAACTTATCATCTTCATTTACAATGTTTAGATGGTACCTTATTAGATCTAACTAGAAAAGTGACTCTAATGTTATTAAGTGGTCATGATTAAAATATGGAAAACTTTTTAAAATGTTAGAATGAAATGATCATGTGAACTTTAGGACTTAGGTCTAGCTATGGTGACCACAAATAGTTATGAAATATGAAGAGGTTATTATGAGGCCACAAATTAAATTTGTATAAGGTATAATGTGACTATTTAGATTACAAACTAAATTATGTTCCTAATGCAAATTGAACCATGAATTTATTGTGACTGTGATATTTATGTATCCTTTTTAGATGAAAGAGGGCCCCTAATTCTTAGACATAAAATGGGGCATGTTGGTGACAATAATAGCAACATTTTATTCCAAATTCAATTAATTTGAGGAAAAATTCTATAATTTAGATGAGACTTTGTGTGGCAAAGAGATTATTCAAAAGCCTTTGTAAATTCCTTATATTATGGGAATTGATGAAGTTTTAAGTAATCTTTTGGTTGTTTCTTGTTAAGATATGTTATGGATAATCCCACACCAAAACTCCACCCAGATGAAATTTATGACATTTTATTTGAATTCTTTGAATATCTTTATGATTTAGAGTTATTTCCAATCTATGACTTCTTTATAGACCTTCTTTTATTAACCTCAACCCAATTCTAATTCTTTGTCTGGATACCTCACCAAAGCTTGTCATGAAGCCTACTTCATAGACAACTTTTTTATTCAACCTAAAAATCCCTATAATTTATTTATTTAGTATTTATTTTACCCTCCCAAGTCTTCTTTATAATTTCCTTCACACTTACATTAACTTCTTCATAGGTCATATTCATTATTTGTCGTCATATAAACTATGAGTCTATTAACTCCATAAGACTTCATAACCCCAAGTCTTATTTAAAAATTCATGAACACATCCATGCATCTTATATGTACTTATTTGGTCATAAAATACCTACACCAATTCCACTTGAGGGTTCAATCACTCTATAATCCTTTTCATACACCTCTTTGAGCTTTAAGCCTAGTTTCCCCTTATAGCCCTAAAAAAAACTTAAACCTCATTGTATAAAATAAAATAAAGGGATTATTATAACACCAATATCATTTTTAGACACACATTACCTTCATTCAACTTCATAATAAGTTTCAAAACCAAATTTCAAATGGATATCCTTTAACCTAATATCTTCTCCTTACTTAGGCCTATATATAGTAACCCTTCAAATAGATAAATCATGTTGGTTGGAGAGACACATAGAATTTCAAGACAAATAAATGATATTTTAAGATACCCATTAATATTTTACAACTCTATATCTAATTTTAGGGTCTACTTCCCAAGGTAGAAACATTAATTCCATCTATCCTTTGATAATTAGGCCTCTAATTAAGAATCCTCCAAACTAAGTTTTATGTCATACAAATTCCACACATGTTAAATACTCAAATAAATGTTTGATTAACCTTTATGGTATAAAACCCAACTTCTATGCCAAGGTTTAAAGTTTGGTTCATCCTCTAAGTACCCAAACCTTGAAATGGCCAAAACCTTTTCATAGGTTTCTTGCACATGCTGAGAAAGAAAAAATAGAAGGTTTATAAATCCAATAAATTTTTCAAGGAATTAAAAAAAAAATTGGGGTTTTTTAATGTTGATAACAACTCAAATACAATAAAATTGATCTTTATTGACAAATATTCAATAAACTCACAATTCTTACTTCTACAATACACTAATGCAAGGTACAGGATAAGAAGCTATAAAAGGATCTAATTTGAATATTATGAATTATAAATAATTATTTATTATTTACTAATCTATTATCCACTTCTTTACACTTTATCCAACACTTTTTTTCACTTGAATAATATTTTAAGATCTTAAATACACTATTACACATAATTATGATTCTTAATAGGATCATGTTTTCACTTCAAAGAAGTTTGAGTTTTATCTAACCATAAAAAATAATTCATATAATTAAATTAAAAATGATTTTAAAATTATAAACTAATAATTAATAAACATTAAACACATCATTAACTCTAAGATATCTATTGAAAATAATATTTACTCGTGACTTATGTCTCACCCATACAACTTGTACAAAGTCTTTAAGAACTCTAACTCTTTTTTTATTTGTTATTACTCTCAATCATAAAACACACCATATAAAATGGTATGACATTTTAATATATTATTTGATACTCACCAATATACTATTATCACTATAAATTTAATTCATATAAAACTAATGTTTAATTTAACTGTCACCTCTCCTTCATTCATACATACCTATAATATAGATAATACCTTTCACAAAATATCCCAAGAGCACTATAACTCATAAAAATTATTAAAATACATTAAAATTAAAATATTAAAGGAGATTAAATATGTATATTTAATTTAATTCATTGATATTTTCTTATAATTATATACTTGACTCATTTTCCTATTATTGTCATCATAGACTATCTATCTTTACTTTTATATTTTTTCATTTATGCTCTTCTTCCTTCAAAAATTATAATATCCCTCCCATATAATTAATCCTATTATATCCTCTCCCTCTCTTACTCTCATTTATAAACTTAAATAATTCTAAACATGCAAACCACTTTACTATTTTAGGCCACTCCACTTAGGGAAGGTAGTTACACCATGATTTGTTTTTTTCCCTTATTAAGGCTTACATTTTCATTATATGATTTTTACAATGGGATACATCTACCCCAAAATCCTAGGACCATATATTACATATATAAAACACTATTAATCATTTACATTACATACTATACTCTCAAAATCCTCTCAAAAACTCATTAATTCAAAATTTCAAATTTCTTCATTTTGGCAAGAAAATGACAAAAGTTACCAAAACCACTAATAATATGCATTATAATGTCCTAAATACATGATAAAATTTATATCATGACCCCTATAGTTTTATAAAACCAAAAAATCATCATGAATCATACCTTACACATGATATTTGTTGATGCTCCTGCATCATTTTATCTCCCTTGAGTGAAGAAAGTGGAAAAATTACATGATTGCTCACTATTCAAATGGGCAGATATAAAATAATTGGCTAAATTATGTCTAAGTAATAGGATTAGTTATAAACTTAATGTTGTGAATATTAAAATGGTATTTTTAAGGAATAGGAGATCAGTTTTAAAGATACAAGATTTATTTGGTTTATTGAAGAGCTTCCTCATGAAGGATGTTCTTGTCTCAGATTTTGATGAAGGTTTTGTTTTCTAATGGATGGATTGGTCATCCATTTGGAGGCATGATTTTGTATTCATATTTTATTTTTTACTCTTTGGTGGGCTATTTTTACCTTAGTTGTTTAACCCATTATTTATGTTTTAGCCATTGACTATGCTTTTTTATATCAGTGGTTTTCTTGGAACTTTTTGATGGTGCATATATTTCTATTTATTTTTGTTCTCAGTTAGTAAAGTGTATTTTTACCCCTATTATTTTTACATTTGTATGGGACTTTCCCATAAATATAATATTAAAAAAATCATTTAAATCTATAAATGCTTATTTAAACATAAATAAGTTTAATTAAAGCTAGAAAAGTTTGTCTAGAGTTAGAAAATATTATCTAAAGGTATAAAAGCTCACCCAGAGTTATAAGAACATGTCAAATTAATTTATTCTAGAGAAAATATTAGTTGTTTTAGTAAATAAAGCATATGGATTTGGATGGATATTTCAATGCATGTTTTTTATTTACTTATTTTGTTTATTTTTTTATAGTGGGGTAGAATTAGAACCGTAGATAGTTTGTCATGTGAACTATGCATTAGCAAATTTGGTCCACTTAGTTTATTTATAAATAGTTTTTATTAAACCCATTATTATTTATAATGGAAGAAAAAGAATTTATCAAAAAAAAAATTCAAGTCTACAAGCTTTATGAGATCACTATGTGAATGTTTTGTGAGTTTGGTTTTCTTTTTCTTAATTAGATAAATTCTTTATGTTATATTAGCTTTAAATTTTCACTTATTAGTTATATATGTTATGTTATGATTTGGATACATTGAAATTATGATATTATAACTATTTCATTGGTAAATTGTGACCATTTTAATGTTTCTATTGATGAATGAATTATGTTATCTTTTACAATAGATTGTCTAGTCAAGTTATGAGTATGTAATTTACTCATAGTGTTATTGAATTCTTAGAATTAAAATCTATATTTATTTGAATACAAATTAATATTAGGTTTGATAAAAAAAAAAATAATTTTGTAATAGATTATATTTGTTGTTTGATTTAGCAAATAATAGATGGGTGAGATTTTGATTCTCTTTTCTACCCTGCCCTTCCCACTCTTTTGATGTTTATTTATTATATTCAAATCATTATAAAATATATTAACATAATTATGAATATACATATTTTATTTATTAGTGGGTGTTATTTGAAAAAATGGGTAAACATTGGTGTAACTTACTCCCTTGAAAGGTTTTAGGTCACATGCTTCAAATTCTATGCCATCAAATGATTCCAAATAAGAACCACAACCTGGAACTCATTCCTTGGGTCAAAATTCATGTGATTTTAAAATTAGAGGATGTATACCTCTCATTTATTGTAGCATGTTCAATAAAGTTTCATCAACAAGGAGGCCTACAAAATTTTCAACACTTGAGATATAACAAGAATGATCAACAATTTAAGATACATCAAGAAGGAATTTTAAAAAAAACAATTATGAAATATGCATTATTTACTTCAAACAAGGAAAATAATGGAAGTGTTTTTATGAAAATAATAATGATTATACCTAGCAAAGTTATCCTCAAGGGGAATGTCAATAATCACTTATAAGACTAATATTGCATAACCCGATAAATGATTGGATGAAATCATACAATCTATTGGTTTACACAATGTCATTAAACCGCACTTGATAATGAAATTATAATTCAAACTCTAGACTAACTGATATCTAGGTAAATGAGGTGAAGACTAATTCTATAATTAAACATCATGAATTATAGTAGGAAGTCTTGCTCTCAAACTACATAATGCGCATTATACCTACATAATCATTCTTTAGTATTTCCATATGATAACAACATTAAAATTAATAGTGTGTTATTATTGTAATTCATAATGGGTTATTTAGTTAATTCACATGTGTTATTTGATTACTTGACAATCTTAATAAATCATAATAGCTAATATTTCCATGTAATATCATCATCAAACTTAAAAATATGTTATTATTGTAATGCAATGTTTGTTATTAAATTAATTCAAAGTATGTTATTTAATGAATTTACAAACACGGTAAAGCATAATTCAAAATATTTCCATGTAATAGCATCATCGAGCTTAAAAATGTGTTATTATTTTAATGGAAAGTGTGTTATTTAGCTAATTAATAGTGTGATACATAATTTATAATCTTATCATCATCAAACTTAATATTGTATTATTATTGTAATGTAGAGTGTGTTAGTTATACTATAGAATCCCACATTTTGATTTATACAAATGCCTATAAGCAATATTAAATAAACATTTTAGTGGTATTCTTGTGTTGATATCTCTTGTATAATTATAAGAGAGAGTTAAAATTACAACTTCAAAAAAAATTGACATCAAGTTTTACTAATATAATAACAATTATAATGATATATTGATGGCACTACACTTTTTGAAATTATCATCATTTGTTAAATGATAAAGATAGATGTGGCTCAAACCCTAATTTTCATGACGCTAATCACAACTCAAGAGGTGAGTTTCTAGATGAAAATATACATCACAATAAAGCTTTAGTGAAAATGGCACTTTATCATTTGATGAAAAACCCAGTAAACAAAAGAAAATTCTAATCTAAGTATTTCCCACTAATTTCATTTTATAAGCCAATAATTACACAATCTTATTAACACGCTATGGGTTTAATAATTGAATTAAATAAGTATATATTAATAGAGATAAAATGAAAATTTATCTAAAAATTTGGTACTCCAAAGACAAAGTGAAGAACATAATCCTACGAACATGCTATGAATTTATTAAATCACATAGCTTCCTAATAAATTTTTAGTGACAAGCAAAATTGGAATATGATTGTTTGATAATAATTTCCTACTATAAGCCAAGGATAAACTTTTAATAACACACTCTTATTAACACACTACAAATAATATAGTATTATCAACACATTATGATTAATGAAGTCCTACTAACACGTTATGAATTAATTAAATAACATTCCTTCTTATTAAAACAATTATAGACAAACACAACTTAGAATATGATTATTTGACATAAATTTCCTATTATAAAGCCAAGGATAAAAAATTAATATCAATTTTCTATTAACATGTTGTAAATAATGTATTCCTATTAACATATGGTGAATAACAAAGTCATATGAACACTTTGTGAATAACATATCCCTAATAAATTTTCATATGAATAACATATCCCTGATAAATTTTCATTTGAATAACATAGTCATATGAACACTTTGTGAATAACACATTTTCATATACAAAATGTGGAATATGAGTGAAACACATCCTCTTTAATGCTACAGTCCATGTCAAAATCCCATTGGTATACGTTTAGTCACTATCCTCAAATAACTAGGCCTTGAAGAAAGTTTAAAGTGTTTTAATTTTCAACATCTGCATTCAAGTCATGAAGAAAATGCTTTGAAGCCCCACTTTGTAACAAACCCATTGGGTTTTACTAGAAAAGGGTATTTTTTTTTAAAATTAATTACACAAATTCAACTAACAAATTCCATCATGATGAAACCTACAAGAGTGATCTTCAACTAAATACAATAGTTTTGAATAATCATATAAATGTATATAGATAAGCTATTTATGTAATGATCACCATCATATTATCAATATCAAGAATAGGTATAATGTTGATTTCTAAAATAAAAATTGCATTTAATTCATAAAAGTATTATTATAAATTCAGCCACAACTGATACATTATTACAACGAACTAATGTAATTTTACATATGAATAAAAGGTATACATTTCAACATAATAAATGTCTTAACAATAATATACAATGATACAAAGCTCCATGAAGCATATGAGTCTCAACAAACTCATAATATCCATAGGTAATCTCAAGTGTAGTCTCTCATGTAGTACTTTTGAGGGGAGGGAGAGCATCATCTGAATGATTTTCTACACCAACCATAGACCATCAATCTCCTGCACAATCTCCAAAATAGGGAATGGCCCTCCCTTTATGAATGGGTAGATAATGATGATGTGGGAATCTAGAGTGAAAAACTAGAACATGTGTGTTGTAAGATAACTAATACATGATGTATACCATAAATAAACCCATTCTAACATGATATCATATAAACATGTAAACTAAATAAAATAGATAACAAATGACAATGTTAACTATAAACACTACTTTCACCAAAGTTTTCATATAGTTATTGATCATGGGGATCAATCAATTTCATACACACCACTCAATTGGATTACACTTTATCTACACATTAGTGACACTAATTAAGTGATTGGAATCTATCACACTACTTACTTAGGGTCATTAATGAGAGATTTGGTTGATATATATAAAATATAAAAACCAATAGATTCATACGAAATATTCCCTACTAACAAATGTAAACTATGTTAAACATGTAAATATCAAATACATAATATTTAATCCATCAAATGTAATGTAATGAATCTTAAAACATCTAATTTATTACTATATAATAAACAAATTTCAAAATAGTCATAAATAAAATCATACCATCCGAGTAGATGTATCATGACATCAAGTTGGTAAAAATCTTAATTTATAACACACACATTATCATTCATCCATATAACATAAATTTCCAACTTAATACTTTACCTCCAAATACTGAAAGCACATTTGTAATATAATCAAATACTACAAAACTTATTTTTTATTGATCTCAAATACTACTCAAGTAAATGTTCTTTCAAACTAGAACACACCTATCACTCATCCTTGATAACTCAAATTAGAAATACACACACACACACACACACACACACACACACACACACACACACACACACACACACACACACACACACACACACACACACACACACACACACACACACACACACACACACACACACACACACACACACACACACACACACACACACACACATTTATACTAGGCTAGTTCATAATATAAAACATGTGTGTGTTTGTATCGTATTAGTCTCCCTTTCTTTATCCTGAAATCTATGGAGGGGTCAATACTAAAATTTAAGCATAGAAATTACTCCACTCCTAGACATGAGGGATTAATTTAACTTAAATTTAAGTAATTCAAAGGCATGAATCAAATCATGCTTGATATCCCATAGACCCAGAAGGAAGAGTCTGAAGAGGGGCATGTGGATATTAAAAGTATTAAAAAAGTGTCTCGAGGAACAATAAAAAATATGTTGAAAATGTTAGTGTGAAGAAGGTTAAAAATTAAAAAAAATATCAGAATAATTTTTAAGAAAAGAATCTAAAGTGATTCAAAATCTACAGGGCCTAGCCAAGGGAAATAGGGGAAATATGGGAATAAGGGTCCTTAGGATTTTCATAACAATAGGGGAATGGAGACTATCATTGATGTGGAAAAGCACAATGAGGAAATGGGAGAGTATTAGAAGGAAATAGATTAAGGAAGCAAACCCAAACATAAACTGAATGCAATAGAGAAGGAGAAGGGGATTGGGGATCCAATGGATACCTATCTAGAGAAAGGGGGACTTTCCTAAACTAGAAGGATAAAAAACTGGCTTTTAATAACTTGTTTACTTTGATCAAAGGCAAGGAGAACTCAAATAAAATTGTGGAAGAACTTGACCTTCAAAAATCTGTCATGAGGTGGTTTATGCATGAGATCACTGAGCTAAAGGCAAGGTGAATGTGTTATAGTAGGAAAATGCAAGGATGACCCAAACCTTAGCAGTCAAGGAGGAAGATAACCAAATTCAGGGACTAGATTTTAGAGTGAAGTTATTAGAACAAGTTAATGAAAATATTCATAATAATATTAGCTTTTTAGTTAATTTTAGTAAAATTGCAAAATGAAGGAATACATAATGTTTAAAACCTATGAGCTCATCTTAAAGAGTTGTTTGAGGCTAATTTTATATGCAAAGGGAAGGGCAATAAGGGTTAGAGTAGTGGATCACAATACACTATTGATCATGAAAATTTGTTATTGCAGATTGATATAAACCTCAAGAAGATGAAGGCCTATTGGGATGATGTGTCTAGTAGTTTAGATTTAGAGTAGTTCTTTTGTTGTTTTGTGGTTGTTTTTGGGCTATTTTTGGACTGTGTTAGTCTTTTTTTCTTTTCTAGGCTTGGATATATTATTGTTTCTTTTGTGTTTGTTCTTCTCCTAGCATCTGGGGATCCAAGTTTAAAAAAATCCCCCTAACCTAATTTTAAAAAAAAATGCATGTGTGTGTGTGTGTGTGTGTGTGTGTGTGTGTGGTATATATAATGTTAGATTTGTATTAGATCAATAAATCCTTGGTATCTTATATCTTTATATACTAATCCCAACACTCAGCTATGATCTAATTTAGTTTTGATAAAATAATTATTCAAATATACTTGTACATAAATTATTGTACAAACCATATGTGTATGTTTGTACATAGTATACCCCTAATAGACAAGTAGTTTATCTATAAAATTAAGAGTATCATAGGTGTTGTACATATATGAACACACATAATTACTTCAAATTTCTCTTCTCTTTATGAACATAAATTGTACCATAGAGTTTTAGTTTTATTTATAATAAACCCAAGCAATTCACCACTAATTATCAAAATGTATGAATTCATAAATGAACCCAACTGTCACTATATGTATAACCAGATTCTGACATATGGAATGATTTATTTAATAGGCATATAGTCCTGTATAGATCCATTTAACTATATAGTATGTGGTTGAGTATAACACAGGTCCACTCAGTCAATGTGGTTTTACTTACCAGGCAGTCGCTAAAACCAACTACTTATATACAAATGTATCTATCATATGAAAGACTTTATACATTCATATTTCATCTAATTTAAAGAAATCTATACAAGTTACAAACTCAATGTATTTTGAAAATTTACCCATCCTAGTATATTTTTTCCAAAATCTTTAACCTTTATAGTAATTATACAAAATGGAACTCACTAGATAATCAAAATAAGTACCAATTAATTAATAATAATTAATGTGGTTCAATCATAATATATATAAGATATACACACACACACACACACACACATATTGACAAGTCAACATTTAGAAACCTTGTAGCTGTATGTATATAACCATGTATATTTATATAATTTTTCTTCATTATTAGTGTATAAAAACTTCATAATTTAATTTAACCAGACACTATATTATTCTGCCCAAATTAGCTCCATATACAACCATACCTAAATTTGGGGCTTAAAATTTTATTAATACAAACCAATGGATTCAAATATGGAAAGGATTAACCCAATAATATTTTTATGGATCGAGTTTAGCCTCATCATTCCATAAATGCCCTAAACCTGGTTATAATTACTAGTTCATGACTTATTTTTGATAGAAAACTACCTAGAATATTTTGTTTATGGAAGGAATGTTTTGTAAAATGGTTTAAGGACTGAGTTTAACCTTTCATTTTCTAGTCGTACCCTATTAGGGTGATTTTTCAAGTCTTTGATTTGTAATACAACAACCTAGTTTATAAATAAATAGAATAATTCAATATTATTTAAACATACTAAGTTGTGATTGTCATAGTGTCCATAAAAGATATACTCAGCTAAAAATCAACTATTCATTGGAATCTACCAAGGGTTTAATACATAGAAATTTTACTTTATAATCTCTAAATATGGATTTTAGTATCAAAATTAGGGATCTTAACCATTAAACTAGGGATTTAGGTTCATTTATCTCGCTTTTTGGATGGTTGAGCCATCCCTAGTGCCAAGTATATAACCCTGGCTTCTATACAATAACACAATAGTGAAAATAATATGAAAACCCCAAAATATTTTACCATAATTATATTTAATTTATCCATATAATCCACACATGAATTTAAATACAATACCAATTTGGTAAGTGAAATCAATTATGCCAAAAATTTGAATTGCTTCTCACTCTAGCTCAAAACCCCTTTTATCCTTTTTGCCTATTGTGTCATGTCCTCCTAGGCCTCCCTTCTTCCATTTAATATTTTTCATGTTATTTTTATGAAAAATAGAACTTCCTTTTATCCACCAAATCTTAGTGATATTAACGAACGTAGTGAATAAATCTTCACATGAAACTAACTTATAGAATACTGAGGTAAGACTAATAGTCATCATGCCAAAAATCCAAAATAGAATGATGGTTTTACATAATAGTTTATAAATGCAAGTCAACACCAAAAATAAACCATGATCTCAAATATTTCCAAAATTAATTAGTTTAATAATAATTCTTTCTAATTAGTATGCAACGAAACATTAACTTCACTAAAGTCCTCTAAACATTATAATTTCAATGATAATGTCGACTAGCATGAAGTCATTAACAAGACCATCAACTATCAATTATACCTTATAATCTTTACTAAATACCATGAATTTCCAATATCATCAACAGTACAACTATTGTTTAGCAATAAGAATTATTTTGCCTAGTCATAATAACATTGACTAAACACAAATGAATTTTACACTATGTTTATTTAACAATGAAATTGACTTATATAAAAAAAAAATCCAACATTAGTAATAATAATAATAATAATAATAATAATAATAATAATAATAATAATAATAATAATAATAATAATAATAATAATAATAATAAACCTTATAGGCAGGATATTAATAATCATCCTAACACACAAATCAAGTAAAGTAATAGAATCATATCTACTACTATAGCAATGTATACCAAATAAAACAATATCATACTACATTTAATTATATCTAAAGACAATAGTAAGTCATATTAAGACATACATAGATTCACTTATTTGTCATATCAACATCATACGAGATAATCTAAATATGGTAATCATAAGTTCAATATAAAACCATATCAACATAAGCATCAAACAACAATCAAGATCACAGTTGAAAGCATAATGTAGTCATTCAAATGCAAATAACACATTAGCAATCAAAGACATTCTAAACTCTATCTAATCAAAAACTGATCAAATTATATTAAACTATCATGGTGTGTGTAGGTTCCTAGTTGTTAATATATCATCCCCCAATGCCTCCATCTACACCACCCTCTACAATGATGCTCTCCTCCATCATAATATGAGGGATGGATATATCCTACATCTACCTCACAAAAATAAAGGTAGTTAGCCCTAAATAATATAAAATAAATGTATTTATCCATAAAAAATATAAAATCCATATTATATTGTTGTAATAAACTAACCAAACATGATCATCATGTACATAATATCCAAGTATAGCTAACTACATAGTTAAAAATCATATAAATTAAGCAACATATAATGGTCCATAAATCAACACATTGAATCCAACTTAATCAAAATAGTAATTAACCAATCAATAACCATAAAATCCACTAATCAATAGGTTATTAGGTCTAGAGAATAAATCAGGATTTGACACCCTTCCCCCCAAAGTTGGTCATCATCTCGATGACACTTATTCAAACATAAGTTCTATAATTAAACATTATTTAACAAAAAATAAATACTTTCTAGCAACATATTAAGTAAACAAATGTGAAAACAACCTATAAAACTCAACATAATCTTTCCAAGTGGCACTATCTTCAAAATATTGATCCCACTGGACCTTATATAATGACACTTATTCATTATGAAAACTAAGTTTATGAGTGTCAATTATTATGATTGGTTCTACTATGACCACTCTAGGATCTATAACCTACAAAACATTCCAATCCAATGCAAGTGAAGGATTATAAATATACTTTTTAAGATAGGACAAATGGAAAACATTATGAAAAAGAGCTATAGTCAGTGGTGATGTAACCCTATATGATAAAACATTGACCACTTCCATAACTCAAAGGGTCTCACATATCTAGGTGAAAGTTTCATTGACTTCTTAAACTAAATCAATCTTTCTAAGGATTAACCCACGTAAATACTTTATCACCCACATAAAACTACCTTGTTGTTCTCTTCAGATCATCATAAATTTTTTGCCTATCATTGGCCTTGGCCAACCTCTACCTGATTTTTCTAAATTGGTCTTTCATTTCCACAAGTATCTCAGGTCTAGAAACTACCCTTTCTTCCAACCTATCCCAAATGATTGGTGTTTTACACCTCCTTCCATATAATGCCTCAAATAGAGCCATTTTCAACACTAATTGGTATGAATTATTGTACACAAACTCAACTAATAGAATGTACTCTTCTCACTTGTATTATTGATCCATGCAATACATCCAAAAAAGATCTTTTAAGACTTGGTTAACTCTCTCTATCTATCCATTAGTTTCTAGGTGATATACAATGCTAAAATTTAATTGTGTACCTAGATCTAAGTTCAAAGTCAACCAAAATCTAAAAGTCATTCTTAGATCTCGATCTAAAATTATATTTTATGTAAATCCATGTAATTGTTACATTTATTTTATGAATCTATTTTCAAGCATAGGTCCATCATATATCAAATTACCTGATATGAAGTGAGCTACTTTGGCTAGTTTATCAAACTACAACCAAGATCATATCATGTCAGTTTCATAATAATGGAAACCATTGGAAAAAGTCCATACTAATCACCTACAACTTCTATTCTAGTATATCATGAGGATATAATGATCTTGGTGAATGTACATGCTCAACGTTCACATGTTGACATTCCAAACAATGAGACACAAATTACACCACATATTTTTTGATCCTTTTACATAAATAGAGAGGTCTTAGCCCATCTATGAGATTGGTTAAACATGGATGTCTTGATTATGGGGCATTATGCAATTCCTTTAGTATTGTGTTCCTCAAGTTTTCTTTATCAGGCACATACATTCTACCATCATACCTCAAAATACCATCACTTTCTAACTTGAATCCTTTGTAACTGGGATTTTGATCATTCTCTAACAATGTTTTCTTAAACTGATCATAGAATTCATCTCTTAATGATAATTTTATTACCATATCATGAAAGTTACTCCTAATAGTATCCAAGGATTCTATGTTGGGATATAAATAAACTGGAAGCACACAATTGATTACCAAGCAACTTAATATGCAGAAATAACTAGAATCAACAAGTAACTAGAATTCGAAAATAACACAAAATATGAGAGACAATACACAACTTGTATTAATACTCATACAGAAAAGAATACAATAAAGAAGATGCCACTTCTTCTCCACCACCTCTTCAGAGGCTTCCCACACCTCAAGTGAGCAGTAATTCTCTCTTCAAAGCTCTCTCTCTTAGGTCCCAACACCCAACTCAAACACAAAGTTGGTGTTGACCTCCAGTGCTCCACGCACACCACAAGTGCTCCACGCACTCCACAAGTACTCAAACATACTTCAAGTAGATCTCCCCTGAACCTGTAACAACCTGCACCTCAATAGACCTTACTTATGGAAGGATCTTCCTTGCCTTCCTCTTTGCTCTCTTTGAGTACCCACTGTACTCCAAGTAGATCTCTCCTGATACTGCTCCCTATTGTGTTGCTGTCCTCTTTGATCTTACACACCTACAAATCAATCTGGTTCTGCACTCCTGTGAACCTTGACCTTGCACACACATACATCTACAGATCAATGATCTTACTTACCATGTAGATCTCCTATAGAAGCCATGCTCACCTGATGACCAAGATCATACATACATGAAGAACCCTGCTGATTCTCCAATCCAACACCCACACTTGGTACTGTGGCACTAAGAGGAACACACCATGCTCACCTCACACATAGAAGGAGCTTATATTATTGCTCTCTTACTCTCTAGCACAAATTTACAATACAACCATGAGTCTAATATATAGATCTCATCCAAATAATAATTAGAAATCTAATTACAATAATTAGATCCACAGCTCTCAATCTAAAATTGGCTCTCAACATGCAAACACATGGTTCATTAGCTAACTACCCGTAAAACACTCCAACTCAAACCACACAAGTTATCGACGTTGGTCCCTATCTGCCTAGGGGGTGCTGACACCGGTCAACTTCTGACCGACGTCGATTGCCTTCCTGTCTCCTCCCTGCCGACATCGATTGGCTTGACTGACGCTGGTGATAGTAACACTCTGCAACCCTTCTGGAACCTCCTCCATGCCTGCATCAGTGAATCTTTTAGCTCCATAACCTAACAATCTCCCACTTAGAGATAAACAGTTGCACTGTACCTATACCTATACCCCATCTAATCTATTTCCTGGCTTGTATCCCTCTTCAAGATGAATCCTGAAGACAACCCACCACACAACCTATGGTGTACCTCCTATCATCCAAGTACCCTACCACATCCAAACCTACAATCCCATGTAGTGAAGTCCTGACCTTGAATAACATGAATCCCTACTGTTGGTCCTTCTCACATCCCTGAGAACCCACTTCTCCGAATTGGCTCCTAACTCTCTGACAACACCCACTGCTTGGGCAAACTCAGGTCTATACCAGACCTCATGTGATTTCAAACACTAAACTGTCCAGCCCTTAGTGTGCTCTGGCTTTGCATCCTGAACCTCGCCAACACTTGATTTACATTGGCTCCCACTGGAGACAAAATCAACCTGTGATCTCCATGTCTCTCATGCCAAAGAATTTTGCTACTCTAAATTCTTCATAGCAAACCACTGAACTAATCTTACCCTTAGCTTAGCAAAACCATGTATGTATAATCCTGCTAGCTAGCATACCATCCACATACATCAACAAAATGATGTCGCAACTCATCATCTGCCTGGTAAGACAAACCACAATAGTTACCCTGACATTGACTGAAGCCATGGTTTGTCCTCCACCTGTCAAACTTGTACCACTATCTTGCAGCTCCTCAAGACCATATGCCTGGCCTTCCATCTCACGTGTCCATTCTCTCTATTCTTCAACTAAGGTATCCATTCATCTCTATGTTTTCATACCCACTGGCAACCCTACCAAATCTCTGCTTGGTTCTGCATCATATTCCTGCCATGCTCCCACTATTTTCTAGATCCTTCCTGCTCTATAGTTAGTAACTACTATAAAGAAGAGGAACAATGAATTTGAGGCCTAATTACGTCTTTAGTCCTCCATATGGGCGTTTGAGACTCCTTGATAGCTTGCTATCCACCCAAAATTTGTTACAGTGACCGGCCTCAGTCACCACACAGTCTCGATCTGACTGACGTCGGTTCCCATGCACCTGTCCTGACTACCAACCTACCGATGTCAGTGTCTCCTGCTGCCAACATCGGTCCTCATGATCGACGTCGGTCTTACCTACTGCTGATGTCAATTTTCCTACCGACGCTGGTACCTGTGTTTTCCTATAAGTGATGACTTTTTACCCGTGAGCTCCTTTGAATCAAGTCCCATGTCCAAACTGCCCTGCTCAGAAGTATCCAACCCATCCACTGGTCTCTGTTCACCATCTCCTCCAAGAACACCAAGGCTTTCCAGTTCTTAAGCCTGTCAAATACATCTGTCTTCTGCTTAAGAACATGCATCTCCTTCCTGCTCATGTGACCAAGCCTATGAAGCCACGTCTCTACAACAAAAGAAGAATCAGTAATATAAACAAGTAGATAAAGATTACTTGTTTTCTTACTACCAACTAATTCAAGTGCATCTACTATGAGAGTTCTTGAGAATCTCTCATCACCCAACCTTTCTGAAGAAATTAGCCATATCTCCAAACCTGGGACCTGCATGACCTCCTTCAACACCCATGTGTTGGCCGCCTGCAATTTTAGCTCCACTTCCCCTTTACCAATTCTTTGGCAAGGCTCACTAGCTCCTCTATCTGGGGCTGCATGGAAAGAGGCAACATAATCTATAAAACAAGATTCAACTTTATCCAAGAAGCCTCCCAGAGCATCCTGTGCCACATCACCTACAACATCTGCTTCTTCAATTCCTTCATGCTGATCTTCCACAAACCAACAATTTTATTTTACCTGCTCTTTCTTTCCATAGGACCATAAGTGATCATCTGTGCTTTTCAACTCCTCCATTCTTAGCTTACTTTGATCTACCATTGCTCTACTCCCACTCAATCAGAAACCCTTAAGAGTGACTTGTAACCAAACACAAAACCTGTTCCCTGCAACCTTAGCTCTGATACCACTTGTTGGGATATAAATAAACCGAAAGCACACAATTGATTACCAAGTAACTTAATATGCGAAAATAACTAGAATCAACAAGTAACTAGAATTCAGAAATAACACAGAATATGAGAGACAATACACAACTTGTATTAATACTCATATAGAAAAGAATACAATAAAGAAGATGCCACTTCTTCTCCACCACCTCTTCAGAGGCTTCCCACACCTCAAGTGAACAGTAATTCTCTCCTCAAAGCTCTCTCTCTTAGGTCCCAACACCCAACTCAAACACAGAGTTGGTGTTCACCTCTAGTGCTCCACACACACCACAAGTGCTCCATGCACTCCACAAGTACTCAAATGTACTTCAAGTAGATCTCCCCTAAACTTGCAACAACCTGCACCTCAATAGACCTTACTTATGGAAGGATCTTCCTTGCCTTCATCTTTGCTCTCTTTGAGTACCCACTGTACTCCAAGTAGATCTCTCTTGATACTACTCCCTGTTGTGTTGCTGTCCTCTCTGATCTTGCACACCTGTAAATCAATCTAGTTCTGCACACCTATGAACCTTGACCTTGCACACACATACACCTGCAGATCAATGATCTTACTTACCATGTAGATATTCTATAGAAGCCATGCTCCCTTGATGACCAAGATCATACATACATGAAGAACCCTACTAATTCTCCAATCCAACAGCCACACTTGGTACTGTGGCACTAGGAGGAACACACCATGCTCACCTCACACACAGAAGGATCTTATATTATTGCTCTTACTCTCTAGCACAAATTTACAATACAACCATGAGTCTAATATATATATCTCATCCAAACAATAATTAGACATCTAATTACAATAATTAGATCCGTAGCTCTCAGTCTAAAATTGGCTCTCAACATGCAAACACATGGTTCGTTAGCTAACTGCCTGTAAAACACTCCAGCTCGAACCACACAGGTGATCGACGTCAGTCCCTATCTGCCTGGGGGGTGCCGACGTTGGCTGACTTCCGACCGATGTCGGTTGCCTTCCTGTCTCCTCCCTGCCGACGTCGGTTGGCCTGACTGACGCTGGCGATAGTAACACTCTACAACCCTTCTGCAACCTCCTCCATGTCTGCATCAGTGAATATTTTAGCTCCACAACCTAACATTCTATGTACCTTCTATGACTTAAAGCATTAATAACTTTGTTCTCCTTGCCCTTGACATAGTTAATATCAAATTATTAATAAGATAAGAATTCAAACCAACATATCTAATGTGCATTTAGGTTTAGTTAGGTGAAGATGTACTTGAGTCCCAAATTATCAGTCTTGAGCTCAAATTATTTCCCCCAATAGATAATACCTCCAAACTTGCAAGGCATGCACTATTGCAATAAGTTCCAAATCATGAGGGGCATAATTCACCTCATAAGGATTTAGTTTTATGGACTCATTTGTTACTACTGAACCATATTTCATAATAAATCCTCCAAGTCCATCCCCAAATGCATATGTGATCACTAAGAATTAACCATTAGAATTAGGAACACTTAGCATAGATGCCAAAGTAAGCATCTTTTTTAGCTCCTGAAAGGCTCTTTCACACTTGTCTAACCAAAAAAAACTTTGGTTCTTCTACTGAAGAGGGGTAATTAGATTACCTATCTTTAATAAATTTAGAACAAATTTCCTATAATATCTTGCTAATCCCATAAAAATCCTTACTTCATGAACATTAGTAGGTGATATCCATTCCATTATGGCTCTTATCTTTGATGGATCCACTGAGATTCCATCTACAAATATAATGTGTCCTAGATATTACACTTTCTTTTGGAAAAATGCACACTTGAATAACTTTTCATATAATTTATGCTTATACAAGTGCTACAAAACTAGTTCTATATGTTGAATATGTTCTTCCTCATCCTTAAAATATATGAGGATGTCATCTAAAAAACTCACACAAAGTGGTCTAGATAATCCCTAAATGCACTATTCATACAATTCATAAATGTTATCAGAGCATTTATTAACCCAAAAGGTAACACAGTGAACTTGTAATGCCCATATCAAGTTTTGAACATTGTTTTTGGAATAACCTCATCTCAGATTCTTAGCTAATGATAACCTTCTTTAATATTAATCTTAAAAAAGATTGTTTCCCCTTGCATATAATCAAAGAGATCATTAACGTGAGGTATCAAATGTCTATTCTTAATTTTCACATTATTCAACATCTTGTACTCAATACATAGGCAAAGAATACCACTCTTCTTCATGACAAACACCACTGGTGTACCCCATGGTGACACACTTGGTCAAATCAAGCCTTTTGATAAAAACTCCTATAGTTGAGATTTCAACTCAACTAATTATGTAGTTATCATCCTATATGGTGCCTTATACTATAGTTCACATCTAGGTCTGATGTCAATTGAGAAATCAAATACATGTTTGGGTGGTAATCCAAGTAATTCTTATGAAAAAACATCCTGAAAGATCCTTAAAAATTTATAATCCTTTATGGATTATTATATATATTCCTCCATTTAATTTATTTTAATAATAAATTCTTTGTATCCTTTCCTCTCAACCTTATTCAATTAAATTATAAAATTTTTCTTGAGCTTTAACTCTCTTTTCTCACCCTGACGTTGTGTCTGATTATCAAAATCATCTTGACACTCTACCTTATTCAAATTGCAATCAACCTTAGCTTTATGTTCCAAAATAAAATTAACTCCTAGTATTACATTGTACAACCCTAACATTTAGCATATAGATCCACTACTATAGTGAATTCAAGCAACCTGATATCAGCTTCCACTAAAGACTTCTCAACCTTGACCTTTGACTCATTCCCATACTATACTGACCATGAATTTTCCATAACTATAAATTTTATAGATAAATTATTAAGAATTCTAGGAAAAATTAAATATTCTATAGCTCTAGTGTCAATCAAAATAGAAACTAAATGATAAAAAAAATACCTGATAGTTCAATAGGATAAGCTTGGAACTTAGCTTGATGATTGATGATAGCTGCATGAATCTACTATTAAAAATTTCCCTATTGGGAATCAAAACCCTTATTATTTTCATCTAATTTACCCTGAGTACACTCTCTAATGTAATGGTCTTTAGGTGACCCTTTTGTATTAGACCCTTGAAAATGTTTCTAGGTTTCCTATTCCCTGAGCTACTACTAAACTTAGAATTTTGGATCTTGAATTGGCCCTTAGAGTCTCCACTCCTCTTCCAATTCTTATTTTTAAAATATAATTTAGAACTTCCAAAAAATTTATTAAATTTATCTCTAACTTGGGTAAGATATTTAATCTTTTTTCATTCTTGACTACCTTTTCAAAGACTTGATCCATGGTAGATGGCCCATGCACATATACCTCACAACTAATTTGGGGTTTTAATCCCATAATGAATTTCTTAATTTTGAACCTCTCATCTACCTGATACTAAGGTACATACTTTAAGATCTTGGTGAATTTATCCTAGTATTCATTCATAAAAAGGTCTCCTTGATTAAGGTTCTAAAAATCTATCATTTTTTATTGAAATACAACTATAGAAGCCATTGTGACCTAAACAACGTCACAAACTATTCCCAAGTGGTGGTGATAGAGTCAAGGTTTATATCAAACTTCTTATTATCCCACCAAGTTATTACTTTACCAACAAGATGATATGATCCCAAAACTACTTTGGAGACTTTAGAGTAATTTTAAATCTCAAAATATTTTTTTCATCTCTTTTAGCCATGCTTCAGCTCCATCTCCCAAAATGGTTCCATCAAAGTTGGGTGGATTCACCTTTTTAATATCTAGTGCCAAATCTATAACTAATCAAGCTCTTACATCTTATGACACTTCATCATGCTTTTGCTATTGATAATTTTCTTGCTTAGTAGGATACTCTTCAATTTTTTCCTAAACATTCTCCTCAACATGCCCATGCACTTCCTATTTTAGGTACATGATTTGGTCCTAATTTCATGCATCCAACTTTATATTTTAATTAATGGTGAAATGATTTAGATCCACTGGAGGGTTGGTGTTTTAGTTACCCTCAACTCTAAGTCTAGCATGAACCATTCATTTTCTTTCTTAATAGGACAATATGTTTGTGTTAGCAGACTCATAAAGTCCTAGATTTTGAGTCTTAGCTCTGATACCACAATGTAATAACCCCACTAGGTTTTATTGGAATAGGGTTAAAAATAATTAATTACTCAAATTCAACTGATAGATTTCGTCATGATGAAACCTATAAGAGTGATCTTTAACTAAATACATTAGTTTTGACTAACCATTCAAAGGTATATATATAATCTATTTAGATAATGATCACCATCATATTATCAATACCAAGAGCAAGTATAATGTGTATTTATGAAATAAAGTCTACATTTAATTCATAAAAGTATTATTACAAATCTATCTATAACTGATATAATATTATATCCAATTTATATAATTTTATGTATGAATAAAAGGTATAATTTTAGCAAAATAAATGTCTTAATAATAATATACAAAGTTACAAATCTCCATGGAGCATGTGAGTCTCAATGAACTCATAATATCTATAAGTATTCTCAAGTGTAGTCTCTAGTGTAGTACTTCTGAGGTAAGGGAGAGCATCATCTAATTGCTTTTCCACACCAACCGTGGACCATTGATCCCCCACACAATCTCCCAATTAGGGAATGGCCTTCCCTTCATAGATGCATAGATAATGATGGTGCAAGAATCTAGAGTTACAAACTAGAACCTGTGTGTTATAAGATAACTAATAAATGATGTATACCAAAAATAAATCCATTCTAACATGATATTGTACAAACATGTAAACTAAATCATATAGATGAAATGAAAGTGTTTAACTATAAACACTACTATTGACTAATTTGACCACAAATAAAATTAAGTCAATTCCCTATGCAGTCCAAACTTGTCATAGGATCTCCTAGGGTGTAAAATGTGTCCCATAATCTTAAATGAGGTCACACATTATGCTTGAGATCTATCATCTTTATCCAAGTCAGTCTTAGGTCATTCTAAGCCATTTTTAGGGTCATTTAATGAAGTAGTATGGTTTCCATAGTAAGAAAAGTGTGTCCAAGTATACTTCAACATCTTATATGTCAGGTGCATATCATAAATTTTAGTTTTAAACTGACAATTATAGGTTCAACATGGAAAAGAGAATATCAGGCAGTTATAAGCAGTTAAAGGGAAGTTGTATACCCTATAAAACATATTTGGCATGTGGTAAATCATCATAAGTTCCTCTTTACGTACCCTTAATTCACTTCCATGCTCAAACAACTTTGACAAGTCTAAAATTAAGCAAAACCATTATATATTTCCTATCTTTCTCTTCGACAAGCTAAAAAGGTCATCCAATCTTCCTTTGGTATGGACAAGAGGAGGTGAGTTAGAGAAAGTGTCTTTATTAGGTGATAGTTTCATTTATGTACTCTAACTTCATGGCCATATTCATGGGTTTGGTTGCTTGTGCTTCATATACCATTGCTAAGAAGGTTGGCTTCTCAAAACTGCATGTACATCCCCAACACTTCAGGTTTATTTTTTGTTTGTATTATTCTTTGCATGCCAAGTGGTGTATGTAATTTTAGAGAGTATTACTACTTTACTCATGTGATTCTTAGTTTTTTTTACACGTGTGAAGGTGAGGAGACTAACAAGACCATCTCACTTTGTTATTAGAAGACTCCATTCAAGTCTATAGATAGTGTTGTTGAATTATAGAGTTTCACCCTCATGAAAATGATTCCAAGACAAGGATAAATATTTATTTCCAACCTTTGAGATCATTTTTAATCATACTCTTCATGGAATTTTTGGTCTCAAAGGATTTCATTTATGATATGCAAATCCTAAGATACTTGATATAGTCAAGTAGATGGAGTAGGCCTCTATAGGAATCATGTTCAAACTTGAAAGAAGGATCAAGATATGAAAGGAAACATAGTTATGTTTGAAAGTATTGAACTTAATTTAGAACCCAAATAATTCCATGAACCTAATGAAAATTCATTAGGATGTTGACAAGATTTTCACTTAGCACATAGTCCTATATCTGATGTTCACATATAAGCAATATCCATTAGTGGTATCAGAGTAGTCCAAATGAGACAAAGACTGTTGGATTGAACATGTTTGAGACCTTTAATCAGGTATAAGAGCATGGGGATTATCATGATGATAATGTTCAATCCATTATATGTAGACATGCTTGAGAACCATGCTCACATTTTGAAAAGTTGCAAGAGAGATATGTTACCTTAATTTCTCTGAATAAGGTATTTGCTCATACAAAAGTCATCTCTTTTTGGAGTGTCTTGAGGTATGGGAAAGCATATGGGTAGTGTCTCAACATAAATATAATTTTTTTGATAAAAATAAGGTGATGTAATTAGGTTTCCAATTCAATCAAGTTCACACTAAAAACTTTTAGTAAGTTACAATACTCTTGAAGCTAAAAGGATGCTACAACACAACAATGACCTATAGTGGAATGACTATGTTCTCAAGTTATGAGATGAACTCAAATAGGTATGGAATTTTCTAGTGACCTCAAGAAGTATTAAGGAAGATAAATTATAGTGTCAAGGCAAAACCATTACCTATAGGTCTCATATTCCCTAAATTGCCATCTATAGTCTGACTATAAACCCACAAAATGTTGATGTGGAAGGTTGAGAGCATGGCCTGTAGGTCTAGTTTTCATTCAATTTAGAGATGACTTGGTGAATTTAAGATGGAAATAGGAGAGAGAAACACAATACTCAAGCCATAATAAACACCTACAGGAATCTTATTTTCCTAAGGTGAATGTCTATAGTCTGCTACAATCATAGACTACTTCATGCTAGTGAAAGTCCTAGTCTAACATACTGAGTTAGAGGATGAATATACATGTTTAATGAAGTTTCATAATGATATATCTCACCCTAATGTGATGATTAGATTAAATAAATAGAGAGGTTAAACTAAAACCTAAACCTACAGTCAAGACCAACCCTGCATACAAATTATGTGCATAGTCATTTGTCATATAATCCTGTCTTGAAGAATTTATAATGTTGATGACACTAGAGGGGTAATTTAGCTAGGATATTTTGTAAAATAAAACACCAAGACCTATTATATCCTCTATGGTCTCATTTATTCCAAAAAAATAGGTGAGATGCCCTCTATTTTGTCTTAGATAGAGGGCACTCCAGGAGTAAGATGACTATAGGTTTGGTGTGTAGATGGTAAGAGAAGCTGATGGGAAGTCTTAGGACACTGTGAAGTGATGTGGGAAGTTTCTTTGGACGTGAAAAACAATTTAATATCACTCAAAATTACTGGAAACTAATTAGAGGTGGTCATGGGTAGTTAGACATAATCATGTATATTAGTCTTAAAACTAGGCCTAATCCCTAATGAGGATTAAATTCACTTCTAAGATGATTTTAACCCTCTAATCCACTTGAGAGCCTTCAAGGGGAGATATAAGGTTGATTAAAGCCATTGATTTATAGAAGGAATCCCAAAGTTGGTCATTTTGACCCAATCCTATGACAAGGGTACATAGAATGTAAAAGAAGCTTGAGAGGCCATTTTAAAACACTCATATCTATAAAAACTGATTGCATGGCACCTCAAAGAGATAGGGACAGGTAAAAAAGGTCATGAAATCATAATTTATGTAATTGGTTTAGAGGTTGGATGTCCAAGTTTTATGAACTATCACTAAGAAGCAAAACCTCCTAAAACCCTTGTTTAAACCTGATGGAGGAAATATCATTTGAGATGCATCCATGAGAGGTCAGTTTGCTATGAAAGTGATTTGAACATGTTTGAGACTATCTCAATATTCTTTCCATCCACTTTGTTCATACTACCACTTGCACATATAGACCTATTTTAGGGTTTTCTATAAGTTTTTGGGTGTCCTATAGGTACAAAGGATAATGAATAAATGAGAGTCATTGG
The DNA here is from genome assembly GCA_037957365.1 of Torreya grandis. Taxonomy (NCBI): domain Eukaryota; kingdom Viridiplantae; phylum Streptophyta; class Pinopsida; order Cupressales; family Taxaceae; genus Torreya; species Torreya grandis. The sequence continues at coordinate 184,092 of JARHVA010000377.1, forward strand.
AAAATGTCTATAGAGACTTAAACCATAAATAATAATGGAAATACCTTTGATACATATTTATCTATAGGAAATCTTAGATAGATACTAAAAATGACAAGTGACTGCCTAGTGAGAAGATGAGAGGTCTAATTTGAGATACGTTTAAGGTCTAATTTATAGAATGAAAGGCAAAGAGGTTATAAATAGGTGTGTTAACACATCTTCCAAGTATTTGGTTTGGAAATTGTAGATCATCTTGGTGACAAATGTGAATATTGAGGCCAAGAAAGCTAGTAAGTGATTATAGTAAGTAGTTTCAATCCTTCCTAGTTCAATTTTGATTTATCAAGAGATGTTTCATCATGAAGGTAGTTTCAAGAAGGCTATTTGAGATCGCTATGCCAAATTGAAGAAGAATGATGAAATTAAGGTGGAAACTTGTCCATGATAACTTCTAGACCTCTTTTCACACTTCATTATCCTAAAATTTAATTAGTTTCCAAGTCTTGACACTTAGATTTGTGACCTTTCCACTTCATTTCTTCTCTCTCCTCTCATATGCTCTATAAATGCAAGCCATTTTAGCTTTTATAATCTAATCCACACTTGATATGGTGAAGCTCTATTTGTTTGAACACTATATTTGAATATGAAATAAAGATTCCCAAGTTGGATTTGATTTCATCAACTTCTTGTCTAACTATGTGAAGTGGTGTGTAGGGAAATGTCAAGTGATTAGTATTTATCCTTGCTTTCAATTTTCTCTTCCATGTTTGATGCAAGTAGTTCTCCCTCTAATAGGTCACATGAATTGTAGCTAGTACATTTGTCTATATATAAGTGTAAGAAGTAGCCTTAGTGTCTAAAATTTAATGTCTAGTTCATTCACCTTGAATAGTATAATGAATATCACCTCCATGTTTGAAACACTTATGTTAAAGAAATCTATGATGTTGAGACTAGTCTTTTGAGTCATGTTCCTTAGTGAAAGTGTATGGTAGTCCAGTGGAGATCTATCTAGTGTATCGCTTCATTATATTAGTTTAAGTTCATGTTAATTCTCTCCTTTTTCATCTAATTAAGCAATTGGTGTTGGTGATAAGCAAGCAAATAGAAATATGCGGAGCTAACCCTTAAACTTAGAGGTTAACATCTATTATAGGCAACCCACAAGCCTAGAGGTATTCTAATGTTTCACTCAATCTAGAGTGTTATTGAAAAACTATCTCTAGGGTACAATATTGAGTGACAATACTTTTATCATACTCGATGGGACTATTGTCTCAAGTATAAATTTTCAAGGTGAATGCTAGTCTTGACAACATCACAACTACATATGGTGTTATACTCAACATTGGGTGACTCCATTCAAAGTAATATCTAGTTGTAAACCGGGTTTTATCATTTATTGTGTTCATACATCATGGACCTTATAAGGTCAACTACTAGTATAGGTATCAATCCCATAAACCCACTCCTTCAACCTAAACTTCCTCTTAAATTTCAACATCCTCAGCCTATCTTTATAGACACCTAAAACTGGCCACAATTAGATTTCGACCATATTTTAGATTCATTCCTACTAACAATTGCAAATTAAGCCTAAGAGTCACTAAATGTCCCAAATTTGATTGTGCATCATTCATCAAAGCTCATAATATTTTTGAGGCATCCCTAATTTAGGTATCATATCATATGCAACAATAACCTCTCATAAATTCATCCCTAATCATCCTGCACCATCACAATAGTCAGTTTGGCCTATGGACCTATTAACTGGGGCACATGAACTAAAATCAAATATTGAAAGAGTTAAATAGTTAATTAGAATTAATTAACAAGATAAACTAAATTAAAATACTATTTTAATTATCCATGTTCAATTAATGAATAAGTAAAAAAGGAAATTCAAAAAGACAAATATCCTAGCCTTTCATCATTGCCTTTATGAATTGTCAAGCTATTTGAAAATATCCTAAAATATCTATTTTAGAGACCCATGCCTATTCATTAAAAATCATAATTAATTGAAAATTATTAAAACTAATGGGATTATATTTGACTCAACTAGCTTAGGTTTGAACCCATTCCATGTTTAAACTACACCTTTTCTCACTTTGGGTTGGGGTTAGTTCCTAAGCCTATAAATACAATACCTTGCCTATTAAATTTTAAGTTATTTTGGTGAAAAGTTACCATACACAAATGACTTCAAAGCTTTGAGAAGATTAGTGTTATAATGCAAAAATGCCTAGAAAGTAGTATTATAATGCTAAAATCTTAAGCTACATCAAGTCACAACACAAGCCATGGTGCCAAAGAGAGAAGGAGCTAATAAGCTTAATTTTCTAAAGATTCTTTGTTGCACAAGTTGAATAAGCCACTCAATAAAGAATTTAGAGATCCCAAAGAAGGTAAAGGATTTGTTGTCTTTTGAATTTTAGTTGTGCTTTCATTTGTCTTTTTTAACTAAGCTCACCCTTAAGATCTAGGCTTGGAGTGTAAGTGTTAGTATATTTTTTGAAGTTTTTATTTCTTAAACTAACATATTAGTAACTTCCCTTCTTAGATTCCTTTGATCACAAATGGCAAGACCGGTGGGACCTTAAAGTATCCCATACAGGAAGGAGATGAAAATTTTATTCTTAGTTTTTCTATTGAGTGTTTAACAATCTTTAGAACTCAAGTTTTAACATTGTTTTTCATGTATTTTATTTTTTAGTGATACACAAAGACTGACATCAGTTATAATAAAACCAACATTGATTCTGCTTGACCAACATCAATTTAGCTAGAACTTATCTTGACCTTTGTTTGAATAACCTAGAATTGACATCGATCTCTTTGTGAATCACCCATATCAATGGTGGTATCTATGAGAACAAGTTGACAGGCCATCTATCAGAGCTTCATTTGGGGTCATCTGGACTCCATTTTTGATGTTTTTTTTAAAACTACATGTTTTATCATAAATTTTTAGAATATGCTAGCAGTTTACCTTCAAATTTCATAAATGTTTCACAAAATCTCAAAAACCCTCTAACACTTTTTTCATCACACAAAGGCCATAAGGAGACATTTAAAACACTTTCAACTTGTAATTTTCAAATTTCAAATTGGTGTTTTAAGAATATTTTTGTTTAAATCATTTTCATTTTATTTCAAGCTTTAAACAAAAAATGCCAAGGGACCAAATTTCATAAACATTTCACTTTTGTGCATTAATATAAACAATCACACTTAGATTACATACTCTTAAGAGTATTTTATTTTATGCTTATTCTTTCAAAGTTGTTTATTTTTGCAAAATGATTGATGCATGTATGCTCTCCCCCAATCCCTTTTAGGGAACTTGGGTGACCAAAAGTTATCTTTATTTGAATTTTTTCCTTATCCAAAGACATGAAAATAATGTCATTAAGGCTCTCCTCAAATCCATATGGTTTGGGTGATCTAAACATGATCTTAAAGTCTTTTCACTAGTCATTTATTTTTATGCAATTTGGCTTGTGAGTGGGAGTTCATAGCCTCCTCATGAGTTATTTATGGGTGCATTGACCTGGGATTTCATCTCCCATCATCATACCAATTACACTCCATGATGGGGTATATAAATTAGGGCATGTATATTATGATTATTAGGAAGCTAAATGGCTAGCCTCCCTAATCATAACAAAAACCTGAGTTAGGTATAACTAATTAGGGGATTCCACTAAGAAGTACATGGATGGAATCATTATGTAAAGTAATATACCCTTGAATAGTAATTTATCTAGTATAAACTCAATTCACATGATTACATTTATAGTTTTAACCACACTTGGGACCATATAGACACATGAAACCTATCGTTTTAGAACAACCCCACTTGCCACAAAAATATAATTGATGTAGGGCAAGTAGCCCAAAGTTCCATGTCACTATATAATATCTTGAGAGAAGGGGGTGTAAAAATCTTATTTTTTCATGCATTTTTATTTTTGGACAAACACTTAAAATCCTGTCAAGAACACACATATATATATGTAATTCAATAGTACTATGTAACCTTATCAGTTTTAGGGTCTAGGATATTACACTTAGGTATTTATATCATTTTATCCTTTATTTATTGGTTTTTGAGTCAAAACTATCTATTTTATTATTTCATGTCAAAATGAATCTTGTATACGCATCACTTCATTATTTGAGGAGGCATTACATTATCTATTTGACACCATAACCTTACCTTAGTATTTTAACAAATCTTTGTGTGAGTGCCACTTGATTAAAAAGGGTAGCATTATGTTGCCTATTCCATTTCAAGTTTTATGTCTTGGAATATTAAAACAAACCATCGATTATACCTTTAGAGTGTGATAACATCATTACACTTCTTGAATCATTTAATAGACTTATTTTTGCCTTGTGTCCAAGTTTATAATTTTAAACCAATCCATATGTGCCTTTTGGATCTTTGTCTAGTGTCATTATTCCATTTAATTTCATTTATCTTGTTTTTTTTTCAAATAAGCCTAGTTTTCCTAAGTTGAGTTTTTAATTAGCCTTGACAAGTTTAACTCCAACTATTGATTGATTTCTTTTTATGCCTTGTCTAATTTGGTCCTAGACATCGATCTTTCTCTTTTGGTTTGTGTAACTTAGGTTAATTATTTACCTAATTTAAAAAATATTGTTTGTGTCTTTATTTTGGAGAAATAACATATCTCTCCATATGCCTTTTGTTTCATGCCTTGTGCCAATTGACCAAGTTAATGTTTAATTCTATATGCCTAATCTATGCCAAAGTGTTTCAGATTTGTTAGATTAAATCATACCCTTTTATTTAAAGTCTAGATTTTGTGCTTGTTTTGCCAAAATTCTTATCACATGCGTATTTGAGGCTAACTTTTAACATTGTGTTTGGCCAAAAGACCTAGCAACTTTTATTTTCCTAGATTAGATTGGTTTGAAACACTTTGTACCTAGAGTTTGGTATGTCAGTTTTTATTTAGCTACTTAACCTTATATGTGAGACATTTGATGTTAGACATTTGATGTTAGGTGGTTTTATACCAAGTTTTACCATAGACTATTTTGGAGGTATAGCTCCACTAGACCAAGTTAGACCAAGTTTGAACAATTTGTCCTTTGGACATTATTTTTTAGAGTTTTTAGAACTCCAAGCCTTTTTATAGAATGCTCATAATTGATGTGGATATGTCTCAAGATACTTATGGTGGAGTCATGTACAATCCAATTTATGATAGAATAGATGCACAAATTGATTTTGTTTGAGACCCCTATGGTGAAGAAGTGGTTTGTGAGATGGATCCATATCCTCCTTAAAATTCTCAATCTAAGGTTTAAATCTAAGATCCTCAAGCATAGTGTTTAGTTGTACCTTATTCAAGCCAATTGATGTACAATGTTTTCCCTCTTATCACTCATGGTGTATGTTCTAACACATATACCATTAAACCTCCTTTAGATTATGTGAGCAATCAAGCTTTACAATGTCTAAGGATTGCCATTTTAGGACCTCATCCTTTGGCTTATGTGAGTAACCATGCTCCATAATGCCCTACCATTTCTATATCAGGACCTCATACTGTAGCTTGTGTAAGCAACCAAGCTCCACAATGCCCTACCATTTCTATATTGAGACCTCATCATTTGGCTTGTGTAAGTGATCAAGATTTAAATTACCCTACCATTATTATTCAAGACATCATCCTTTGGCTTGTGAAATCAACCAAGATTCATAACACCCTACCATTATTATACCAAAACCTCATCCTTTGGCTTCTGAAAGCAACCAATATTCACAATGCCCTACCATTACCATTCTATGACATCATCATTTGGTTTGTATAAGCAACAAAGCTCCATAATGCCCTACCATTTCTATTCCAAGCCCTCATTCTTTGGCTTGTGCAAGCAAACAAGCTCCATAATGCCCTACCATTTCTATTATAGGATCTCATCCTTTAACTTGTGTAAGCAACCAAGCTCCATAATTACCTACCATTACCATTCCAAGCCCTCATCCTTTGGATTGTACAAACAACCAAGCAGCATATGCCCTACCATTTCTATACTAGGACCTCATCCTTTAGCTTGTGTGAGCAACCAATCTTCACAATGCCCTACCATTACCATTTCAAGCCCTTCCATGTATAGTAACTAATTATCTTAATAATGTTTTCAAATCATAACTCAATGGGTCATAGTTACCATCCTAGGCCATAAACTAACCTTTGTTAACCCTACCATTATCCAACCACTAGCCATTATTCATACATTTCCAACTATTTTTCCACTTTAGAAAACCCTTGTCAATTATCGATCTAAAAATGAGCCAATCATTCAGATATCAAGATATATTCAAAATTGGTGTTTTACAACTACTTGTAAACCAAGGCCAAGAGAACCAACCAATCCATGATGTTTTTGTTGAAACACCTATTTGTGATGAGTCAACCTATGATAAATCACCTTTTGATACTATGCCTATTATCTAGGAGTCTCACTCTGATAAGCCAATATTTATTGAGTCACTTTTTAATGATTGTAACTACCTTTGGAAAAATCATTATCTTAACCATATGATTATTTTTAAAGAGCCTTCCTTTGACAATCTAGTCTTTGAGGAGTTATCTCTTGACGTTTTTTCCATTGTTGAGGATTCTCACTTTGACAAACCAATCTCTATGGAGCCCATTATGCCATCATAGGTTATTACTTATCCCATACCAAACATTCAACAAGACATCATTGTAACATCATCCATACCAAATGAAAAATTAGAATTAGAGTCAGGTTTTGTTCTTGAACCAACATTGGATTTAGAATTAGAAGCAGAATCAACATCAATATCAACATTAGATTTAGAGTCCCTTGAATGAGACTCAGCTTCAGAATCAAAATATGTTTATGGTTGTTATAATATTGGTTATGCATGCCTCATAGGTCAATTTGAATACATTTGTGATCCTTCCATGATTTTTAAGGATGAGTTATTCAGCTACAACACAAGTTCTCCTAGTATCTTCTATGATGATTGTGTTAACAATTTCCATTCCTTTATCATTCCACATGTCATTACCACCAACCAACCTAGCCATTATATTGACCTTCCACCTCCCAAAAATGTTGATTGGGACTGATAGAATCACACCTTATTGAATTATAGCTATGGTGACATATCAGTTGTATAATATTAAGGGGGCCAAGACCAAATTCATGCAGAAGAAGAATAATCTCCTAGTGAAACCTTTTTAAAGGTGCTAAGGGGAAATTAAAGTCCAAAATCAACATCTTCTAGTGAAACCTTTTTGGAGGTGCTAAAAGAAAATCAAAGCTGAAAGTCAACATTCCTTAGTGAAACCTTCTTGGAGGCACTATGGGATAATTAAGACAATTTCATTGGTGAAAACCTCTTTGATGTGCCAATAGCTAAGCACAAAAATTATTCACTACTTGATGAAGATATTATCAAAGATTAAATAAGTACATTTTCCAATCTATAGCATAATTAGATGGTAGCTACTCTCAGGCCCAAACAACAAAAAAAATTGGTGGTCTTATTAAGAGCATATTTATAAGTTTTCATCCCCACCACAACCAAAGTTATGTCAAATCTAAAATTAGTAACATTATGTGTGCCTAACAATCCTGATCTTCATTTATTTTACAACTATTATACAATCCATTATCATCCACCTTTACATTTCCAAATCAGAGATATCATACATTATTTATCCATATTTACCATCTCTAGCCACACTCTCCTTTTTAGAGGCTATGAAGACATCCTATCTTGAAGTTTGAAGAAAATAAAATCAATTACCAATTAAGATGATACAAAAATTATTGGAGTCCAAATCTGTAGCATGTTCTTGATAAACAGCTATTCAGAAGAGGTGTGGACTAGTAATTTACATGATCAATTATTCTAGTTGTATCATATGTTGATCAAGATATGCATCTCTACATTAGCAGGAACAATAGAATCATTTACTTGGCCAAAAACATATAATTTACCAAAAATCATACCCTTCCCATTGCCATTTTCCATATACCTTATCATTTTCCCTTTTCCATGCACTTGTCATTATTCCATACCCTACCATTTACCTTACTCTACCACTTGGGGGCAACCCTCTTACCATTTTACCCAATCTTCATACCATCATCATCCTAAACAATAACCTATGCCATCTCTATTAGACCAAAGCCTATTTTTAGCCATCCTACCCAACCCCTTTTTGATCTTGGTTCCTTTGGTTCTTCTTACACCTTGCATGAGGGGATTCTGATCTAGTTTTAGTATTTTTACAATTCGATGTTCAAATAATAATTTATGAAAATAGTTTTAGAAAATAGATCTAGTAAGTTATCTTTCATTTACAATTGATTGGTGCCATAGATTATAACTGCCTATCAGGAAATTAGTATCACAAACCAATGTTATTGTTTCCTAATCATAACCACCTATGGGAAAATTAAGAACAACACCTTTTACCATGCATTGCCACATCACCTTACCATTACTATTCTCCTATTCCTAGACATTTTCCTTAATTTTTGAACTTGTTATGACTTGGTCGGTTCTCACCATCTTTCATGTTGATAGAACTATTATGACTTGAGGTCCTAACAAGACTATGTAGGCCATACTCAATTCACATTGAGGTTAGCTCAGTCCCCCTTTCCATACGCTCTCACCATTTTGTGATCAACCTAAGTCAATAATCTCTCCATTTTATAAATGGTATATTGTCAATCTCTAATGAGTTAAGATACCACACAATTCTAAAAACATTTAAAATTTTCAAAATCCAAAAACATTCATCCTATCTAAGCCTAGTCAGTCATCCTTGATCCACTCTACTAGGGAAAATCCATCATTAAGATGCTTTCTTTAGTTTTTACTTTCAGGATTTTTGTGTGTTTATTTTCTTAGTTGTTTGTTTGCTTTCTTGCCTATTTATTTTCTTTTTGTATTGTGCATTGACACATTTTATATGTGTTCATTGGGTGATTCCTTGTGTATTATTCTTTATTCTATCCATATTCATACGTTAACATAGTCATCATAGTTTTTATCATTACTGCATTGTTTTCAATTAATTATTGGATCAAGAGTTATTCCTTATGTATATTTCAGCTAATTTATCATGGTCTTTTATATCATGTGCATAAAATCATGTGCTATAGCAAAAATTAGCTCAGGTAAGTTTTAAAAGTAATGGAGCCATAGAATTTTCTCTTTGGTAACCTTGGAAAATCCTCCCATCCTCCTTGATCAAATCAACCCATTGACCATTATGGTTATATCCATGCTAATAAGGACAAGCATCTTCACATTGGTAGGTACAACCAAATCATTTCCATTGATCAATTCTTATTCTTATATTCATCTCTTTCATCACTTTACACATCTTTGTATGCCTGGTTATTTATGGATTCTTTAGTAATTAAACCATCACATCTACGTTTACACTTACGCATATTTAATATGTATGATGGTTTATATTTTTGAGTTATGATTTCCAATCTACCCCTTGGGGCACAATCAAAAATCCTTTTTTAATCTAGGTCATATTAATAATTATAATTTCCTATGGGAAAATCATTATTTTGACTCATCCTCCCTAATTGGGGCATATGCCTGTGCCACTGATTATAACCCCTATGGGAAAATCAGTGTTTTAATCTTTGTTCCTAATTATAACTACCTTTGGGCAAATCAGTGCTTTTTATATCAATGCATGCAAGCATTATCTTGACTAGATTAATCTCACCCTTGTGTTAATTTCATTCTTCTTCTTGCTTCTTTTCAAGGGACCATCCATAAATCATATGTATCAGCTACTCCATCGAGGGGGCATCATCATAGGCTTCCAAAGCATTATTTGAAACTTCTTCTTCAATCATCATTTTCTTTTTGGCTTATTTCATTATTTGAGAAGACGTTATTATTCCTATAGACTTTAACACCTTCCCTAAAAGGTGAAAATTGTAGACACCTAAAATTGGCTATAATTGGCTTTTGACCACACTTCAGATTGATTCCTACCAACCATTGAAAATTAAGCCTATGAATCACTGAATGTCCAAAATTTTCTTGTGCATCACTAATCAAAGCTCAAAATCTCATTAAGGCTTCGCTAACTGAGGTATCCTATTGTATGCAATACTAACCTCTCATGGATTCATCCTTAATCATCCTATGACATCACACCAATCAATTTGGCCTATGGACCTAATAAGTGGGGCAAATAAACTAATACAAAATATTGGAAGAGTTAAATGGTTAATTAGAATCAATTAATAAACCAAACCAAATTAAATGCCTAGTTTAATTATCCATGTGCAATTAATGAATAACTAAAAAAGGAAATTCAAAAATACAAATATCCTAGCCTTTCATCATTGCCTTTATGATTTGTCAATCTCTTTAAAAATATCATAAAATATCTATTTTAGAGACCCATGCCTATTCATTACAAATCATAATTAATTGACAACTATTAACTCTACTGGGGTTATATTTGACTCACCTAGGTTAGGTTTTAACCCATTCCATGTTTAAACTACACCTTTACTCACCTTGGGTTGGGGTTAGTTCCTAAGCCTATAAATACAATGCCTTGCATATTGAATTTTAAATATTTTGATGCAAAGTTATCATGCGCAAATGACTTCAAAGCTTTCATAAAAGTAGTGTTATAATGCAAAAATGCCTAGAAAGTAGTGTTATAATGTTAAAATCTTAAGCTACATCAAGCCACAACACAAGCCATGGTGCCAAGGAGAGAAGGAGCCAAAAAGCTTCATTTGCCAAAGACTTTTTTATGAATAATCCACTCAATAAATAATTTGGAGCTCCCAAGGAAGGTAAAGGATTTGTTCTCTTTTTCATTGTAGTTTTTTTTCACTTATCTTTTGTTAACTAAGCTCACCCTTAAGATCTAGGCTTGGAGTGTAAATGTTAGTATGTTTCTTGAAGTTTTTATTGCTTGAACTAACATGTTACTAACATACTTTATTGGATTCCTATGATCAAAATCTTGACCTTTGAGTAACAAGAAGACTTTGTAAGCCAATAATATCAAAAGAGTGAGGATGAACTTGAGGATAATATGGCTAGGTAGCTTGCCTTCCCAGCATTTAACATTGAAAACCCCATGCACTTCATTATATATGATGATACACCTCCTAAGGATACCAAGATTTTTCCAAATTTTAATGGGGAAGGTCATGTCACCCCTAGTGAGCATATTAGGGACACCTATAATTTTTTTAGCTTTCATAATATCACTGAAGTGAATATTGCAATTAGATACTTGCCATGTCCCGTAGAGGAAAAGCACTTAACTAGCATAGGACATTATTAAGAGGATGTATCACCACTTGGGATGATTTTTGAGATTTTTTGACATCAAGGTTTGAATATAAAAGTGATCACACATCACTCATTCATCAACTCATTGTAATTCAAAGATGTCCTAATGAGACTATGCATGACTTCAATGAGAGATTTCAAAGAAATTGGTATAGGTTGACTCCTCCCATGATACCACTTTAAAGCTTTATTTTCCCTACATATTTAAGGGATATTATAATTACCATAGCCTTCATGTTGCAGTCCATGGGTGGTTACACCTTACCTGAAGCCTATGACCTAATCATTAGAGCTGAGAATGATGTAATACAAGATGGAAAATTCCCTCTAAAAGTCTCTATGCCTCTTCTACCCAATATGTCTATTATTACTTAAATTTTTTCTCAAATTCTAAATGCAAATATCAAGTCCAAATCTACCCCTATGAAGGTAGAAGATACCATTGATTCAAATGCAAGGTACAAAGCCTTAGAGGCTCAAATTAGACAACTACATTTATAATATGGAGTTAACCAAAATCCATATCCCTATCCTCAACAAGGAAATAGTTTAATACCTCATAAATATGTTAAAGGTAGAGGTAAAGGATAACCTAACTTCAATAGGGCATCTAATGCATACAACCCAACTTCAACCTCTAACACAAGATCCATGGTCTTGGCTCATAGTAACTTGGTCCAAGGAGAAGAATGGTAGCAAGAACAATTCATGGATTAAAATGAAGATGGAGGATATGATTTAGTAGGTTAAGGAGGATTTATTCCTCAACTAATAGTAGAATATGAGAATTACATCAAGCAAATGAAGGATGGAAGCCCCAAAAAGTGAACCTTGCAAACTTTCTAGTGGAAGACACATATGTCCTCAATCAAAATACTTTAGTTTCAGATAATACCACATAAAAGAGAAATGATTTGGGATATTTTTATGGTGTTGACACAATTCCAAGTAACCATCCTACAAGGCATCAATGTGTGAGCACAAGTGTGACATCCCCTACAACTTTTGCACCTATTTTAAATCAAAATGTTGGAAAGATAACTCAAAGTGCTATAATGTCTCAATATCAAGGCACTTATTTACCTTCAAGAATGCAAGAAAATGTGATTGTTCATACTTTGAACATTTTTGATTATTTGAAGAGTGTTAAGAGTAGTCTCTCTCTTTGGGAAGTACTTCACATGCCTGGTCAAAAAGAGCTTCTTCAAGAGCAGTTGTCCTAAATCTATACCAATCCTCAACCATCAAGACATGGTGATGATGTGCTCACTAATTCTCCCACTCACATTGTTGATCCCTTTTATAAATATGAAAACACCCCACCATTCTTCCTCACTCTCATTATGGGAGACAAGCTTGTTCACAATTACATTGTGGATAGTAGTGTAAGTACCTCAGTGATACCCAAGCTTATGGTAGATAAATAAGGTTTGAAATATGAACCATATATTAAGGGAGTGATTCAAATTTATGGAACACTATAAAAATTGTGGGACTTGTTAAATTTTTGAGAGTTTTCTTACATGATTGTCTAAGCTTTACAATCTTTCAAGATATATTAGTGGTTGATTTGCCTACCGACTTTGTTATTTGCCTTTTAAGGGATTTAAAAACCAAGATAAGAGGCTACATCTCATTTGATTGGTCATTCATGGGCCTCAATACAAGGTTTGAAGCAAAGGTAACCATTAAAACTCAACCATTAGCTAAGTATCATATTGATACCTATGTGGAAACAAGCTCTAATATGAATTGTGTCATCAATGATCAAGAGGATTATGTTATGGATGATGGATCATCCTCCAATATTGATGGTATCTAAAACATTTTCCTAGATTATTATGGTATTGACACTCATGGAAATTATCCATATACTTTCATTGAGTAAACTGATATTGTCACATACATCATCCATGAGGAAAGATATGAACAATATAAGGTAAGCATTGATAACTCTTTTCCATAAGATGCTAAGGGAAATTAATTTATTTATATGCACAGTGATGATGGTTTTCAAATCATGATAGATCAAGATGATGATGAAGATAATTGCATTCTACCTACAAAAAATGGAGGAGCCCATGAACATGATATCCATGAAGAAGAATATGACTTGTGGCAACAATTCCATGCCATAGTTCAAGAATTTGAGTAGTTGAGTAATTATACTCCCCTTCTTAAGAAAAATGAATTTGATAATAAGGTTCTTGATGAACCTCCTAAACTTGAAAGAGAATGTCTTGTTAAGAATAAGGATGAATGCCAAACTATTTTCATGAAGGTTACAGTCATGAAGGAGTCCATTAAGACCAAGGTATAAATGTTTATGTTTGAGGAGTAGTCCAAACCTAAGATTGAGGTTGAATCACTTTCAGACATGATTACATATAAAAATACAAGCTTGATGTTTCTAAACATCAAATTCATCAAGTCTTAGAAAAATAAGAATTTGAGACAACTTTGATGACTCTTAAGTTACAGTTTGAGGAGTGTCAATTGAACATGAAAGAATTAAAGCAAGCTAAAAAGTTAAGTATACCTACCAAAAATATATATGGAGTGTCCTTGAAATCTCTAAGTGGCACACTTGTAATAAATAAAAGACCTAAACATGGTAAGTCTTTTGACTATCTCCATAAGTAAGTGGATATTGATAACTATGCTTCACATGATGGATTGCTTTCATGGAGCATAAATGATACAAGAGGTATTATATTTGACCCTAGTTGAATTAATGGTGAATTTTTCTTCACATCAAGTATTGGAGGTCTTGTACATATTAGGATAGGTGTGTTTTCCCTAAGTGTTCTTGAGAACACAAGTGTGTTTATTTTGGTGTGTTGTCTTGTGTATTTTTGTTTCCTATTTTTTGGAATGTGTTTGGTTTTATTTTAGAGTCAATTCACTATCACTAAATTGTATATGTGACTCCATATCCCAATGGATAGGAGAAGGCTACTGGTCTTTGACATAGCTGGCTTTCCACCCCTATGAAATCACCAAAATATTGACTAATTTAACCACAAATCAAATTAAGTCAACTCCTTATGTATTCCAAACTTTTCATAGGGTCTGATAGGGTGTAAAATGTGTCCCATGGTCTTAAATGAGGTCATACATTATGCTTTAGCTTTATCATCTTTGTCCAAGTCACTCTTATGTCACTCTAATACATTTTTTGGATTATTTAATGAAGTGGTGCAGTTTCCATAGTAATACAAGTGTGTCCAAGTGTAATTAAATGTCTTATATGTTAGGGTTAGTTAGAGATGGAAATTTTGAATTCAAAATTGTAGGTTCAACATGGAAAAGAGAAGATCATGTAGTTATATGTAATTAAAGGGTAGTTGTATGACCTTTACAATGCATTTAGAATGTGGAAGAGCTTCATAAGTTCTTAGTCAGTTCCCTTAGTTCATTTTCATGCTCAAACAACTTTGACAGGTCCAAAATTGAGAAAAATTGATCTATCTTTCATATTGCTATCTTGGACAAGATAAAAAGGTTAATCGATCTTCATTTGGTACAGACAAGAGGAGGTGAGTTAGAGCAAGTGAATTTAGTGGGTGATATTAGCCTATATGTACTCCAAATTCATTTCCATAGTCATAAGTCTAGTTACTTATGCTTCATGAACCATTGCTAAGAAGGTTGGCTTCTCAAAATTCCCTATACATCCCCAAGACTTCAGGTTTCTTATTTGTTTGCATTATTCTATGCAAGCCAAATGGTGTATGTAATAGTGTAGAGTATGAATACCTTTCTCATATAATTCTTAGCCTATTTTTAATGAGTGAAGGTGAGGAGTCTAGCAATACCATCTCATTTTTCTAGTAGAATACTCCATTCAAGTCTACAAATAATGTTGTTGAGTTACAAAGTTTCACCCTCATGAAAATGATTATAGGACAAGGATAAGTGTTTGTTTACAACCTATGAGAGAATTTTTTGATCATAATATTCATGAAATTTTGGTCTCAAAGGGTTTATTTCATGATATACAAATCCTAGGATACTTGATACAGTCAAGTAGATGGAGTAGGCCGCTACAAGTTTCATGTTCAATCCTGAAAGAAGGATCAATATATGAAAGGAAATAAAGTGATGTTTGAAAGTATTGAGCTTAAATAAGACCCCAAATAATTCCATGAACCTAATTAAAATTCATTTATATGTTGACAAGATTCTGACTTAGCACACAGTCATGTATTTGATGTTCACCTATAGGCAGTATCTATCAATAGTCTAAGAGTAGTCCAAGGAGGTAGAGAGTGTTGGATTGAACCTATTTGAGATATTCAATCAGGTATAATATCATAGTGAGTATCATGATGATAATGGTAAATACATTATATGTAGACATACTTGAGAACCATGCTCATAGTTTTAAAAGTCACAAGAGAGATATATTACCTTAATTTCTCTTAATAAGGTATTTACTCATATAAAAATCATCTCTTGGTGGAGTGTCTTGAGGTATGGACAAGCCTAATGGTTTCCATATTGTATCCCAAGCCTATGGGTAGTATCTTGACATAAAGAGAATTTTTTTTTATAAAAATAAGGTGTTATAAGTAGGCTTCCAATTCAAGCAATTTTACACTTAAAATTTTTAGTAAGCAATAGTACTCTTGAAGCTAAAATGATCCTACAACATAAAAATAACCTATAGTATAATGAATATGTTCTAAATCCATAAGATAAACTCATATAGGTATGTAATGTTCTAATGATCTCAAAAAGGATAAAGTAATATGAATTCTAGTGTTAAAAAAAAATCATCACCTATAGTTCCCATATTCCCTAAACTGTCATCTACAGTCTGACTATAGACCCATAAAATGTTGATGTGAGAGGTTGAGAGCATGTTTTGTAGGTATATTGTTCATTAAATTTGTATATTACTTGATGAATTAAGGATGGAACTAGTAGATATAAACATAATACTCAATTCCTAATAGACACCTATAGAAATCCTATTTTCCTAAGGTGAATGTTTACAATTTGCTACAGTCATAGACTAGATCATGATAACAAAAGGCCTAGTCTAACATACTAAGTTAGAGGATGAATAAACATGTTTAATGAAATATCACATCGATATATCTAAACCTCATGTGATGAATCAGAGTAAATAAATAGAGAGGTTGAACTAAAACCTTAACCTACATTCAAGACCAACCCTGTATACAAATTCTGTGCACTGTCATTTCTCATATAAGTCTGTCTTGAATAATTTGTGATGTCAGTGATTGTAGAGGGGTAATATAGATATTATATTTTATATAGATCACTTCCAAGACATATTTTATCCCTTTATCATCTCAATTAGGCCAAGTAAATATTGGAGATTTCTTCTATTTTGTCTTAGATAGAGGGCACTCTAGGAGTAAGATGAACATAGGTTTGGTGTGTAAATGGTAAGATAAGGTGATGGGAAGACTTAAGAAAATTTTAAGTGATGTAGGAAGTTTATTTTGACATGAAAAACTATTGAATATCACTCAAAGTCACTAGAAATGACTCAGATGTGGTCATGGGTAGTTAGACACAATCATGCCTATTAGGCTTAAAACTAGGTCTAAGCCCTAATGAGGCTTAGCTTCACTTATAAAACCATTTTAACTCTCCAATACACTTGATATAATTCAAGGTAATATATAAGGTTGATCAGAGCCATTGAGTTATAGAGGGAATCCCAAATTTGTCATTTTTACCCAATCCTATGACAGGGGTACATAGAATACAAGAGAAAGCTTGAGAGGCCATTTTCAAACACTCATATCTATATGGATTGATTAAATGGAACCTCAAGGATATATGGGTAGTTGAGTAAGATCATGAACTCAAAATTTTTGGAATTGTTTCAGAGGTTAGACATCCAAGTTTTATGAATTATCACTAAGAAGTAAAACCTCCTAAAACCCTAATTTAGACCTGATGAAGGAAATATCATTTAAGATGAATCCAAGAAAGTTAAGTTGGATATGAAATTTCTTTGAAAATTTGTAAGATTATCTCAATATTATTTCCATCCACTTTATCCATATTAGCACTTATACAAACAAACCTATTTCAGGATTTTCTATAAGTTTTTTGGTGTCCTACAGGTACAAAGGATAATGGACAAGTGAGAGTCATTAGGGAATGTTTGTATAGACTTATTCACACTATTCATACTCATTTATAACCACATATAAGCATGGAAATACCTATGTTACATAGTTCACTATAGGTAGTCTTGGACAAATATTGAAAATGACAAGTGACTACTTAGTGAGAAGATGAGAGGTCTCATTTGAGATCCTTTTAAGGTATAATTCATGGAATGAAAGTTAAATTGGTTATAAAAAAGTGTTATAACACCTCTTAAATAGATTTGGTTGATCAACTATAGGTCATCTTGGTGACAAATGTGAATATTGAGGCTAAGAGAGTTAGTAAGTGGTTGTAAACAATGAATACAAGTGTCATGAGGGAGGCTATCAGTTAAGGAAGCATTTGATGAATATCACACCTTGTTTCCAACCTCCCTAAGACATTACATATGTGTTAATCATTCCTATTTCAGTTTTGAGCATTCAAAATATGTTTCATCAAGAAGGCTATTTGAGGTATCTACCCCAAATTGAAGAAGAATGATGAAATTCAGGTGGACACTTATCCATGATAAATTCTAGGCCTCTTTTCACACTTCATTATCCTATAATGTAACTATTTTCCAAGTCATGAAACTTGGATTTGTGACCTTTCCACTTCCTTTATTCTCTCTCTTATCACATGCTCTATAAATACAAGCCATTTTGGATTTTGTAATCTAATCCACACCTGGTATGGTGAAGCCCTACTAGTTTGAATACTGTATTTACCTTCAAAATAAATATTTATAAGCTAGTTTTGATTTCATCAACTTCTTTTCTAAGTTTGTGAAGTGGTGTGTAGTGAAATGTCAAGTGATTAGTATATATCCTTGCTTTCTCTTTGCTCTTCCTTGTTTGATTCAAAACATTTTCCCTCTAATAGATCACATGAAGTGTAGCTAATGCACTTGTGTATCTCTAAGCGTAAGGAGTAGCCTTAGTGTCTATAATCTGACCTTTGGTTCACTCACCTTGAGTAATACAATGCATATCACCTCCATGTTTAAATTACTTATGTTAGAATAATCTAAGATGTTGAGACTAGTGTTGTGAGTCATGTTCCTTAGTTCAAGTGTATGGTATTATAGTGGAAATGTATTTGGTGTATCACCTCATTATATTAGTTAAATTTCATTTTACTTCTATAAATTTTCATCCAAGCAAGTATGTAGTGTAGGTGATAAGTAAGCAAAGAGAAATCTACAAAGCTAGCCCTTAAACCTAGAGGTTTACCTATGTTATAGGAAACTCATAGGCCTAGAGGTATTCTAATGTTTCAATCAATATAGAGTGGGATTTAATAACCATCTCTAGGGTGTAAGATTGAGTGATAATAATTATAGAATGTCTAGTAGGACTATTATCTCAAGAATAACTTATTAAGGTGAATGTTGGTCTTGACAACATCACAGCTGCATATGGTGTTCTACTCATCATTTGGTGACTTTATTCAAGGTAATATCTAGTTGTAGACCAAGTTTTATCATTTCTTATGTTCATACTTCATGTTCATTACTAGGTCAACTACTAGTAGATGTATCAATCCCATAAACCCAATCCTTCAACCTAAACTTCCTCTTGAATTTCAACATCATCAACATATCTTAACCTTTGAATAACAAGAAGACTTTGCAAGGCAAGAAGATCAAGAGAGTGAAGAGGAACTTGAGGATAATATAGCTAGGTAGCATGCCTTCCCAACCTTTAACACTAAAAACCCTATACACCTCAATGCATATGATCATATACCTCCTAATTCTACCAAGAGTGTTTCCACTTTCAATGGGGAAGGTCATGTCACCCCTAATGAGAATATTAGGGACATATCTAATTTTTTCAACTTTCAAAATGTCACTAAAGTCAATATTGCAATTATACAACTTTCTATATCCCTTAAAGGTAAATCCCTTGACTTATATAGGACATTATTGGGAGGATGTATCACCACTTGGGATGATTTTGGAGAGTTTGTAACCTCAAGGTTTGAATATAAAAGTTATCAAACACAACTCATTCATCAGCTCAATATAATTTAAAGAGGTCTTAAGGAGACTATGCATGACTTCAATGAGAGATTTCAAAGAACTTGGTATAGGTTACCTCCTCCCATGAGACCACCTAAAATATTTTTTTTCCATACATATTTAAGGGCTATTAGAGATAACATAGTCATCATGTTATATTCCATGTGTGGTTACACCTTACCTAAAGCTTATGACCTAGCCATTAGAGCCGAAAATGGCCTAATACAAGTTGATAAACTCCCTCCAATATTTTCCATGCCTCTTCTTCCCAATATGTCTAATTCTACTCCATATGTTGTTCAAATTCCAAATGAAAATACCAAGTCTAAATTTTCCCCTAAGAAGGTAGAAGATACCATTGATTCAAATGCAAGGTGTAATCCTTAGAGGGTCAAATTAGACAACTACATTTACAATATCAAGTTAACCAAAATCCCTATCCCTATCCTCAACAAGGAAATAGATTTCCACCTCAGTAATATGGTCAAGGTAGAGGGATATTATAACCTAACTTTAATAGGCCATATAATGCATATAAACTAACTTCCACATCCAACACAAGATACATGGTCCCAGTTTATAGTAACATGGTTCAAGGAGAAGAATGGTAGTAAGGATAATTCATGGATGTAAATGAAGATGGAAGATAGGATTTAATAGGTCAAGGAGGAGTTAATCCTAAACTAAAAGTAGAAGATGAGAATTACATGCCATTAAATAAAATATGTCAGCCTCAAAAAGTGAACCTTGAAAACTTTCTAGTGGAAGACACAAGGCAACAAGGTGTGAGTATAAGTGTGACAGTCCTTCCAACTTCTGCACCTATTTCAACAAAATTTTGGAAAGGTAAATCAAAGTGATAAAATGTATTAATATCAAGGAAATATTTTTCCATAAATAATTTAAGAAAAGATGAGTGTTATTGCTTTGAACATTGTTGATTCTTTGAAGAGTGCTAAGACCGGTCTCTCTCTTTGGTACGTACCTCACATGCCCAATCAAAAGGAGATTCTTCAAGAGTAGCTATCCCAAATTCATACCCATCCTCAACCATAAATACATGGTGATTTTTAACTCACTAATTCTCCCACTCAAATTATTTATCCCTCTTCTAAATCTAAAAAAACCTCACCATTCTACCTTACTCTCATTATGAGAGACAACCTTGTTCACAATTGCATTGTGGATAGTGGGGCAAGTACCTCAGTGGTGCCATATATTTTGGTAGATAAATTAGGTTTGAAATATTAAAAATATTATAAGGGAATGATTAAACTTAATGGGACATGAGCTAAGTTAGTAGGACTTGCCAAAGGTTTGAGAGTTTTACACATTATTGTCCAAGATTCCCAATCCTTCAAGATATAGTAGTCGTTGGATTGCCTGCCTACTTTGCTATGTGCCTTTCAAAGGATTTAATATCCAAGATATGAGGCTACATATTATTTTATTGGTCCTTCTTAGCCTTAAATACAAGTTATGGAGCAAATTTAACCATTATAACTCAACCATTGGCTAAGTTTCATAATAAGGCCTATTTGGAAGTAAGCTCTAGTATGAATTGTGTCATTAATGATCAAGAGGAGTATGTTATGGATGATGGATCATCCTCCAATATTGAAGGTATATCTGAAAATTTACTATATGAGTATTTTTTTGAAACTTATGGACATGATCCATGCACTTTCATTGAGCAAACTGTTCTTGGTACATACAACATCCATGAGGAAGGAGATGAACAATCTAAGGTAAGAATTGATAAATATTTTCCACAAGCTGCTAAGGGAAATTAATTTGTTCATATTCATGGTGATGATGATTTTAAAACCATGATAGATCAATATTATGATAAAGATAATGTAATTATTCTTGCACAAGATGGATGAGTCCATGAACATGATAATCATGAAGAAGAAGATGACTTATGGCAACAATTCCATGCCATAGTTTAAGAATTTGAGTAGTTGATTAAGTCTACTCCCCTTCCTAAGAAACATGAATATGATAATAAGGTTGTTAATGAACCTCATAATCATGAGGATGTAGGTCAAACAACTATCATGAAGGTTTCAACCATGAAGGAGTAAAATGAGACCAAGGTAGAAATGTTTATGTTTGAGGAGCAGTCCAAACATTAGTTTGAGGTTGAATCACTTTTAGATATGATGGAATAGAAAGAATACAAGTGTGATGTTTATAAACATCAAATGCATCAGGTCCTAAAAGAAGAAGAATTTGATGTAACATTGATGCCTCCTAATTTATAGTTTGAGGAGTGTCAATTGAACATGAAAGAAGTAAAGCAAGATACAAAGTTAAGCAGACCTTTAAGAAAGATAAATGGAGTGTCCTTGAAATCTCCAAGTGGCATAATTGAAATCATCAGAAGACCTAAACATGGTAAGTCTTTTGACTATCTCCATAAGTAATTAGTTATTGATAAGTATGCATCACATGATGGATTGCTTTCATGGAGCAGCAATGATGAAAGTAGTATTTCCTTTGATCTTGGTTGAAGTAATGGTGAATTGTTATTCACCTCAAGTGTTTGAGGTATTTTAAATATTAGGATAGGTGTGTTTTTCTTATTTTCTGTGTGTTTTCCCTAAGTTTTATTGAGAACACAAGTGTGTTTTTTTGGTGTGTTGTCTTGTGTTTTTTTTAGTGTGTTATCTTGTGTGTGTTTGGTGTTATTTCAGAGGCAATTTAGTGTCACTATAATGTATAGGTGAATCCATATCCCAATGGATAGGATAAATCTATTGGTCTTTGACATAAATAGCTTGTCACCCCTAATAAATTGCCAAAATGTTGACTAATTTGACCATAAATCAAATTAATTCAATTCCCTATGTAGTCCAAACTTGTCATAGGGTATATTAGGGTGTAAAATGTGTCTCATGGTCATAAATGAGGTCATACATTATGTTTTAGCTTGTTCATCTTTGTTAATGTCAGTATTATGTCATTCTAAGCCATTTTTGGGGTCATTTAATGAAGTATTATGGTTTCAATAGTAATACAAGTGTGTTAAAGTATACTTCAATGTCTTATATGTTAGGTGCATGTCATAGATGGTAGTTTTGAACTAACAATTACAAGTTCAACATGGAAAAGAAAAAATTAGGTAGTTATATGTAGTTAAACAATAATTATACAACCTATAAAACATATTTGGAATATGGGAGAGATTTATAAATGCATTTTATAGTCCCCTTAGTTCACTTTGATGCTAAAGTAGATTGATAGGTCTAAAATTGATAAAAACCATTCTATCATTCCTATTGCTCTCTTGGACAAGCTATAAGGTCAACCTATCTTCCTTTGGTATGGATAAGAGGAGGTGAGTTAGATAAAGTGACTTTAGTGGGTGATAGTAGCCTATGTGTACTCTAAATTCATGTATATAGCCACAAGTTTGGTTGTTTATGCTTCATGAACCATTGCTAAGAAGGTTAGCTTCTCAAAGTTGGTCATTTTGACCCAATCCTATGATAGGGGTACATAAAATGCAATAGAAATCCTGAGAGACCATTTCATAAACTCATATATATATAGAATAATTTCATGGCACATCAAGGAGCTATGGGTAATTGAGGAGGGTCATGAACTCCAAATTTGTGAAATTGGTTCAGAGGTTGGACTTCCAAGTTTTATAAACTATCACTAAGAAGCAAATCCTCCTAAAACCCTTCTTTAGACCCAATGAAATAAATATCATTTGAGATGCATCCAAGAGAGTTCGGTTGGATTTTAAAGTGATTTGAACATGTCTAGGACTCTATCAAGCTTCTTTCCATCCACTTTATTTGTACTACTACTTGTTTGAATAGACCTATTTTAGGGTTTTCTATAAGTTTTTAGGTGTCCTACGGGTACAAAGGATAATGGACAAGTGAGATTCATTGGGGAAGGTATATAGATACTTATTCCCACTCTCCATACTCATTTATAACCATATATAAGAATGGAAATACCTCTACTAATAGTTCACTATAGGTAGTCTTGGACATATACTAAAAATGATAAGTGACTGCCTAGTGAGAAGAGGAGATGTCTAATTTGAGATCCTTTTAAGATCTAATTCATGGAGTGGAAGGTAAAAGGGTTATAAATAGGTTTATTAAAACCTATTTTATGGATTTTTTTTGGAAATTGAAAATCATATTTGTGATAAATGTGAAGATTGAGGCCAAGAGAGTTAGTGATTACCGATAGTGAATACAAGTGTCATGATGGAGGCTATTAGTTAGGGAAGCATCTAATGATTGTCACACCTTATTTACAACCTCAATAAGATAGTACATATGTTTCAATCCTTCTTAGTTTATTTTTGAGTAGTGAAGAGATGTTTCATCATGAAGGTAGTTTCAAGAAGGTTTTTTGAGGTCTATACACCAAATTGAAGAAGAATAATGAACTTCAAGTCGACACTTGTCCATGATAACTTCCAAACCTATTTTTAAACTTCATTATCATGTAATGTAACTATTTTACAAGTCTTTACACTTTGCTTTGTGACTTTTCCACTTCCTTTCTTCTCTCTCCTCGCACATGCTTTATAAATACAAGCCATTTTGGCTTTTGTAATCTAGTCCATACTTGGTATGGTGAAGTCCTACTAGTTTGAATACTATATTTGCCTTTGAAATAAATATTTCCAATCTAGTTTTTATTTTATTAACTTATTTTCTAAGTGTGTGAAGTAGTGTGTAGTGAAATGTCAAGTGATCAATATTTATCCTTGCTTTCTCTTTTCTTTTCCATGTTTGATGCAAGTAGCTCTCCCTCTAATAGGTTACATGAAGTGTAGTTGGTGCATTTGTCTATCTCTAAGTGTGAGTAGTGTTAGTGTCTAAAATTTAACCTCTAGTTCACTTATCTTGAGTAGTATAATGCATATCACCTCCATGTTTGGAACACTTATGTTAGAGCAATCTAGGATGTTAAGACTAGTGTTGTGAGTCATGTTCCTTAGTGCAAGTGTGTGTTAGTCTAGTGGAGATATGTCTAGTATATCACTTCATTAGAGTAGTTTAATTTCATATTAATTATATATTTTTTCATCCAAGAAAGTAAGTAGTATAGGTGATAAGCAAGTAAAGAGAAATATAGGGAGCTAGCTCTTAAACCTAGAGGTTTACCACTGTATAGGAAACCCACAAGACTATAGGTATTCCAATGTTTTACTCAATCGAGAGTGGGCTTGAACAACCATCTCTAGGGTGAAATATTGAGTGATAAAAATTACTTTGGATAGAGTTTTCATATAGTTATTGATCATGAGGATCATTTAATTTCATACACATCACTCAATCAGATTTAAACTTATATACACATTAATGACTCTAATTAAGTGAGTGGAATCCATCAAACTACTTATTTAGTGTCATTAAAGTGAGATTTAGTCAATATAAAAAAAAATCATACATAATATTCCCTACTAGCAGATATAAAATGTGTTAAACACAAAAATATCAAATACATACTTTGTCCCTAAAATGCAATGCAATTAATCTTAAAACATCTAGTTTATTATTGCATAATAAATAGATTTCAAAATAGTCATCAATAAAATCATACCATTTAGGTAGACATATATCATGACATAAAGTTACTAAAAATATTAATTTTCAACACACACATTATGTCATTCATCCATATAACATAAATTTACAGCTTAATACTTTACTTCCAAATACCAAAAGTACATTTTTAAGCTAATCAAACACTACAAAACTTATTATGTTTTGTATTAATCTTAAATACTACTCAAGTAAATGTTCTTTCAAACTAGAACACACCTATCACTTAGTATTGATAACTCAAATGATAAATACACCCATATATTTGTTACACCAAGCTAGTTCATAACATAAAATATGTGCATATATATATGGTATACATAATGTTAGATTTGTATTAGATCAATAAACCACTCGTATCTCATATATTTATATACTTATACCAACACTCATGTATGAACTAATTTAGTTTTGATAAAATAATTATTCAAATATACTTATGCATAAATTGTTGTACAAATCGTCTATGTATGCTTGTACACAATATACTCATAATAGACAAGTAGTCTGTCTATAAAATTAAGAGTATCACATGTACTGTACATATATGAACACACATAATTACTTTAAATTTCTCTTCTCTTTATGTACATAAATTTTACTATAGAGTTTTAGATTTATTTATAATAAACCCAAGCAATTTACCACTAATTATCAAAATATATGAATTCATAAATGTACCCAACTGTCACTATATGTATAACCAAATTTTGATATATGGAATGATTTATTTAATAGGCACATAGTCATGTATAGATCCAACTGACTATATAGTATGTGGTTGAGTATAACACAAGTCTACTTAGTCAATGTGGTTTTATTTACCTAGGCAGTAATTAAAACCAGCTACATATATAAAAATGTATCTATCATATGAAAAACTTTATACATCCATATTTCATCTGATTTTAGTAAATCTATACGAGTTACAAACTCAATGTATTTTCTAGATTTACACATCCTAGTATATTTATACCAAATATTTAACCTTTATAGTAATTATACGAAATAGAACTCACTAAATAATCACAATAAGTACCAATCAATTTATAATAATTACTATGTTGTTCAATCATTATATATATATATATATATATATATATATATAATGTATATGTATATGTATATGTATATATATATATAATGTATATGTATATGTATATGTATATATATATGTATATGTATATGTGTATATATATATATATATATATATATATATATATATATATATATATACATCATTATATGCATATTGACAAGTCAACATTTAGAATTCTTATAGTTGTATGTATATAATTATGTATATTTATATAATTTTCCTTTGTTATTCCTATATACAAACTTCATAATTTAATTTAACTAGACAATACATTATTCTGCCTAGATTAGCTCCATATACAACCATACCCAAATTTGGGGCTTAAATACTTGTTAATATAAACCAATGCACTCACATATGGAAAGGATTGACTTGATAATAGTTTTATAGATCAAGTTTATCCTCATCATTCCATACGTTCCCTAACTCTAGTTATAATTCCTATTTCATGACTTATTTTTGACATAAAACTATCCATAAGATATTGTTTATGGAAGGAATGTTTTATAAAATGGTTTAAGGATTGAGTTCAACCTTTCATTTTCTAGTCGTACCCTACTAGGGTGATCTTGAAAGTCTTTGATTTGTAATTCAATAACCCAGTATACAAATGAACAAAATAGTTCAATATTATTTAAACATAATGATTCATGATTATCGTAGTGTCCATAAAAGATATACTCAATTAAAAATCAACAATTCATTGGAAACTACCAAGGGTACATAGAAATTTTACTCTAAAAATTTGAATATGGATTTGAGTATCAAAACTAGGGCCCTTAGACATTAAACTAGGTATTTAGGGTCATTTACCTAGCTCTATGGATATTCAAGCCATCCCCAGTGCCAAATATATAACCCTGGCTTCCATACAATAACACAATAGTGAAAATAATATGAAATCTCCAAAATATTTTACCATATTTATATTGAAATCATCCATATAATCCATCCATGAATTTAAATATAATACCAACCTGGTATGTGAAATCAACTATGCCAAAATTTTGGATTGCTTCTCACGCTAGCTTGAAACCTCTTTTCTCCTTTCTACCTATCATGTCATGTCCTCCCAGGCCTCCTTTCTTCCATTTAACCTTCTGCATATTATTTTAATGTAAAATAGAACTCCCATTTCTTTGTCAAATCCCAATGATATTATTGAACTCGATGAAGAAATCTTCACATAAGCTAACTTACAGAAGACTGAGGTAAGACCAACAGTCATTGTGCCAAAAATCTAAAACAAAATGATGGTTTTGCATAATAGTTTGTTAAAACAAGTCAACACCAACAATAAATCTTAATCTTGAACCTTGCTATAATTAATAAATTTAATAATAATTCTTTCTTAACACTATGTGAAAAAACATCAACTTCACTAAAGTCCTCTAAACATTATAATTTTAATTATAATGTCGACTAACATGAAATCATTAAAAAGACCATCGACTATCTATTATACATTATAATCTTTACTAAATACCATGAATTTCCAATATCATCAACAATACAACTATTTTCTAGCAATAAGAATGATTTTGCCTAGTCATAATAACATTGACTAAACACAAATCAATTTTACACTATGTTTATTTAACAATGTAATTGTCTTCTACAAAAGTCATTATTATTATTATTATTATTATTATTATTATTATTATTATTAACATTAACCTTTTAAGCATGATATTAATAATCACCTTAACACACAAATCAAGAAAAGTAATAAAATCTCAGCTACTACTATAGTAATGTATACCAAATAAAACATTCTCATACTACATTTAATCATATCCAAAGATAATAGTAGGTCATGATAATACATATTGTAGACACTAAAAATCTACACACTGTGATTTTGAGTGCCATAACCTCGTAGACTACCTTACGACCCCCTCTAGACCATTTAACCCATCAAACTAACCGAACCAAGCCCACAATAATTTTAAATTAATTGACTCAAAACCAATCTTGGGCCTATTTTACCCTTCAACCTTGACCAACGATGGTCAGGCTAACCGGTGATGGTCACTCTGACCGGTGACAGTCAAGTTGCACTGCCTGAACCTTAGCATAAAACCACATGCACATAGCCACCTCAATTTTTAAAATATAAGTCATCCCAATCCCATTATGAGGCATTTCATGGATGAATTATAATTATAATCCCCAGTTAGAACCCCTAGTTTAACCTCCTACCCTTGCGTATAAAAAGAGAAGAGTTGTAAGAGGAAAAGGATATGTGATCATTATTAGGAGCTTTTGTATGTCTAAAATCTCTTTTTGTAGGTTAATCATCTTCAAATGCTTTAGCAATTCAATAGCCATATTAGTAGGCCAACTTTCTGCCATCTCCCCATTAATCTCTCCAAGCACTGACACTTTTCTAAAATCATGACCAACTGCTATAATGAATAATTCACCTCAATTATCCACCCAACCCACTTTTGGTCATCCTCCCAAGCCAAAGATGAGCTCTTAAAAATATTCTGATACAAAGTGTGCATAACCATAACTAGGTATTCCTATCACAACCTGTACTTAGTTTCTTCTTTCCCTTTTCCAAATAATAAGCAAAAATTCATAAAAATATTTTGGCACACTTGATGGGACCAAGAGTCTTTTCTCACATTTTTTTTGTATTTGTATGCTCTTCTCTCTAGTTATGCCCATAATTGAAACTAAAATCTCTTTTGGGGTTAAAAAATAAACTATATCCATTGCTTAATTTTAACATTAGTGTTGACCATTTTTGCCCAACAGGGCAAAAAAAAATCGGTCTCCCTCTTCCCTTGTTGTTTAAGGCCAGTTCATTTTTTGATTTTTGCACAAGTCTAGGAATTTCTACGGACTCTGCATAGCTTGGTTTTATACGAACTTAGTAGGTGTAATCCTTGGTAGATGAGAAATTAGTTTAGAAAGTGTTGGGGTTTACAAGGCTCTTTTGGGCCTTTGTCTGAAGAAAATTTGCAAGGAAGAGTTTAATCGACAAAGTTCAACAGACTGGTTCAATGGTTTAATTCAATCAATAGTTTAATCAGCCTTATTTCAAGCCTGGGCTCAATCTTCAAGTTCATCACTTTGGTTCAACAAAGGGTTCAATGCCTTAGTTCATTGGCAAAGTTCAAAGGCTTGGTTCAATCATGCTCAATGCGCAGCATTGAACCGGTTCAATGCTTTGGTTCAACGTGATTAGTTTGAAGGGTCAGTTAAATGAGGTGCCCCAAAGCTGAAAGGCAAGTGCCCTTGTAGAGGGCAGTCTAGGTTTAATAAGCCCTTGTGGAAGGAAAAGGCACTTCAAAGAGGCCACAAATAAAGAAAGCCCGAAGGAAATTGCCAAGGACGGTGACATCCCGAAAGCCATCAACCTTAAGGAGGCGAACTAGCTATTGGTTTTCAGGCGATGATAGGTGCACAAACATCAATTTTAAGCCAACAAAAAGGCCATTGTTTTTTTAACGCCCAAGTGCTAACGATGAAAGGAGCCCAAGCAATGCAGCGACCCGCCCAGAGATAGCCTAAGGGCCAAAAGAGCCAGAAAGAGACAAGGTAGGGAAAAGACAAAAGTGCCAAGTGTAAGAGTAGGTAGATAGTCTAAGTGGTGAAGGGAGGTATTGATTTATGAAATTACTCTAGCAGGTGAAATAGTGTTTGTGAATTGACCATTAGAAGGTGCAAACTGCCAACTGTGCGACTTGTTTTCTTCATTTCACATTTATGAGTAGACAAATCACGTAGGTGCATTCAAGGAGCAGTCTTGGTTAATGGGGAAATGGCATGGCCATGTCAAAAAATGCCTGAATTTAGAGCTAGGGCTAACACAACATTTATGTTTAAGTAGCCTACTCTTCCCAATGCTCATAAGGCACACGGGTCACTTGTAAAAAAGGTGCCAAAAGGCCCCTTTCCTTCCTCTATATATTAGAGACTTGTCTTTGGAAAATCATCTTCCACATTTGTAAGGTGTAGCCCTGGCAAAATTTCACCTGAATCAATAAACACATTTTTTTACCTCTATCTTGGTTAGATATCTTTGTGTATGTCTTGAGTGTTAGTTTGTGTTTAGTCATTATTTCTTGATGCTTTCACAGGATCAACACCAACATACCTGGCATCTACAAGGTGCCATTTTTGCAGCTGACAAGGAGAGCTATATTTGGAAGTGTAGAAATAGAAGAAATTACTCTATAGTGTGCATTTCACAGCACCTTTGGTAAATCTCTATTTTCTATATTTTCCATTAAAGCCTCCCTGCCAAGTTTCTTGTAGCCTGGTCCTTCTGCCAAGTTTGAAGTGTATGTATGTGTTTATCTAATTTTAAGTGTGAGTGTGAGAAGGTTGATTTATTTTGGTGCATCACCTCCTTAGAGTAGATTTGTTTTCCTGCAATCTTTCTCCCTTTTCATCCCCCCATTATATATATATGTGTGTGTGTGTGTGTGTGTGTGTGTGTGTGTGTGTGTGTGTGTGTGTTAGCACTTACTAGAACAAATTAGATGCATCAAAGGGAGATATCCCTTACCTAGAGACTCTCCCCTCCAGCTTCGCCAGTCCCACAAGTGAAAGGGGAGTTTCCATTGTTGCGTGTGGAAGGCAAGAGCTCAACCTCCTTGCCCTGGGTGCAATCCACTGCATCAACAGTTTTTGGCACACCCAGTGGGACCAACTAGGACAAGTTGTGTCCACAGAGTTGAAGAATTTTTGGTGTGTTCTTTGACCAACCAACCTTTGGAGGATTTTAAATCAAAACACCAATGGCGACTGTGAGTTAAATTAACTAGTTAAGCAATTTTGGTACCATACCATCAAGAAACAATATTCTGGTATGTATACCCCCATTGTTCAGAGCCATGTACCCTATTTTCCTTGGCCAGCATGGCTATGATCTTTACCAACCTTATGTTGATCCTTATTAGGTTCAATATGGCCAGTCTCAACCCTGCCATAAGCTATATCAGCCTTATGCCTAGTCTTCTCAATGTGTCACTTCTCCTACTCAACCCTGTCTCTTTGCCAGTCAACCCATTTTTGCCTTCAAATGAGCACTTCTGGGATACAAAAGTATGTAATAGATCTTGACACCAGAAGGGGATATGGCCAAGAAATTATTGATCATATCATCCATCAAGTGAGGAATGTACTAGATTAGGTTAAAAAGGAATGGGCTCCTATTGAAAGAGCCAATTGGCACAGGCTTACAAATGAGATGCTAGATGTGAGTGGTTTGATTGCATCTTTGGAGGAGAAGCTGAGTATTTATGAGAGGCAGCCTTACCAAGTCTATCAACATGCATACTTGCTGCCCCAAGTGTCATATCAGTCATATAAAACCCCTGCTTATAAGCCAAGTCAAGCCTGTCAAAGTCCTTTCCCCAATTATGTTGAGGAGAGTTTTGAAACAACAAATCTTGTGTTTAAGGCTAATCTTGATAGATAGATAGATCAAATTGGCAAACCTTTAGATGTAGTAGTCCATTTTGGCAATAAGGGAAGTGGAATCTAAATCTTTGCACCCTCTCACATTATGGCCCCATCACCCCCAAAGGAGATGCCCATTTTGAATTGCTTGAGCTGGGATAAAGTGGTTGAGTCATGGAATAGCAAGGGGGAGAAAGACATTGTCCAAGAGTGCGAGGTACAAAATGAGGTTAGTCCTTTTCAAGTCCCTCCCACCCTTCCTTAAGAAGCTCCTTGCATTTCATGGCAATCTTCATGCACTCCCCATCTCTATGATGGCTCCCATGAGCTCTAAGAGGTACAAAATGAGGATGATCTGGCTAGGTAGATTGAGGAATCAGAAAGCAAGATGAGACTACTGGGTGAAAGAGAGATGGAGCTTTCAGACCCTATAGAGGAGTTGATGCCAAAAAGTGCCCCTTCCACCAATCCACAAGCTAATTTCAATATGGATGAAGTGTTGGTAAAGTGGAGGGACAATAAACCAAGAAATTTTGGCCCAAGGTCTGCCCCCTCCTGTTCTAAAGAAAGCCCCTTCTTGTGTGCCAAATCCTTTCTATCAGATGGCACTTGATCTTTCTGGCTCATCCGATGCATCTATCAATCCTACCCTCAATCCCATAAACCTAGCTTTTTAGCATGCCTCTCTTCAGATAGCTCTTCTTGTACATGAGCAGACCCTCCCAACTCTTCCCCAACCTCCTCAAGTCTTTCAACATGATCTCCAAATTCCAAGCTGGAAGAAGGAACATCATGAACTAGCTCAGGGCCTTGAAGATGATAAAGTTGCTACCTATTCACAGAAGTAAGATTCCAATCCCAAGATCATGAGTTGGAAGCAAACAGTGGAATCTTGGGCTAGAAAGGAAGAGGAGGAGGAAGGTTTTAGTCTAACTCTTGAAGAAGAGGAGGCTGCTCCTACTCTTGATGATGATTGTGACTTCCAGGAAAGGCTTTTCCAGGAAGATATGGATAGGCGGATTGCAGAATTGGAGTCCAGAGTAGGTTTCCTCAGTGAATGTGTGATGGATGTTTTAGACCAAATAACATATTCCATGTCTGAATGCAATCCATCCATACACCTCTAAGAATGCTATTAGGGCTTCCCTGATATAGATTATGCTCAGTTTATGACTGACTAGGGAGACTTCATGAGTACGGATGAGGAAGAGATCACCTTAGGTGACATGGAGGAGCATAGACAATCTCTTGTTCATGTTTTGAATGATTCATGTGAAGTCATTGAGGCAGGCTACACTGTTCTTCAAGGAGGCTATGAGCTTGGTAAGAGTGGAGAAGACAACATTGGGGTTCAAACAAGCATGCAAAGAGGCTGTAGTTTTTTAGATTTATCCCTCCAAGAGGTTGGTGAATCTGAAGATACTTTCTTCAAAATCATCAAGGAAGATGGTCATACCATGGAACCCGAGCATGAGGTAAAAGGGAGCAATCCAGTCAATGATGCATATCAAGGGGCTTATGGTGATGAACTGACAGCAATTGATTTATTGATGAGATACACCAGCCTAAAGAACCAATAGGAGGCAAGCTTCCAAGAACAAATAGAGTACGTATATGTTGGAAGCATGTTTGAATCTCCACTCAGATACAAGCCAACTCAGGTGGCAGGCAAGAAGAGCAGGCCACCAGCTCTCCTTTTTATCTAGCCACTTGGATGGCACCATAAGTTTCCTCACCAGGGAGGGGACTTATGAAGTTTTCCCTTTGATCCAGGAGGGAGGCAAACATTCCTGGTTAGCTGTATATAGTAGTTTGTTTTTTAGTTTCTTTTCCCATTTTCCCTAAGTGCAATTTTCACATGTAGTGTTTTTAGCCTTGTGTTTGTTTCCCTTTGTGTGTGGGGTAAAAAGCTTCATGTTTGATTCTTGGATCTTGTGGGGCTATTACTGATTTTTGTTCAAGCTACATCTGACTCCGTGCCCAATGGACTGCAAGGCAATTGGTCTTTAAGCATAGCAGGCATGCTTCCCCTAGGAGTCACCAATCTGTTGACCATTTTTGCCCAACATGGGAAAAAAAATCGGTCCCCCTCTTCCCCTACTGTTCAAGGCCAATTCATTTTTTGATTTTTGCACAAGTCCAAGAATTTCTACAGACTTTGCATAGCTTGGTTTTCTACGGACTTCACAAGTTTTTCTATGGACTCAGCAGGTGTAATCCTTGGCAGATGAGAAATTAGTTCAAAAAGTGTTGGGGTTTACAAGGCTCTTTTGGGCCTTCATCTAAAGAAAATTTTCAAGGAAGAGTTCAATCGGCAAAGTTCAACAGATTGGTTAAATAGTTTAATTCAATCGGCAGTTCAATTGGTCTTGTTTCAAGCCTAGGCTCAATCTTCAAGTTCATCACTTTGGTTCAACAAAGGGTTCAATGCCTTGGTTCATTGGCAAAGTTCAAAGGCGTAGTTCAATCATGCTCAATGCGCAGCATTGAACCGTTGAACTAGTTCAACGCTTTGGTTCAACGTGATTGGTTTGAAGGGCCGGTTTAATGAGGTGCCCCAAAGTCATAAGGCAGGTGCCCTTGCGGAGGGTAGTCCAGGTTTAATAAGCCCTTGTAAAAGGCAAAGGCACTTCAAAGAGGCCACAAAGAAAGAAAGCCTGAAGAAAATTTCCAAGGATGGTGACGTCTCAGAAGCTGTCAACCTTAAGGAGGCAAACTAGCCGTTGGTTTTCAAGCGATGACAGGTGTGTGAACGTCAATTTTAAGCCAGTAAAAAGGCCATTGTTTTTTTTAACACCCAAGTGCTAACCATGAAAGGAGCCCAAGCAATGCAGCGACCCACCCAGAGATAGCCCGAGGGCTAAAAGAGCTAGAAAGAGACAAGGTAGGGAAAAGACAAAAGTGCCAAGTATAAGAGTAGATAGATAGTCTAAGTGGTGAAGGGAGGTGTCGATTCAAGAAATTACTCTAGTAGGTGAAATAGTGTTTGCAAATTGACCATTAGAAGGTGAAAATGGCCAACCATGCGACCCATTTTCTTCATTTCACATTTATGAGTAGACAAATTGCATAGGTGCATTCAAGGAGCAGTCTCGGTTAATGGGGAAATGGTACGATCATGTCAAAAAATGCCTGAAGTCAAAGCCAAGGCCAACATATTATTTATGTTTAAGTAGCTTGCTCTTCCCAATGTTCCTAAGGCACATGGGTCACTTGTAAAGAAGGGTGCCAAAAGGCCCCTTTTCTTCCTCTATATATTGGAGACTTATCTTTGGAAAATCATCTTCCACATTTGTAAGGCGTAGCCCTGGCAAAATTTCACCTGAATCAATAAATGCATATTTTACCTCTATCTTGGTTAGATATCTTTGTGTATGTCTTGAGTTTTAGTTTGTGTTTAGTCATTGTTTCTTGATGCTTTCATAGGTTCAACACCAACATACATGGCGTCTACAAGGTGCCATTTCTGTAGTTGACAAGGAGAGCTATATTCGGAAGTGCAAAAATAGAATAAATTAATCTACAGTGTGCATTTCACAGCACCTTTGGTGAATCTCTATTTTTCGTATTTTCCATTAAAGCCTCCCTGCCATGTTTCTTGTAGCTTGGTCCTTCTGCCAAGTTTGAAGTGTATGTATGTGTTTGTCTGATTTTAAGTGTGAGTGTGAGAAGGTCAATTTATTTTGGTGCATCACCTCCTTAGAGTAGATTTGTTTTCCTGCAATCTTTCTCCCTTTTCATCCCCCCCATTATATATATATATATATATATATATATATATATATATATATGTTAGCACTTATTGGAACAAATCAGATGCATCAAAGGGAGCCAGCCCTTACCTAGAGACTCTCCCCTCTAGCTTTGCTAGTCCCACAGGTGAGAGGGGAGTTTCCATTGTTGCATGTGGAAGGCAAGAGCTCGGCCTCCTTGCCCCGGGTGTAATCCACTGCGTCAACAATTAGTTCACTTTGAATTAAAACACAATAATCTTACCATAGCATCACTTTTATTGTACACACTAGATGAATCACTTTCATCAATTAAACATCAAAATAATTTGAGACAAGGCTTGAATGGGATTTCATCACCTAACGGTCACCTTACCCTTTCTCAATGATCCTACTT
The DNA here is from genome assembly GCA_037957365.1 of Torreya grandis. Lineage (NCBI taxonomy): Eukaryota > Viridiplantae > Streptophyta > Pinopsida > Cupressales > Taxaceae > Torreya > Torreya grandis. The sequence continues at coordinate 219,860 of JARHVA010000377.1, forward strand.
AGAGGTCATTACCAAGGGAAGAACCAACTCAGATCTCTAGTTGAGTATAAACTCTAGATATCAATATATATTGGCTAAGCACCTGACACTCTTATCATTGTGGGATTTTGAAGTGAGGGGGTAGGCCCCAATACCAAGCCACATATTGATTCTAATACAAATTATTTTAAGAACTTAAACACCCTAAAACCAACCATAGATAGCTTCTATAATACCTGATCTATAAGCCAACTTCTATCACAAATTTTCATAAACTAAGGCATAAGCCAAAAGTGAGATTAAAACTAACCTCTAGGCTTAACGTACTTCATAGTATGTGTCTTGATTGCCTTGATCATTTTATAGTCTTTTTATTGTTTGACTGGTGAGTTTGTTCTTGTTTTCTCTCCCCTTTTTCTTGTATGGTTCTCGCTCGCCAGCAATAAAGAGACCTAGTAGAATAGAATCCATCACTTAAAATTAACCTCTTCTACCTCCTCATCTATGGAGTACATATTTGAGGCATAAGATTCACCTCATCCATTTGGAAGCCCTACTTTTCCTCAGGTATTTCCCTAAGGAGATATGGACTTTACCACTTTTTTGGACAACAATCCAATTGCCCTTCAGCACTACCTTAACACCTCCCCTCACCATGTCCCAATTCTAACTCCACCTGAGGACCCTCCTTATGGCATGCCATCCCACCTTATGATGGGTGTTCCTATCACCATAGTTACCATCCAACCTTCAACCACCTAGGCATATTCATCTACTAACCACTTTGATGTCATAGCTAAAAATCAACTTATCTAACTAAGCACTGCCCTTAAACCCTCCACCCTTACTAGTGACTCCTCTACCTTGGGGACAACCCAACCATCAACCCATCACACTCCACTTATTGTTAGAGCACCCACCACTAGCACTACCAACCTTCTCTCTATTAAATCTAACCCATTGGTCAACACCCCTTTACCAAGCTTGGGGGTATCTATCCCTTTTGCTTCACCACCTACTCACATGAAGGTCACTACCTCTCCTCTTATTACCAACTCAAAAACTATCCACACCTAATCTATAATAATCCCTCAATAGATATATGTTGCACCTAATCTAAGATACATCCCTAACCCAAAAGGTCATGTACCCACTACCCAACCACCATCATCCACCTAACCTATCCTATCTCTAGCATCCACATTCCAATATGTGGTAGCCTCTCAACCATCAAATAATTAACAATATGTTACCCAACCTCAAACATAATATTAACCTTATAATCCTTTCGGTGCACCACCTCAAACTTACTTAATGAAGATGTTCATAGACAGATGACAAACCTTGAGTAATCCATTTCAAGGGCTCATAACATCCTATCCTATGATTAGATTTATAATGAACCTATTCATCCTTTTGTCCCATCAGACCTTACCCACCTCAATGGGAGCTTTCAAAATTTACCAAATTTTAGAGCAAGGAAGACCCCCAACAACACCTTATGGATTTCAAGAATGCATGTTACATGATTGTTTATGATGATACCCTTCTCATTCAAACCTTCCCCATGTCTTTATCTATCCCAACACTCAATTGGTATACATCCCTCACTAATTATTCCATCATTTCTTTCACCCAACTAGCACAAGTATTCTTAGATCACTATTCCATTAACATTTCCAAGAAGGTCTCTATCATCGACCTCTATTCTATCAAGCAATTTGATGATGAATCCATTACTGGCTTCATTGCTCATTAAAGAAGCTTGATTAATTAGCTTTCACTTTCCTTGCCTCAACCTAAACTTATAGAACTTTTTGATTGAGCCTGCACCAAACATATATCATCTACACTACGTGTCCAAAGCTTTAGAACTTTTGATGAAGCTTTTACCATGGCACGTAAGCTAGAAAACTAGGCCATAGATGAGGTTAAATTAAAGTTATGAAATAAGAACTCTACCTTCAATACCAATGAAACCTCTTCCTCTATATTAGGCAACCAATCTAATACCAAAACCTAAACCAAGGGAACCATGAATGTTATTGTCCTTAATACCGCTCCTTTACCCAATGTTAATCAACAAATTTCTTCCATTACCTCTAACCAAAACATAAGGAACCCAAAATAAAGCAACTAGAAATAGTTCAATCCACTTGGAAAATATTATCCCTTAGTTCTGGAGAAGCTACTAAAATCTAACCTTATACATCTTTTGCCTATCAAACCTCCCTAGTAGTTTGATTCTTCTCATCCAGCACCTACTTGGTACATTGAGAATGACATTTGTGCTTTTCATCAGGTAATTAGACATGATGTCATCTAATGTAATACTTTTAATAATGTTTTTTAGACTCTTATTGATAAGGGGGAACTCATTTGGATAATCCTAATGCCCCTTAAAATCAAGCTCTTGACATCTTTAGGAAACCTTTTCCCAACCATACCCCTGTTAAAGTCGAGGACACACAAGCTACATATTCTCATGATGCTCACACAATAAATATGCTCCTTGACACACTTTTCCATGGGGATCCTATCATCCAACCTACCTATTTCTCTCCCACTTCACCTATCGAAGTGGTAAAATCAACTTCTCTTCCTTCAAAAGCACAAACTGAGGAGGTTCCTTTTTCCTTGGCTATACTCATAGAGGCATTGAAATCATCAAGCACCCCTTTGATATCCAACCCAAAAAAATAACTATTCCTAGCCTACCATCTCCCCTAACTATGAATCAATCCACAACTATGGACATCATGCTTAGGGAAGCAAATTTTTCATAAACACCCCTCACAAAGCAATCACCTAGCCTAAACTTACCTCTCTTGTTTAAGGAAATAGATGAGGCTATCAACCTTCCTCCTTAATCCATAGGTGTATCCTTGGTACTTGCTACCTAGGGCATAAAATATAGACCTTTTATAAACTCATTCAAAAGTTAGGTATGGTCACAAAACTAGACATGGATCAAGCCACTTTTTGGCAACACTTAGGGCTCCCTTACATTGACAAACCTAAACCTTATAACATGAATCTAAGTAACCAATACATCATTTCCCCACCACCTCTTAAACTAATCAAAACTTCTACCAACCCCTCACCTTCTCAATCAACCAAAATAGCCACCTCTCCAACCACCACATCACCAACCAAACCTTTCAAAACTCTTAGTACCTTCCCTTCTCAGAGTTTGGTTCACCCATCATTGAAAGTGGATTTAACCTCACCCAAGCCTATACCCATGTCACAAATCACATCAACTAAGAGGATGAAAACATTGAAGGGTTGCATGACTAAGAATCTACCTCCCTATACTTTGCCTTCTATCTTAGGGCCTCACCCTTTCACTTTGCTTAAAAAGTGATCACCTTTTAACATATGTCACCCACTATCATTGGTTATGATTTTGCACTTATTATTTGATTCACGGATCCTTCCTAGATTAACAATAGTTAGACTATAAAACTTGACCACCCTAACTACCATCATACCCAAACCAAAACCATCAACTAGAAACACCACCTTACCCAAACCATATCTCACCAAACCTATTACCACCAACACACCCATCTTACCAACCAAAACCATGATTCCTAAACCTTTCAAACCTCAAGTAGAATCCTATATGACCATTATTCAAATATTATTATAGACCTCCTACCTTACATTACCTCTCATCAAACCTTTCAATACTCTCAATTTGAAGCTAGCCTAGTATAATGACCATCAAATCTACTCCTATCATAGGACACCTAGGCATGACAGAGAATTTCAAAGCTCTCCAGGCTATTATCCACCAAATTTATGATGAGGATGATATTTTACTAGATTAAATTCCATCCATTCCTCCACTAATACACCTAATAGATAATCACCAACACATTCATAATCCCCCACTCTCACCTCAGAGTGACAAAGAATCTACCCAACCTCTCACCATACCTTTCCCCTCTATCCATACCATTAATGTGGTCACATGATCACAATAAAAGGATAAAGGGAAGGCCAAAGTGTCCATTCTATGGGCATAACCACAAACTCATCCCAAACTAGAGTAGATCCAAACCTCTATGTCTATAGCTAAGCCCAAAGTTACCATCTTAGGCACCTCAAAGGCTAACCCCCTTTGAATCCATGAAGAGGGTCATTCTTAAAAAACTTCACTAGACCCAAGCTAAAATGAGCCTCTACAAGCTTGTTTCCACCTCACCCCACCATCTTCAGGTCATGATAGAGGCTATACAAGATATTGAGGTTAGACTAAGAGACTCCTAACCTATAGAGGCCTTCATAGGTTCTCTCCCCCTTGTTACCTTCAAGGACTTAGAGATACCTTCTATCCATCCTGAGGACTTGGATCCCCCTCTTTTTATTACAGCCCATATCAACCAAACCCACATCAAATGGGTTATGATCAATGGGGGAGCCAGTATCAACATCATCTCTTGCCATGCCTATGACCAACTTAAACTACTAGATAATGTCATGTCCAAAACTTTAGCAGTCCTTAGATCCTTTAATAACACTATGACCACTACCTTAGGAACCATCTTCTTTCACATTCCCCAATATCTTTTATGTGGTCAAAGGTGAATTATAGTATAATGTTTTACTAGGGATACTTTGGATCCATGTCATGGGTTGTGTACCTTCTACCCTCCATCATTGTGTCAAGTTTGAATATGAAGGTCAAGTTATTACCATATAAGCTGACCCTAGCCCTTTTATAGCATGTAATATGACCTACCGACCTAATGATGTTCTCCTACCTCCATCCAAAGTACCACAAATGACCACCACCAAGCCCTCACCCATAGAAGCTGAAGCCATTACTTCCCATTCCACTAAGGCATCTACTAGTTTATATATTCTCATGGACTAGATACCCATCACTGATCCTTTAGAACCCACCTTTCAATGTCTTACCCTTGGATAATACCATATTCTCACCCTTGACACCTTCCAAACTCTTTAAGAATATGGAAATCTCAAACACCAACTAGGTTATAAACCCAACATTGGAACCATTACCCCCTTGGGGCCTTTGAGATATTAAACCCACTTTATCTATGGGGGAACTGACAACCCACGTAATGATGCCACCACTCCCTCTCCACCTCAACCATTCATCTCCAACTTCTCTTACTTAGACAACCCAGAATTCACCAAGTTATACCTCCACAGGTGTGCTTGGAAAGGATTTAGCTTAGGATGGTATGAGCATGGCCCACACACATTGATCTCAATTGAGACCCACAAGCCTCATGAGAAACATGGCCTTGGCTTTATTCTACCCAATAAGAAGAAATCCAAATAACCTACCACTACCATTGCTGAAGAAAAGACCCCTTCTTTACCAACACCACCTCCACCTAAGTGTGAGGATGAGGACATCATCCCACCTAGCTACTTTTTTGTCAACATGATTACCCTCACCCCCCTAACTTATCAAAAGGAAAGGGAACCTATATCTATCCCTTTAATCCATCCTAAATTAGTGGGAGAAGACTATCCTACCATTCACACTATCTAGTGTCAGGATGATGATTATATTATCATATACCTTGGTACACCTAATTTCTCCATCCATAAATCCTTACCTCCAAAGACCTCAACCATGTTGAATGAACCACCATGGATATTGACATAGGTACTTTAGATAACCCCCATATTTTCAAACTAGGCCAAAATCTCACCCCTAAGGAATTACATGACTTTTCTACCTTCCTCCAAGACCATAGTATTGCATTCACATAGTCATATGCCAACATGCCAGATATATACCTAGCCATTGCCACCCACAACATTATGTCTAATCATGATTCCAAGCCTGTCAGACATAAAATCTACTGAATACATCCTCACATAGCTCTCCTTATCAAAGAAGAGTTCTAACTCCTTTTTGTCAACTTCATTCAACCCATTGAATATCCTTAGTGGGTTTCAAACATCGTGCCTATCACTAAAGCCATAGGGGGACTACGTATCTATGTGGACTTTCATGACCTCAACCTTGCCTACCCAAAGGATGACTTTCCTCTACCTAAAATTGACCAACTTCTTGATCTTATGGTAGACCATGAGATGTTGTCACTCATGGATAGATTCTTGGATTATAATCAAATTTTGATTGTCCCTGAAGATCAACATAAGATTGCCTTTATCACCTTATGGGGGAATTTATATTACATAGTCATGCCCTTTGGTCCTAAGAACACTGGTGCAACATACCAACATGTCATGACCTATATTTTCCATGACCTTATCCATAAAATCATTAAAGACTATGTGAATGACCTTCTTGGGAAGTGTAAACTTTGTAAAGACCACTTAGTCATTTTCAAGATTATATTTGAGTGACTTATCCATTATCATGTCTGCCTTAACCCCAAGAAATGTATTTTTGGGGTCTTATTAGGAAAACTTCTTGGCTTCATCATTTCCCTTTGAGGAATCAAGGTTGATCTGGCCAAAATTAAAGCTATCCTCAAGATGTTACCTCTAACCAATCTTAAGCAACTCTAAAATTTATAGGGGAAGCTCCAATCTATTTGCCACTTCATCTCCCAGCTCTCTGATCAGTGTTAACCCTTCCACCACCTCTTAAAAAAGGACATCTCTTTCAAGTGGAATGTTGATTGTCAAAAGGCCTTTGATGTACTCAAATAATACCTTCTATCTCCACCTGTCCTCACACCTCCTAAGGATGACCAAACTTTTTACCTTTATATCTCTGCCACTAACCATTCCCTAGGGGCAATGCTTACCTATTAGGATGAACAACGTAAATATCAAGTCATTTATTACATTAGTCACATACTTTTTGAGTATGAGACTTGTTACACACATAAAAAGAAACTATGCTTGGCTCTAGTCTTCATGTCTACCAAACTTTGCCACTACCTTCTTAACCACAAAACTTTTTTCATAACTAATATCGACCCACTCAAGTATATGCACTTCAAACCATACCAAAACCAGCATATGGCCAAGTGGCTCATGATTTTAGCTAAGTTTTACCTCAAGTTCCTCTAGTATAAGTTGATTAAATGGAAAGTTATTGCCAACCAATTGGCTAACACACCCATAACAGACACCCAACCTCCCCCTCTTGAATTTCTAGATGAGTCAATCACAAATCTATCTCAAGTGGATTTTACCAATCACGTAACCATGTTTTTCAATGGTTCTAAATCTCAGTGGGGTGGGGGAGCTAGTATCATCCTTATCCCCCTTATCAGTGAACCACTTCATTTATCTTTTAAACTTGACTTTGAATGTACCAATAATGTGATTGAATATGAAGCTCTAGTGATAGGCCTCTAAACTACATTAGATTTGGGAGTCAGAACAATCAATATTTTTTAGGAATCTTAACTTGTGGTCAATAGAGTCAATAGCATCTACCAGTGTAAGATTAGATTTTGCAACTATATAGATCATTAATCATAAAACTCTTAACATCATTTGAACACTGTCACATTCAAACCACTCCATGATCTACCAACAAGTTTATCGACACCATGACTTCTCTTACTTCCTAGATCCCATCAACACCATTAGACTCTAAGCTATTAGTCATTATCCATCACCTCACCAAACCTTCCTACATCAGGTTTAGCACTCTAACCATTTTTACTGTGGAGGAAATCTTGCTTAACCTTTGGTATCAACAAACCTTTGACTACCTTCACCTCGACATCATTCCCTCTAGCCTCTTTAGGAATGTCTATCAATTGTTTATCTAGATCATCTCCCATTATACCATTATGGGAGGAATTCTTTACAAACATAGTTTTGATGGCCTCCTATTTTATTTCCTCTGTGGTCTTGAAGCCTCTCATGCTATCAAATAAATGCATGATGGTATCTATGGGGGTTATTTTAGTGAACTCATTGTGCCTAAGTGTATCCTCCACCCAGTCTATTACTAGCCTACCCTTAACCAAACCTACTATGATTATGTGAAAAGGTGTGTCAAGTGTCAATAACACACTAATTCACATCATGCACCTAGCTATAGCCTTCAAGTTTCCACTAATTTTTGGCCTTTTTCATAATGGGGTTTGGACCTTATTAGTGAAATCAATCACCACTCTTTACAATGACACCAATCTATCATCACTGTGACTGAATACTTCACCAAATAGGTGGAGGCTATTCCTTTTGTCTTGACAAAAGTTAACAAGATTATTAAATTTATCACCCATCTTATCATCTGCACTTTGGTGTTCCCCATAAGATCATCACTGATAATGGTAAATCCTTAAAAAATAAACAAGTTTAAGGTCTTTGTGACATCTTTAAAATTAAACTAAGATTCTCATCACCTTATCACCCACAATAAAATGGATAATTAGAAGCCTCTAACAAAACCCTTAACAACATGCTTGTCAAAGTGGTCAATGCCTCAAGCTGAGATTGACACCTACACATCCCTTTCACCTTATGGGCATATCATACTAACATCTGAACCCCTTTGGGTGCTACCCCTTTTTCTCTTGTGTTTGGAGTTAAGACTTTATTACCTCTTGAAGTCCAAATACCTTCTATTTTCATATCTTTATGTGACCTTATTTTGGAAGATGATTACCATCAAGAACGGTTAGCCCAACTTGAGCTACTTGATAAGAATCATTTGGATGCTATTTACCATCTTTATTATATCAATAATGAATCAAATTTGCCTATAAAAAACATCTAAAATTCCAAGATTCAATATTGGAGATCTTGTTCTCAAGGAAAATCAACATGTAACTAATATGGATAAAAGCAAAAGGGGCAATTTTTTTTCAATTGGCTTGGAACCTACATCATAACTCATAACTATGTATTAGGAGTTTATCATTTGTCCTATCTCAAGGGCAAACCAATACCTAATCCTCTCAATAATTTTCATTTACATCCTTTCTATTGTTAAATAGGGGTCACAATCATTATTTGTCTAACTTAAGCTCTTCCTCTGCAATCACATTCATTTCCATCTTTTAGGGACAATAGACTACAACTAAATCATGTGATTATCTATCATAGTCATAACCTAATCTTGAACTATGGGTACCATATCTCTACCCATGGCATGATTCTCATGGTACTTTTTATCCCTCTTCAAGATAGATTCCCATGGTCATTGTCACCTAAACCTATTTTCGCCTACTAAAACTTCTTGTGCCCTTAGTTTTTTGTTTAAAAGGGTAACCCTTTGAGAATTTATAAGCAAGTTTATGTCAAGGAAAATCAATATCAAAATTCAAAAACAAATCATGGGTCATCCTTAACATTTGTAGACTACTCCCTTGAAGGAAAGCTATTGAAAACTTAGCCAAAATTGTAAACTATAAGGTGGACTGGTCCATCTAAGGATAACTATCAAAATCATTTGAACTAAGAATTTTCACTTAGACCACTCCCTCAAAAGATCACTGAGTGAAGAATTTATCAAAGCTAGCAATTTCTTGAAATCTTCCCACATTGATCAGCTTCCCTAACCCTAAAGCAAATTCAAAAATAGTAAAGAGCCCTCAACAAAAACAAAAGTAATGAGAAAGCCACAATCAAATCTCATAATAGTAATAATCTTGAGAAGCCACAATCACCTCTCCTTAGTAGAATTCCTGCATCAATCATTCTACACTTTTTATATGAGCATAGACTTGTTTATACTACCTCTTTTGAAGCCTATAGAAAAGTCATGCTAGTCTCACTAACGATTCTGGTTTCAGCCTTTATCCCTCCACATCTCATATGCATGGGGCTATGATCTTACTTGACACAATGAGATCATGATCCCCATTTATCAACCTAAGCATGCTAATGAAAATCATTTGAAAGGCTTACTTTCACGAAGTCAATCCAACTTTAGGTTTCATTTTTGGTCCTTACCAACTAAGAGGCATCATGATCCTTTTCTTACCTTTTATCAATTCATGTAGATATACCTCTCATGATTCTTATCACTTTCCTACACATCTAGTTTTTTACCCATTTACTTCATGTATTCTTATATTTAACCATATTCACATTTTATCTCCATGATTGTAAACAAAAAATATCAAATTGAAAGCATAAACATCATCAACTATGTCTACACACTACATCCTCTATCTACTTATGATCAAAATGTAATGAAATCAAATCATACCATAAACATCATCCTATCCATCTACCATCATGATATTATGTGAACATATATCATATCATGATTAATGTTAATTATAACATTCATCATCGCAAGCACAAACAGAATCAATGAGCAAAACATCATGAACCATAGCATATATCATTTGTCGATCTATCCATTTACCATAACATTACTAAAATTCATCTTAAAACATCAATTCATGCAAAACACATCAATATAACCATAAACAAAGCCATTATGATTATACTATCATCAATAACATGTACTATGCACCCATGAATAGAATCATCACATCATAGCCAAATTTGTAAGCATCACATGCCTAAGTTACTAAGTCAAAAATCTCATAAAGCATAAAGCATGAATGTGTATAACCATAAACATAAACACTACATGCACCATAAGCATGCATCATATATAACATCATAAACCATATATCATATACATCGAGTCATCATAAATAATACATGTGATAACGTGTAAACTCTATCTCAAAAAATATACATCTCACTGCATCGACATGTAAGCCATAATCAAAATAATACATATCAATAAATAAAATCAAATTAGGCCCTTAGGGCACTTAGACCACTATCATCTACACCACTACTACTAACACCACCTATACTTGTACCTATACCTACACTCCTATCTAGTGGTGGCCCTCCTAGGATACCTACTTGTAGTCCTACCACTCCATACCACTATCTTAGGGTTGTAAAAATGGTAGAACCTACTAGGTTAACCCTATACTCCCCCCACCTTAGCTCTATCAAACACTATTCAAATACAATAGCCTCATAATACCTCAGCTCTTGGATGACAGCCAAGTACTGAGTCTAGGGGAAAAAACTAGCTAATACTACCACTGCTTTATCACCCTATCTTAAGGAATCTCAATCCATAATAACTAATTTGAGGGTAGCCTATGCCTAGTCCCTCATGGATGTGATAGCTATAACCTACCCCTACAATGTAGTAATTTGGCCCTGTAAAGTGGCTGCTTACCCTTATAAAGGGGTTATTTATGCTTGTATAATTGCTAGTGTTATTATTGGCTATCCATCTCCTTATCGTAATGCTCCTATTAGATCAATATTCATGGCCTATTGGCCCTCATCACCCCATCCAAAGTTAGTAATGGCATATCTACCTTGATACCACACTATGTAGCCATTGGCAATACCTACATCATCAATCAAACCTCCTAATGGTAACTCCTCAAAGTCATGTACCATATCCTATGACTATGGCTCAAAAAGTAAGAACTTAGCCTTCTCTCTCCTATACATGGGAATGTCAAGTAGAATCCCCTACACCAAACCAAACTACCTCTACACATGATTGAACGAGATCAACTCCATCTCCATCTCCCATCTACCATATATATACTACTAGTTCTATAGCCTTAGGGTGTGATACCTATATCCAATCCAATATGGCCATCTAACATATGGTCACCATACCACATCTCCTAACACCAACCCCTCTAAAGCATCCTAGAACCACTCAATGTCTATGGCTTCACCACCCATACCTATCATCACACCTCCTCTCCTCCACCAAAGGAAGCCAACCTTGAAATCTATCAGTAGATAACCCTCCACTGGTAGTCCTAAGGGTCTCAAAACCTAAATGTGATTGAAATCCCAATAGTGAATAATGAAGCCAACAATAATCCCATAATACCTATGTGCTCAAAATCCTTAGATCTCTCCATAAATTTAAACCAATAATAATGAGGCCCACCCAAACATGGTCCTCCCTAGCAACATCTCAACCAAAATGTTGAGTAACAAGTTGGGGAATTGGCCACCAACTAAATCTAGAAATGCAAAGTAGGTTAGGGCCATCATCATCATCACTAAACACCTATCCCTAGGAGCCCTCTGATATAGCAGACTAATCCTAAATCCACCTATGTGAAACTATGTGTGAGCCTGATATACACCATATATTAGGTCCATGTGATAATCAACCTCATCATTCTCTATATGGTCTACTAGATCTCCTCAAATGGGAAATTGGGTGATCCTCATCACATGCTCTAGTAGGATGGTGATCTCTCTAGTGGGTGGGTAGCTAGAATGTGTTTATCATAGGATCCCATCTATCGATGAGCATGAAAATAATGCTTCGATCTCATGGCAAATGTTGGTAATTATGCATCGTGCCTAATCTCATAACTTCTATGTGCTACCACTCATTTATTATCATCACATATTGGACCTTGATAAAGAGTGTGGGAACCTAATCCCTCAACTAGATCTACTCATGGGCCTATAAAACTAATCAATTCATCATGACACATAATGACCACCTCTATCTATTAACCTATTTTCATCTAACACACTTAATCTCACCAGTAAGTATTATTTAGCCTATTCTACCTATACCTTCATCCTATACTTTTTTGCATCTCGCTTGCCACAACATTCTCCTATCAATGTTTCCCTCAACATCTCATCTTCTCTCAACAACTCCTAACCGAATTGAAAAAAAATCCACAACCTTATCTTTTAAAACAACCTTATTATTTAACCATTTTCCCATATTAAACCATTTTCTAAAAGACACCTCACCTATACTACTAACTTACCTATCCCACAACTATAATTATGCTTATCACTAACACGATTGCATCATTTAACTAATTCTATTCAATATTAGCTATTACTAATAATAACACATCTCTAACTCTATTAAACTACCCCTTTCACCATTTGCCACATTGACTGTTGGTGATTCATGAAACCATTGACAATCTCCTTTGGGGCATTTTCCCCCTTTTTAGCTTTAATCATCACTGATTGAGGTCAACCACTAATGATCATTGTGTGACCCTTAGTGGTGAGCCTTGAACCCTTGGCCTTCTTGAAGGCCTTTGGACACCCTAATCCCTTCCTTACACTTATATTCAATTATTCTACAACATATTCCTAAACCCAATATCTTTTTACTATAATCTTATCTTTAACCATGCTAAAATTTTAGCCTAACCCTAAAACCCTAGGGCATCCTTCCTATAACTATTTTATCTCTGTAAGCAATACACTACATTTTACCATTATTTACCACAACAACATCACTAAACTACTTTATCAAATTTAAAATAAACACTAACCTCATTCTGGTATTGGTAGGGTCTTAATCCTTATCCTATTACGTAGCAGTACCCTCCTTCACCATATATTTGGTCAATTCTTTGGTCAAACAAATCCTACACTACTCAATCAAATCATCTCTCTCCACCTTAGCACACACACATCTCCAACTCACGCATAGTGCCAAAAATGCATGAAATTACCCAAAATAATCAAACACAAATGTAAAATGTGAAAATGACTTCACTTTTTTTACTTTTACCCATGGATTTTAGGGTTTGTACCTGACCAATAATTGTCAAGGTGACCATCATTGGATGACCCTTGGGACAACTAATGACTTTCAATGATTAGGGTCCCCATTTTTCCTTTTCTTTAAGCATCCCTCACTTAGTACCAACTTTTTCACATCACCTATTTACCCAACCTTTAAACTTTCAACCAAAACATGACCCTATGGTATGACACTTTAGGGCACCCATTTACCTCCTGCCAGTAGAACTACATTTAGCCTAAAGATCTTGTTGGATAGTAACATCCACAAAACTATGTAGGTAGTGTCCACTTGCCTAATGCATATGGATTTATCTTGGCCACCCTCAACCCAAACCCACCCACCTTCGACAATGTACACCTTGACCTTGATCATTTAAATCCATTTTTTTCATATTTTTGTGCTAATTGTGTTTGGTCCTTTTGGCCATTCAACCAACCTTTCCATGTTGAATATTCATCATTTGCACCACCTTGTTTGTAAATAGATCATTTTTGTCTTTTCAAGAGCACTTCCTACCTTGAATACCTATGACACTTGACCCATTAGTGTTTTCTCTCAGAGAACTTCTTACCTTAGATACCCATAAAAACACTAACCCTACCTTGAAGACTAACAAGTGTATCCAAATGCCACACCTAAATGTAGTCACATGATACACTGGTCACTTATCTTCTTTGCATTGACCTTTATTTTTACCAATATTGTAAACTTTAATCTTTACGCAATCTTGAATTAGGCACCTAGTCATATTTTGTGTGTAAATTTGCATTTCAAATACCCAACCCTTCTTTCGTCACCTAGCTAGAGACCCACCAACTACCCATTATCAAACCCAGACCTGATTCTACTTCACCTGATCTAATCCTGGTTTGAGGGGGAAATACCTCCTCCCATACTTAAGGAAACTAAACCCTTAACCAATGTTAGTTTTTTCTTTGTAATTTATTGACTCAAGCTACATAATAAAAAGGGGCAAATGTAAACACCAAAAATCTGCATACTATGATTCCAAGTGTCATAACCCCATAGAATATCTTAGGACCCCCTCAAGACCATTTAACCCATCAAACCTAAATAAACCAATCCCATAATAAGTTTAACTTGATTAGCTCAAAACTAACCTTTAGCCTATTTTACCCTTTAACCTTGACTAGTGGTGGTCAGGTTGATCGGTGACAGTCACTCTGACGGATGATAGTCAAGTTGTACAACCTAAACCTTAGCATGCAAACCACATGCATACACCCACCTTTATTTTCTAAATATAAGTCATCCCAATCCCATTACAAGGCATTGCATGGATGACTTATAATTAGAAGCCCCAGTTTAACCTCCTGCCCTTGCCTATAAAAAAGAAAAGAGTTGTAAGAGGAAAAGGATCTGTGATCAATATCAGGAGCTTTTGTGTGTCCAAAATCTCTTTTTTTAGGTCAATCATCTTCAAGTGCTTCAGTAATCTAGCATCCCCATCAGCAAGCCAACTTTCCACCATCTCCCAAGCCAAAGATGAGCTCTTCACAATATTCTGATACAACACATGCACAACCATAACCAAGTATTCCTACCATAATATGTACTTAGTTTCTTCTTTCCCTATTCTACATGCATTCACTTATTCATCATAACAACATCATCATATGAGATAATATAAATATGGAAATCATAAGTACAACACACAACTAGATCAACATGATCATCAAGTAGCAATCAAAATCATAGCTAAAAACATACTAGCAGTCATTAAAATTTAGATAACACATTGTAAATAAAACACATAGTAAAATATATCTAATCAAACACTGATCAAAGTATATTAAACTATCATGGTGTGTGTGGGTTCACAGTCTTCAAGCTGTCATCCCCCAATGCCTTCATCTATGCCACCCTCTCCAATTATGCCCTCCTTTCATCACAATCTGAAGGATGGATCTATTATACATCCACTTCACAATAATAAAAGTAGTTAGCCCAAAAAATATAAAATCCATATTATACTAATGTAATAAACTAATCAAACATGATCATCATGTACATAATATACAAGTATAGCTAACTCCATAGTTAAAAATCATGTAAATTAAGCAACATATAACTATCCATAAATCAGCATATGAAATATAGCTTAACCAAAATATTAATTAATCAATCAATAACCATAAAATTCACTAATCAATAGGTTATTAGGCATACAAAGGAAATTGGGATGTGACACACTTTGTTGCAAAACCCCTATTGTCCCAAATTTGATTTATCTTTTTATATTTATAAATAAAAGAGTTAAAAGGTGTAGAATCATAATAATGCATTAGAGATGTTTTACTTCAGGAAGCAAAAACATCTTTTGTAAAATATAGAAGGTGAAATGAAAATGATTACTCATTTTCATTTTATTAATCATATTGGATTATTTTAGGTTTTCAATGATTTACATCTTCAAATCCACAAGTTTGTATTGCTTTGATTTAATAAATTATTTTCCTATTATGGCAAGATGATTCAAATCTTACTCTCTACCTGACTATCTTTCTAAGGAGCTCTCAAAATTTGGCTATGTATATAAAATTTCAATAAAAACTTGAACCATGAAACTAGATTCAATCATATGGTTTGAGATTTCTCATTCTTGGTAAAGATATTTAGCCATTGGATCCTATTAAAAACTAACAGGATTAGTGATTTTGGATAAACATGGTGACATCATCCTTAAATTCTTCTCATACTATTAGATCAATCACTTTTGGGGAAAAAATTATGTCATTAGATCAAATCTTTTTAGACCTTTGAGAATTCAAGAAACATGTGGTAGTGATGGGATGGTTTGAGCTCTTGTCATCATTCTCTAACCACCTAATTATCATAATGACCTCCAATTTGTTTGATTATTTTTATAATAAAGTTGAATTTATTATTCATATGAATTTACCATAGGTCCCACTAGCCGTATCACAATGATCCCATGCCATTAGATTTGAATGCATCTAATGGGTTGAGTTTATTATATTATAAATAATGACATGTGATTAGTAAAATTCCTTGTGCAATCAAATCAACATTCTCTTAACTAATATTTAGCTATTAATATGCCTAATACCAAGAGGTTTCCAATAAAATTTTAATCATATATAGATGCAAGTGGGTTCACTAACACAAATCCTACCTTCCATAAATCCTATGCCCAAATAAATTCTCATTTATATAGATTGTGGTTGATGTTATTATGTAACAAAAATTAAGGGAATGCAATATTTAATTTGAATTAAAAATATATATAGTGGTATGGTACATTTTCTTAGCCTAATAAAGTATGTAGGCAAATATACTTAAAAAGGGTGAACTATGTAGATGTTAAATCTAAATCTTATATGATAAACAAGTATCTTATACTTAGAAATATCACTCATGGTTCAACCCTTCAGTTTAATATCTTTATGTTTCCCCAGGACTCATGTTCACCATCTTATTTTGCCTAAATTATTAACTTATAGTTTGATCATAATATTTTGATTACATATATCACCTATAGCCCATAGTATGCTTAAAACCTGATAAACATATTACTTGTTAGTTACATGTCTTCAACAATTCTTTATCTTCCAAGACACTATTGTCCAAACTGGGACACTAGCATCAATGCTAGTGTCTCAAGATTAACATTAATGTCTATACCTTACAAGAAATAAAAATTTAAAAGGGTTAGAATTTTTATCTTAATTAACCCTCCCATGAAATGTTTTCAAATGGTACAGTATAAACACAAAACAAATCCCACTTATTTATACATCTAACAACTACCAACCAAACACCTATCAAGATCACTAAATCATTCACATAAATGATTTTTATTGCCCTATTCTTTCCTATTTATGTATCATTCATAGGAGAAGTCTTATTATAGGTTTTAATCATTCAAAGACCATCCCATGAGTAGTATTTATCAAGTTATAATCTAGATCACTACATGAATTTACATATAGCATATTACATCATTATCACACACAAACCCACATGAGGGATAACTAAATCAGTCTAATACCCACTTCAAAATATATGGCTATGTAGGTAGTGTTCATTTAGTTAAGGTTCATTGAATTAATATCTACTTTATTTTAACCCACTAACCCTTGTTTTTCAAGATCACATGCCCTAGTTGGAGGACTTGGGTGTTTGAACTATACACTAATATCAAGAACCTATATGAGAAATCAAGACTGAGAATCTACAAGGTGATAATAAGACTTAAAAAGCACAATTAGAATTTATATAAATGAGAATGTACTTCATTACAAATATAAATTTCAAAACTTGGATAGAACAATCAATGCTAGTGTCTAGATTTAAATGATAGTACCCAAGATAATAGAGAGCTAATTTCCAAAATCTGACAAATTATCCTTGAGAATCATCCAAATTTTTATACACCAAATTTTCCTAGAACTAACTGTGCATTAGTGAATAGGCTAAATACTATCTATTTTGCATGTTTAACTAATAAATTTACTATTTGGTATTATAATTTATATATTTGGCATATTTTCATAATTCAATACTATAACAAAATATATTTTGAATCTAAATTATTTGACTTGGTTATGATTAGTATATTATGTATTTGATTAGGCTTTTCTCCCTACGCTTATTTCCAAAAAAAATTAAACATTTGGTGAACCTAACCTTTGAGTCTTCTTATGTAAATCCTAGCTTGCCCTAAGATTTCCAGCCTTTTAGGGTTTTAAATTTCTATAATTTTTCAATTGTTTTGGGCATATTTATTTTCATTTAAAATGGAAAATGTAAAAAAAAAAAAAATTTAAAGGTAATATGAGGCATTAATCAATCATTTGCATGTAAATTAGGATTTAATTGATGCATTTTTGTTTGTCACAAGAGATGAAATCAGTAAACATACTAAGGCTAATGCACCCACATCTAGTAATGATGAATCCTTAAATGGTAATACTATAAATTCAATCCCAACATCCCTCCCCTTGATCACACTAATGATTAATACATCTATTTTGGGCATGGGATATATTTTCAAGCCTTTGTTCCCTAAATATCAAATAAATATTGCTACATACTCCATAAGAATAACCAATGTTTCTATTTAATTAATGGTTTCAATGCCTATATCAACATAAATATTTTCATCCCCTTTGGTGATTTCTTGAATTTCACATATCAATCCAAATGGGTCTAGTATGCAAACTCTTATCTAAGTTATTCAATATTTGGAAGCTAATTTTATAAATATTGAGAAAAAAAGCTTCAAAATCAACTCATGCTACTAATTCACAAGATGTATTGCATAATCCTCTTGCACATGAAATATATTTACACCCTTTATGACTAGTTTTGTAGAACTCAAGTTCACACTTTATGATGGAAAGGGTGACCTTGAACAACATTTTTCCTCTTTCTATGCATCATGCTTTGATTATGCTTCCAATGATAAAATTTTGACCAAATTATTTCCAAGAAGCCTCAAGAACTATGCTTTGAGATGATTGTATGATCTATCAATACAATTGGTAAATGAATTATAGCCTTCAATAGATAAATTTCTATCCCATTTCTCTATCAACATTAAAAAAAATATGCCATATACACAAATTTCAAAGATCAAACAAGGAACCAATGAGTCTATCAATGAATATCTTTTAATGTACAAGATAATGTTGGAAAAAATGACAAATCCAATGGCATATAAATAGTTTAAAGATATATTCAATCAAAATTTTCTTGCCTTATTACATGATTATATTGTTTTCAATAAGTTTAAACTTTTTGATGACTTATTCCATATTATTTGAGATCAATAAAGGAAAATTAATGCATTAAACAAGCTTGAATATGTAGCCAACACACTGACTACATCTAATACCAAGTTTCCTCTCAATCCAAGCTATAAGATAAAACCTCTAGAGGATAATAATGAGGAAACAAATATGGTTAATATTTCATTGAAACAACCTAATCGACTCATATTATCAAATTGACCTAAGAGATAATTTACACAATTACCTGAGTCTCTATCTTTGCCCCTTAAAAAGCTAGTGGAGTGTCATCTCATATCCCCCCCTCCTCTTTTAAAGGTTAATACGAGTCTCCCTCTATAAAAACCATATGATTCTAATGATTATTATTACTATCACCAATGTGTTAAGTGTAGACTAGGAATTTGACTCAAGAGAAGATGGTTAGTATCATGTTATTTCCAAAATGGAAACAAAATGAAAGAAACACTAACTAGCATAACATCTCTAGGCCTAGTCACTAGGGGGAACTTAGTGAGGAAAAATTATTTGAAAACACAACTATAAATGGAAATAAATAAGAAATATGAACACAAAACACCAATTTCTTACCAAATCCTTTATTGCTCCAAAAGGCTCCTTCTTTGGCTTGCTTGGCTTATGCTTCAAGAGATCTTCATCAATGGAGTGTGGTTACCTTCATCTCCTATTGGCACATTGGGCTCATGATGGTTTTGGCTCAATATTTGGGCATAATAACACTACATAAAGATGTGGTTTGAAGTTATTTGGGCATGGTAACTTTGGCTTAAAAGAGATTAAATTTTAATAGGTAAGGCCTCCTATTTATAGATTTTACAAAATAATTAGATTGAACATGAACTATCCATCTCAAGATGAAGATGTGTGGCTAAGAATCCATTCAATTTTTAAGGCCATATTCAATTAATGCCTTCATAAATATTTTGGATAGAGAGACATTAAAGAAGTATGGGAGGGCTTAATGAGATATTTTATGCATTTATGGCCTAGGGATGTATTTCCAACAAATGATGTCATTTTGATGATGAAAATATTTAATATCAATTTCTAAATAAAATATTCAAAAAGATCCATTAAATTCTTAATTAGTCTCATGATTCAAATTAATTAGCCTTAAACAGGATTAGTCAACTTTGATGCAAATCTTGGCCATTGGTGCACAAATTAATCAAATTGGTCAAAATGTCATATTATTGTCTCAAAATTTGATTGGATTGGAACTAGGATGTGATGTTAGATGTGTTGGATCCATTATCCCATTTAGGATTTTTCCAACATAAAATTAAAAAAGGCACTTGTCTCGTGCAAGAAATTTGGTAGAAAAGAGTAATCCAAAGCACCCAGGTGCCAAAATATTATTTTAACTCAAAATAATCAAATCAAATTTAGTTGTCTCATAAATTACATTGACCCATTTAGTGATACACTAGAAAAAATTGGAACTTGTATATGAAAAATTTAACTCATTTAATTTATTTTAGTGTTTTTAGGCCAAATTGTGATGCTTTAATGGAAATTGGTCAAAACCCTAGTTAAAGATCATTGGTGGCTAGTTTTAAGTGTATACAGTTTGCCTTTATTTGGAAAGCTATTGTAAGCTATAGGCATAGTAACATATTCTTAAATAATTAAAAGGTCTTACACACCTATAACTTCAATGATAATAGATGAACTGTACGATGCCCCCTTGAGGGAATGGTTGGCACAAGTAGGTTGGTAAATGGTCCTTCTAAAGAAAGAAGAAAAACAAAGGGACCAAATATATGAAGATGATGGGGTGAGAACATAATGAGTTTGAAAAATTAGTCAAAATCACTAGGAATTCAAGTGGGATGGTGTACAATGGTTTACCCAAATGTAGTTATAAGCATTGTACCTTGATAGTGGCAATGTGGTATGATAACATAATGATTTGCCCAAAGGTGGTTATAATCATTGAGAAGATGGAGTTGTCCTAGTTAGGACAAACAAACAAGATAAGAACATACCCCTATTTGGGCAAAAAAAATGTAAATTGGGTGAGAACACAATGATTTACCCAAAGATGGTTATAATCATTGAGAAATGCAAGTTGGATGGTGTATAATGATTTGCCCATAGGAAGTTATAATCATTGGACCCTAATTATGGAAAACATTATTAATTAGATAATGATGAAAAATATGATGTGGGTAACTTGATATAGAGGATAAATATGAATTGGGACACCCTACTAGTAGGGAGATGTTCGTCTGAACTAACAAAGGTTGAAATTCTTTCATTTGTGTAATTACTATGTTTGGGATGTAAATGAGATTAGATTGGGATGCCGATGTCAAAGATATGTTGGTGATATTATTTTTGAGTAGACTTATTAAATATTATTTTTATTATAGCACTTGATGATAGGCATCATGATAAAACACCATGAGGACTAGGCTGAAATATGCATAAAGACTAACTCCCAAGATCCAATATTCAAGGGAAAACAATGCACCAATGATAAAAACCATGATGAAAATGTAGACATATGAATATGGATGGATTTAAGTATATATGCACAAGTAATCACCTAATTTATGTACCTATATTGAATCAAGGCAACAGTGTTGAAAGAAAATAAACATGCACACAAACAACAAACAAACAAGCAAGCAAAGAAATAAATAATAGTTAGTCCTAATGTTAGTACAAATAGCATGACTTAAACCTATAAGACAAATATTTCCCCTAAAAAATAGGTGAAAACTTAGCAAACAAATATGATAGGGGGAATAGAATAAAAGGAAAGGGGTGGCCGAGGTGTCTCCATATGTGTTAAGCAAGTGGATGTTGCCTACATAGTTCCATGGAAGTAATATCCAACAAAAACTTTAGGTCAAATGTAATTCTCCAAAAAAATAGGAAGAAAATGATAATGAATGAAAAACAAATAGAATGGATTTGATATAAGAATAAGAATGGTCTTGAGAAATGAAAAGTGTGTGGGAGAAAAGGCCAAAAATGATGGGGAAACTAAGTGACAAGTGATTTACTTGTAACTTAGTAAGGGTTCCTAAAATCCTTAAGGCAAAGAAGTTTTCAATATTTTTGGTTTTTCTAAATGATTTTACAAATATTTTTTTAATTTTTTAGGTATCTTAACTCTATGGAAGATGACGAGATACTAAATGGTTCAAGCTCACAAAATGGTGAGAGTGTTACTTATGTTGCTTGCAAAATAGCAAGAATGTGGCTTAGGTTGCTCATAATATGGTGAGAGCATGGATTAGGAAGGGTGATTGAGATGACCTCAACAAGTATTGAGCACTTCCTACAAAATCCTAGGGTAGGACCTCAAGTCATTGTAGTTTTACCTTATAGTGGAGGAATCTGACTAGTGTAGTAGCTAATTCAAACAAAACATGCATAGTTGGTATAAAGGCACAATATGGCATAGGAAATGGCTAGTTGGTATGTGTACACACATAATATTTTCACACTTTTACTGATTAGTGACACTTTACATTTGTAGAAACCCATCATGACTCAATTTCTCTGAGTGTATGCCTTAAGGGGTGTACCAAGAAAGGGGTGGGTAGACTTTTGGTGCTTCACAGGATTGTTTTCTCTTATTGCCATATTATTATCTATCCATTTAGATCTTAAATAAGTTAGGTCGACCTAGTCAACATAGCACAGTCTAGGGTCACTTTAGCTCTTTAAGCCTAGTTTCCATTTGGTTAACCTAACTCAAACTTCAAGAATTATCCCAATAATGTGCTAGGTCGACCTAATTGACCTAGCATAACTGAAATGTCTGAGTGATTTTTAGGTTAGATACTCCTATATATACAAGGTCATTTTGGTCATTTCCATATGAATGCAATCAAGAGTTATTATTTGCTCGTGCTTCTTCACAATCTAATCTTCCACCATTCTACTTAATTTTTCTTAGCTTAGGTTTATTAATTGTAAAATCTTAGTCTTGTGGATAGGTCTTGGATGCTTTGGCCTAACAAAGTGATCTTTATGAACCATAATAACCTCTTGCGAAGCCCCCTTGGCCAAGGGATAGATTGAGTCATGATGGTTCATATTCAGGTAAGTATATTCTAAATTTTTTCTCCTCTATTTTAGTTGATAGAAGTAGCATAAGTGTTGGATAAAATAATATTACTCCTCATATTCCATGTATTAGGGTGTTACTCATACTTAATTTATTTGAAGTTCCCTATACATGTATTTGATTACTTTACACCTAACCCCTTACTTTGTGCCACAAGATTTGGTGAGCACTAGATTATTTTACTTTTCTTGTTATTATATTAGTTTACTTTCTTGTTTATTACATAAGTGAATATAAAAACCATAGGAATCTTTTAGGATTGTTGTGCAATTGTGTTAGATTATAGGATTTGGAACCCTACCTAACATGATGTATTATGATAGATGATACAATTGATCCCCTAATCGGGTCTAGAAGATCCTCATATTGGTCATGCTCATGCTTAACAAGTGTGTGTCTGAATCATAAGTGTAGTTTTGATCTATCTTATCCAATCTATGATTGATTCATGTGCACCATATAATTTTGATTGCATACATTCTGGTGACCCTGATGTGAATCCTATCCCACCACTAGTTGGATGTATTTATGTTTACATTTTTTTTCCTTTTTTATTTATCATTACATCCAATTTGGCTTCATCTTCATTACATTATGGTGAACCCGACATGAATCCTATCCCACCGTTGGTTGGTTTGTCTTCATGTTTCCATTTTTATCTCTTTTCTTGTTAATACTAGTAGGATTCCTTTCACTTATTTAATTATTTTTATTTTATTCTTTTATCATAATTTTTATCACTTATTTATTCCCTATTTTCATTCCATACATAATCATGAATCCAATGCAGTTTATAGTATGTAAAACAGATGAGTAGAACTAAAGATATAGGCAAAACAATTTTCCTGTCTATTATACTAAGTTGATCTAGTCAACCTAGTGCTTTTTTTACGTCTGTACACTATGCTAGGTCAACCTAGTACTATCTTCAGACCCTATATTTTGTGTTAGGTTGACTGGGTTGACCCTGTATTGTTTTCTTTCTTTTATGCTTTCCAATTTAGCTTTTTGCTTTCCTTATATGTTTGATTTAGTTTTTTGTCTACCTGAATTAGTTCTTTATCTCTATTTGATATTATTATTGATTAGCATTATTTTCCTTTTATCCTCAAGCATCATGTCCCTCATTATAAGTTCTTGGATAACCTAAATCCATTTAGACAATCTAAGGGGTTATCTTTACTTCTTATCCTTTCCTATCTCTTCTTCCTCTTTTTAGCTATTGGGGCATCTTGCGATGCCCATCCACACATTATTTTAACCTTTAGGGTATCTTTTGATGCCCACCTTCATGTCCTTTTAGAAATTGAGGTACCTTGTGATGCCCATCCCTACATCCACTTACCCTTTGGGTTATTTTGTGATGCCCACTCTTATTCTTCATTACATGCTACCAAACTAATTCAACTTCAAGGAACCTTCTAAGACATAAGCTTGTCCCTCTCATGTGCTCATCATTGATATAACCATTAAAATAGGATATATTTCCTTCTTTTAATGCTTTCTCTCTATCTTTCTAACACTTTTTTTAGGTTACTCAAGCATGGGTCTCTCCCTCTGCAGCAGTTCCCTTTTTGTTCGCAAACCTTGAGTCCTCCCTTTTGGTCTTTTGGGTTTCTTGATGTACTATAGTCTTCTTTATCTTCTTGCATATTTCATTTTGATTCTATTTTTCAATTTTTATTTGACACCCCTTGTGTTTTTATTTTGTGAGTTACTTCATAAGACCATGGATAGGCCCTGACACTCCTCACAAAACCACCGTTGCTTCCATTCTTTTTGTACTATTATTCCTTTTGCTTGCCAATGCGATTTTGGCATCCTCTTGAGATTTTATTTTATGAGTTTCTTGGTAAGACCATGGATAAAACCCAAACCTACTAATAAAATGACCATTTTTTTATTTCTCATTTCTTCATTTTCATTCTTTTGTTACTTGACAATGTTCTTTTGGCATCCTTTGGGTCTTTATTTGTGAGGTGATTTATACAAAGGGTCCCTCACTTTTTGCTTATTGGCACCCCTTGGGTTTTCATTTTGTGATTTTCTTGGTAAGACAGTGGATAAAACCTGATCCTCTTCATAAAATTACCTTTTTTCATGTTTTTTGTTATCCTTGTTATTTAGACATTAGCTTTTGCTAGATGGAATCTACAAACAATCTATGTTAGCATGTTTTCCTTCACTTCCCACAATCTTATGATAAGGAATCACACCTTTTATATCATTGTGTTCCTTTTTTCCCTTTGTCACATTTTTTGCAATTTGAATAAATTTAAATTTTTTACATGTGTCATTTTCCTCTTGATTTCCCTCTTTTTTTCACCTCCACATTTGGATAAAATAAGGTCTAAGTCAAGATAGCACTTTTATTTCATCTAGATTTACGAGACTCTTAGACCCCATGCTCTTTGATTTTCTCTCTCTTAGAAACCTTGTCCCAAAGTTTTCAAATGAAATTCATCTTTATCACCCATGTTTGGTCTTCGAAATTTATATGGAGGAAGAATTTTAAAAAAAAGAGAGAGAGTTAAAAGCCAATCATTTGAAAACAAAATACAATGATATCTAAAAGACAACATACAAATCTTAAAAGTCTAATCACACCAATAGACATGATTATAATCACATCTCCTATCTCTAATTGAAGCTCAAACTCCCAGTTGACTTCACATAAAACCAAAGTCCTTTGGGGTGCGGTAGGCCAGTAAATTAAAATAGGGTATTTCAAAATAAATCTATAATGTTACCTAATTTCTCACACAAGTACCCAATATTTTTAGTATATCGACAGCTCTATAAGGGGTCCTGAGGAGCAGAGAACACATCATGGGGAGGTGGGTCAATTTTACTTTTCATGCATATAGCCTTCATGGGATGATCTATATACTCCATTTGTTGACCTAGACTTGTGTAGCCAAGAGAAGTTCTTTAGAGTCCTTAAGGTCGACAATCCTCTTATTTTGATAAACCAAATTTGAGTGTCTTGACTTTGATAAAGATTTCCTATACCTTGGTTTTTCCTTCATTCTCCCCTCCACCCCATTTCATTTCCCCCTTTGATAGAGAAATTTTGATTCCAAATTTGTTTTTCCTATTATTTAAATTCCTTTTTCTTCATTTCTTACAGACATGCTAACACTACTTTATTTCATTTTTATCTATCTTTGAGAAACTATGGATCATTTTCATCATGTTCTATAAATTTACTAAAACTAATTTTCTTTCATTTTCCCATTTATCATGATTTTGTTGTTCTACTCTTGTGCACAATTGAGTTCACACACTTTTTCCATTGTTGTGTGAGATGTAGATTATTAATACTCACCCAACCATGATATTTTCCCTTTTATGCATCCCCTTTTTACATTGATGATTGAGATGTGAATTGTTACTACTCACTCATCAATGTTATTTTACCATTTTTATATTTGAATCCTCTTTTTACCATCTTATTTGACATGTATCCTTGATTTGATTTGGTGAGTTTTCCTTTTCTTACTTGAGGTTTACTTGTTTGATTTTTTTGGTCTTTAGTAGCCTTGGCTTTTTGCTTACCCAATTTACTTTTGTTTGACTTGGTCATTTGGTCTAACATAGCACTTATCACCTAACTTGCCAAATTACCAAGTATGTCCTATCCACATAGCTCCAGTTATCTTGGCTTTTCTTGTATTTATTAGTTTTTGCTCTTTAGTTTTGTATTTTTGGGTTTGTCCAAAGCAATCTTTGCACCCTCCACAATCAAAACTAAAACATAGCTAACAAACATCCTACGATAAAAGTAATTCAAGGTATGCATCATTTATTTTTTAGTTATTTACTTTTTAGTTAGTTTCTTTTTCTATCATTTACTTTTAGTTATTTTATGCTTTTTAAAATACTGCATTTTTTTTAGCATCAACATTGTGTGTGTCCTTATGTTCTTTATTGAAGCACCATCCCCTATTACACCTTAGTGACACATGATGAGCTTCGAGTGGGGCATATGCATACACATAATATTTTCACACTTTTATCAATTATTGACACTTTACATCTTGCAAGAACCCATCATAACTCAATCACTCTGAGTGCATGCCGTAAGGGCAGAACTGAGAAAGGGGTGAGCAGACCTTTAGTGCTTCATAGGATTATTGTCTCTTATTACCATATTATTCCCTATCCATTCAAATCATAAAACCTTTCCCTAAGTTATCTCTCATTCCTTATACATTCCTCTAGTATTTTACTTTTTTTATCCTTCTTTACCTTGCATAGTACCCTTTTTACCTATTCAATAAGCTAGGTCAACTTGGTCAACCTAACATAGTTTGGGATCACTTTAGCTCTTTAGGCCTAGTTTCCATCTGGCTGACCTAACACAAACTTTAGGCATTAGCCTGATAATATGCTAGGTAAACCTAGTCAACCTAGCATAACTGACATGTCTGAGTGATTTTTGGGTTAGATACTCCTATATATATAAGGTCATTTTGATCATTTCGATATGAATGCAATTAGGAGTTATTACTCGCTTGTGCTTTTTCACAATCTACTCTTCCACCATTCTACTTGAGGAGTCTTAGCTTAAGTTTCTTATTTGGAGAATCTTAGTCTTATGGATAGGTCTTGGATGCTTTGGCCTAACAAAGTGATCCTTATGAATCATAAAAATCTCTTATGAATCCCCATTGGCTAAGGGAGAGATTGAGTCATGATGGGTTCACACTCAAGTAAGTATATTGTAACTTTGTTCTCCTCTCTTTTAGTATATAGAAGTAGCACAAGTGTTGGCTTGAATAGCATTACTCCTCATATTCCATGTATTAGGGTGTTACTCATACTTATTTTATTTTAAGTTCCCTATACATGTATTTAATTGCTTTGCATCTAACCCCTTACTTTATGTCATAAGCTTTGATGAGCACTAGATTAGTTTACTTTTCTTGTTATTAGATTAGTTTAATTTCTTGTTTATTATCATAAGTGAATATAGAAACCATAGGACTCTTTTAGGGTTGTTATTTGATTATGTTAGACTTTAGGCTTTGGAACCCTACCTAGCATGATGTGTGTGATAGATGATACAAGTGATCCCCTAATCGGGTCTAGTGGATCCTCATATTGGTTATGTTCTTGCTTAACAAGTTTGTGCCCCAATCAAAAGTATAGGTGTTATATATCTTATTTGATATAGGATTGATTCATGCGCACCATGAAATTTTGATTACATATAGTATGGTCAAGGCACAATAAACAAGTGTTTCCCCTAGTTTTCCCATAAGTGATTATAAGTAGGATAAAACAACATAGGTCTATTATACTAATTTTCCCATAGGTAGTTATAATTAGTATCAAGATAAATGAGACATTGATTTTCCCATAGGTGGTTATAATCAGGCATACCTGGTAGAGATAATGGAATAAGAAATGAAGGATGTAATTACCAATCTACTATCTTACTACTCCAAAATACTACCTCTATTTAGAATGCATGAAACAACTACTAAAATTGAATCTAAATCCTCTTGTTGAAAGTGGCTATAAAACTAAATGGAATAGAACCAATGTCATAGGGCTAGGTAGGGAGGGAGAAATGAACTTGGTTAATGAGAATGTATGGTAAAATGGATAGGTGATAGGAAAAAGTGATAGACTGATAGGATGAATAGGATCGTACAATGGTATAATACAAAGAATATTGATAAAATGATACAACTTGAAATGGTCCTCATAGACAATACACCAAATCACTCAAGTGTAGTACCATTTGAGGTGGATAATATTCATTATCTCATCAAGTTCATGTCTATCTAGTGTGGTAAGCATGTATGCTCTTATTCCAAAGTTTGTTGTAAGGATGAAAATACCAACCCAGTTGGGTTTGAACTTACCTTTGTGCTTCTTCTCAGCCATGGTATTCTTTGTTATCTTTAAGGACAAGATCACCATGTTCAAATTATCTATGCTTCACATGCCAATCGTAGTGGCTTCAAAGTCAATTTTGATAAGCTTGAAGATTTTTCATCACATCCATGCATTTTTCATCAACTCTAGTTCTTGCAATCAATATACATGATAGTCATTATCATCTAGGACATGCTTGAAAGCATGCATAAAGATGGTATCTTGATCTCAATGGGAAGAATGGCCTCAGTACCATAAATAAGTGAATATGGAGTGGCTCATGTGGGTGTACGATGATTGGTATGGTATGCCCAATGGGCATGGAATATCTGAAGGTGTCAATCATGATTAGCATCATTGATAATTTTTTGAGAATGTTAACAATGGTTTTATTTGATGCTTCATCCTAGTTATTACCTTGAGGGTAATATGTCATAGAAAAGTGTTCTGTGATTTTGTATTCAGTACATAGCTTTTCAACATCCTTATTCTTAAATGATCCTCCATTATCAGTTGTAATGGAAAATGAGATGGTTGAAAATAAAATTTGGAGATTTGTTTTCCAATCATGAAAGTGAGGGGTATAACTTCAACCCACTTAGTGAAATATTCAGTGGCAGTAAGGATAATTTTATGGTTGTTGGATGAGGTGGGATTGATCTTCCCAATGAGCTCAAGGCCTCATGTAGCAAAGGGCCATGGTCTCAACATTAATTTTAGAGTCTTGGCTGAGGCATGAATTAGGTTGGTATGCTATTGATACTTATCGTATTTATTTACATATGTAGTTTCATCTGCATCCATCATGGGCCAATAATAACCAGTACATAGGAACTTTTTGGATAGGAATGTCCTACTAATGTGGGTTCCACATACTCCTCCATGAACTTCCCATAATGCTAGTGTAGATTATATCAAATTTAAACAATGAATCAAAATTCCATCAAAACTACGGTGGTAATGGGTTGATCCAAGTAAGGTATAACAAGTGGTTTGATGGATGAAGGCGTTGGTTTATTTTTGGGATAGGTTAGGTGGGATAATTTGGTCATGAAGGCAATTGTAAAGGTCTGAATACCAGATAGAGATAAGACCAATAATATCACAAATCATCATGATGATTGAAGGTTCATGAGCTGGTGCAAACAAAATCTTGATAAGGAACTAATAATCTTTATCTATATTGGTTTGTCAAATTAGAGATCCAATAGTGTCCATAACATCTATGATTATATTACTTGCCCTTGGTATATGCTCAAACTAAATGTTGGTAATCTGCCACTTGAGAGTGTCGAGCATGGACTTATATGGAACCAGTTTGTCATCTTTGGTATGAAAGTGGTTTGTAACTTGATTGATAATTAATTGAGAATCTCCATAAACCTTGAGGTGAGATATGTTCCATTATATCATTTATCAAAGTCCTATAATAAGTTATTTATATTTGGTCATGTTGTTGGTATAAAGAAAGCTGATCCTAAATGATTGAGGGATTAGATCCCCCTATGGTGTAATAAATAAAAGTCCTACCCTTGATCTATGTGTTATGAATGATCTATCAAAATATAGATTCTAGTGTTGCTCCCTAAGAGGTGTGTCAATGATGGTCATTATGGATTCATCAAAAAATTATAATGTCAATGGATTTGTATCAGTAAAGGGTGCTTCAGTAAGTTGATCTACAATAAATTACCCTTTAATGGCTTTTTGGTTGATGTACTCAATCTCAAACTCACTTAGAAGCATGATCCACTAGGCTATATAGCCTTACAAAGCTATTTTAGATAGTAGATACTTGATCAGATCTAATTTTGAAATAACCATGGTCTTATTGTTTAACATGTAATGGCATAGTTTTTGAGCTACGAAAACCATGACTAAATAAGATTTTTATATGGGTGTATAATTACGTTCATACATGACCAGTGTATGGCTTAAATAATACATGGAATATTCATTTACATTATCATCATGTTGATTCAAAAGTGCCCCTAGGGCATTATTAGTAGCTTATAGGTACAATAAAATAGCTTTCCTAACATAGGGCAATAAAATAGGTGGATTCACTAGATAGTCTTTTAGCTGTTGGAAAGCTATTTGGTAGTGATCATCCTACTAAAATGTGACTCCTTTCTTCATAAAATGTGTAAAAGGATGGAATTTATCAGTTAATCATGATATGAAGCATCAGATAGACTAGATCTTACCCTAAAAACTATAGAGCTACTTCAAATTAGTTGATGGTTTCATCTCTGTTATGGCTTACACTTTTACTAGATCAACTTTAATGCCCCTACGAGACTCAATGAAGCCAATTAATTTTATTGATGTTACTCCAAAAACACATTTCTTAGGGTTTATCCTAACTTTTTACTCACATAACCTTTCAAATATTCTATGTAGCACTGTTAGATGATCAACCTTGGTCTTTGATTTGCTAAAAATGTCATTGACATAGTCTTCAACAATGTCATGCATCATATCATGAAATATGATGGTCATAGATTTTTTGTAGGTGTCCCTATCATTTTTAAGACCAAACAACATAACCTAATAATGCAATGTTCCCCATAGAGTGGTGAACACTATCTTATATTTGTCTTCTGGTGTTATCCTAATCTGGTTATACCTTGAAAAGCCATCCATTAATGAAAGCATTTTATAACCCATTATGGATTCAATGTTTGGCAATGGAAAGTCATCTTTAGGGAAATATTTGTTTATATCATGAGAATTAGTACAAATTTGGATTATTTAAAGATTTTTACTAACTAGTACTACATTAGAGATCTACTGTAAATTATCGATCTATCAAATACATCTTGCTTCTAAGATTTTTTCTAACTCTTTCTTTACTAATACAACAATGTGAGGATGCATCTTACATAACTTTTGCTTTACTAGTTTGGCATCAAGATTGACCAGCAAAACCAAGGTATGGTCTAAACCTAGCATGTCAAAAGAAGCCCATGCAAATATGTCTATAAATTACCTCAAAAGGGTTATAAGGACTTTACACTCTTCATTAAGGGAAGTGCCTAGCTTGATCCATTTTGGGTCATCTGGGGACCTGATGTTAACCTCTATTATATATTCCACTATAAGGGTTGAACCCTCTTTAAGGATAGTTAGCAATGATCTAAACTGATTGGCAACATTAGAGTCCTTTGGTAGGATTGGCTCTTTGAATTCCCCTAGGCATGATGAATCAGAGTCCTTTAATGGGAGGTTTGGCCATGTAACAAAAACTATTGGAAACACCTCAAGGATTCAATAAAAATCTTGTTTTCTTTGAAACTAAACTCAAACTCATAAACAAGTTCATTGTTGGTGGTCTCTTGGGTTATGGGTGAAGAAGGTTAAACACCCCCATCTAATGGCACCTAAAACAAGTTTTCACCACTACACTGGCCTTTTTATTTACTTTTTCCCCAGTCAAAAATCACCTCAAAGAGATTTTCACTTTGGGACCTCAATTTTTTAATCATTTTCTTTTGGATAAGGGTGTTCACCCACTCTCAAAAATAAGCTTCAAGATCTAATTTGATTACAATCCTGTTGAGTTGTGGAGCTGAAAGCTTCACTGTTGAGTTCATGCAAAGGTTGTTGGACTAACACAGTCACTGGCATCGATAGTATCACCGACATCAGTTAGGCGTGGATAAAATATGATCAACATCAGTCAGGGATCGACTGACGTCAATCATATGCAGATCGACAGCGATCGGCGTTGGTCACCTGTGTGTGCGTGTGCATTTGCATGCATTTCCAGAATTAGATTTGTTCTAATTTTAGGATGGACAGAGTGTTTACATGTAAAGACTAATTTTAGTCTTGAGTCTATGTTTCTAATTATTGTAATTGGGAAGTCTAATTATTGTATGCCTTAGATCCTATTTAAGAGACCCATGGGGGCATGTATTGTAAGAAAGGTCAATTAGATCTGCAAGGTGCAAGATCAAGAAGATCAACTGAAGTAAGGGAATAACAACTTGGTTATTGAGTTGATTGTAATTGATTGAGAGAGAGAACTCTTGAGAGAAATATTGTACACCCAAGAGGTGTGGGAAGAGTGAGATTTCTTTATTGTATTTGGGAAGAGTTTAATACAAGATTGGTTATTTCTTGTATCTCCTATTATTTGTTGTTTTTGATTTCTAGTTACTTATTACTTCTGGTTTAATTCTATGTTTAGTTGCTTATACAAAAGTAATCAATTGTACTCTAAGTTCCTAACAGCTGGTATCAGAGCTAGGATCACTAACAAGTGGTAGAGTGGGTTAGTGTTTGTTGATTACAGGTCACTCACAGGGGTTTCTGATTGAGTGGGAGCAAAGAAATGGCAAAAAAAAGTAAACTAAGAATGGAAAAATTCAATGACAAGAATTATCAATTATGGAGGATGCAAATAGAAGATTATTTGTATCAGAAAGATCTATTTTTACCATAGGGTGGGGTTTCAAGTAAGCCCACAAATATGCAAGATGAAGAATGGAATGTTCTTGATAGAAAGGCTCTTGGATCTATAAGGTTAAGCTTGGCATCTTCTGTGATTTCTAATTTATCACAAGCAAAGACAATGGTAGAGTTAATGGATACTCTGGCAAACTTATATGAAAAACCCTCAGCTTTGAATAAGGTATTTCTTATGAAGCAATTATTTAGTTTGCAAATGCAGGAAGGTGGATCTGTATATAGTCATCTTAATGATTTCCATGAAATTGTAAATCAGTTAAATTTAGTCAAAATAGTTTTTGATGATGAAATTAAGGCTCTCTTAATCTTATGATCTTTACCTGAAAGCTGGCATAGTTTGGTAATGGTAGTTAGCAATACTACATTTGCTTCAAATATCTTGAAAGTTGAAGATGTTGTTAGTGTAATCTTGAATGAATAAATTCACAAAAAAAGTACAGGAGAAACATCAGGGAATGCTTTAAGCATTGAAAGTAGGGAAAGGCAAAGAGAGAAGGGCAAGTAAAGGAAATCAAGGTCAAAATGGGAAGGAGATCCAAATCCATAAATGGAGGTATAATCTACTGGAATTGTGGAAAGAAAGGGCATGCAAAGAAAGACTGCTGGTTGAAGGATAACAAAGAAAATTAGCAAGAAGGTAATAAGGAAGCAAATGTTGCAGGTATTGTTGCACAGGATGCTCTTATATTTTATTTGGATAGTCAAGTAGAATCATGGGTTTTAGATTCTGGTGCTTCTTTCCATGCAACCCCAAATAGAGAATTTTTCAATGATTATGTCTATGGAGATTTTGGAAAAGTTTATTTAGGGGATGGTGAGCCTTATCAAATTGTTGGCAAAGGAAAAGTGTAGCTGAAATTGCAGAATGGCAACACATGGGTGTTGAAAGATGTCATGCATGTACCCATCTTGAAGAGGAATCTAATTTCTATAGGAAAGTTGGGTGATGAGGGTTGCACAGTAACTCTCACAGTGGAATATTGGAAAGTTTTCAAGGGTGCACTTGTATTAACAAGAGATAAAAGAGTAGGTACACTTTATCTATCTACTTGTGTTACTAATTATTCTCCTTCTATTTTATCTACTTCAGATGTAGATGTAAAGATGTGGCACTATAGGCTTGGTCACATGAGTGAGAAGGGAATGAATGTTCTTAAGTCAAAAGGTAATCTTTTAGATTTGAAAAGCATAGATCTAGATTTCTGTGAGCACTGTATTTTTAGGAAACAGAAGAAAGTAAGGTTTCTCAAGACTAAGTCAACAAAGAAGGAGCACAAGTTGGAGCTTGTTCACACAAACGTGTGGGGACCAACTCAAGTAGCTTCTATTGGAGGATCACAGTATTATGTTTCTTTCATTGATGATGCTACAAGAAAGGTATGGGTTTATTGCATAAAGAGGAAATCTGATGTTTTTGACACATTTAAGAAATGGAAAGCTTTGGTTGAGAATGAAATAGGTTTGAGATTGAAGTGCCTTAGATCTAACAATGGTGGTGAGTACTGCAACAATAAATTCAATAGTTATTGTTCTATGAGTGGAATACATAGGGAAAGGATGGTTCCTGTTTTTGACACATTTAAGAAATGGAAAGCTTTGGTTGAGAATGAAACAAGTTTGAGATTGAAGTGCCTTAGATCTGACAATGGTGGTGAGTACTGCAATAATAAATTCAATAGTTACTGTTCTATGAGTGGAATACATAGGGAAAGGATGGTTCCAAGGACACCTCAACAAAATGGAGTTACTGAAAGGATGAATAGAATAATAATGGAGCGTGGACAGAGTATGAGGTTGCATGCTGGTTTGCCCTTAAAGTTTTGGGTAGAAGCTGTAGATACTATGATTTACTTGATTAACAGAGGACCTTCTACTGCTCTGGATGGTGGAATTCCAGAAGAGGCTTGGATAGGTAAAAAGGTAGATCTTTCATTTCTCATAATTTTTGGTTCTAAAGCTTTTGTGCACATTGATAAAGAAAATAGAAAGAAGCTGGATGCTAAATCTATGCAGTGCACTTTCATTGGTTATGGCTTTGTAGATTTTGGATTCTAGTTGTGGAATTTAGAAACTAACAAAATTATTAGAAGCCGTGATGTAGTTTTCAATGAGAAGGTGATGTACAGTGATCAGCTCAAGAGGCTGAATAATTTTGAGTAGGGCAATCTTGATTTGGATGAGGTAATGATCCAAAATGAGCTCACAGGTAAAAATCATCACTCACATGAAAACACAGAGACCGACGTTAGTCAGGTAATGGACATCGATGGTCAAGTAGGAACTGACATTGGTTAGACAATAATCAATGTCGGTCAGGTCAGACAGGTGGAACCGACGTCGGTTAGGTGCAGACTGAGAGTTGATCGGGATCGGTCACTGACAGAAAATTTGGGTAGACAACAAGCTATAAATGAGTCTCAAATGCCCATAAGGAGGACTAAAAGGGTAAGTAAATCTCCAATTCGTTATTCCCCTTCTTTATACTACGTGTTGCTCATTGATGGTGGAGAACCAGAAAGTTTTGATGAGGCAATGCAGGTAGAATCTAGGAAACAGTGGGAGCATGGCATGAATGAGGAAATTGATTCCTTGGAAAAGAACCAAACATGGGATTTGGTTGAGTTTCCAGCTGGAAAGAAAGCACTAAAAAACAAATGGGTATATAGGTTAAAGGAAGGAGAGAATGGACAATTGAGACATAAGGCCAGGTTGGTAGTAAAGGGATTTGCACAAAAACTAGGTATTGACTTTGGTGAAATCTTTTTTCCTGTAGTAAAGATGACTTCTATTCAGATTGTATTGTCTTTAGTTGCTATTAAGAATTTAAATCTTGAGCAGCTTGATGTTAAGACAACGTTTCTTCATGGAGATTTGGATGAAGAGATATATATGGATCAGCTGGAAGGTTTTGAGGTCAAAGCTAAGGAGAAACTTGTGTGCAGGTTGAAGAAAAGCTTATATGGTCTTAAGCAAGCTCCAAGACAGTGGTATTTAAGGCTTGATAGGTTTATGATAGAGCATGGCTTTAGTAAATGTCAATCTGACCATTGTGTTTATTTTACCACATTGGATAATGGTAATTATATTATCCTGTTGCTGTATGTAGATGATATGCTTGTTGCAGGTTCACACATGCATGTAATTACTAAGCTAAAGGTAAAATTAGCTCACACATTTTCCATGAAGGATTTAGGAACAGCAAAGAAAATCCTTGGCATGAGTATTAAGAGAGACATGAAAAATCACAGGCTGATTTTGTCTCAAGAGGATTATGTGAATAAAGTGTTGGAGAGGTTTTATATGCAGGATGCAAAACCGGTAAGCACACCTATGGCTGGACACTTCAAGTTGAGCAAAGAACAGTGTCTTAAATCACATGATGAGGTTGAGTACATGATCAAAGTTCCATATGCTTCAGTAATTGGAAGCTTAATGTATGCAATGGTATGTACTAGACCTGATATTGCCTAAGTAGTGGGAGTTGTCAACAAGTTTATGGCCAATCTAGGAAAGGAACACTGAAAAGTAGTTCAGTGGATTCTTAGATATCTGAGAGGGACCAGCAGTAGGTATTTATGTTATGCAGGGTTAAACACTTCTCTACATGGGTATGTAGATTCGGATATGGCAGGTGACTTAGATGGCAGGAGAAGCACCACAGGATATGTGTTCACTGTCGGTGGAATGGCGGTTAGCTGGATTTCAAAATTATAGAAGGTTGTTGCCTTGTCTACTACAGAGGCAAAATACATTGCAGTCATAAAGGCTAGCAAGGAAATGATATAGATGACACGGTTCATGGAAGAGTTGGGAAAGGAGCAAGAGAGTTGTAGATTATACAATGATAGTCAAAGTGCAATTCATTTGGCAAAGAATTCAGCCTTTCATTCAAGAATCAAACATATACAGCTTAGGTACCACTTTATTCGACAGGTATTGGAGGATGGACAGTTGAAGCTAGAAAAGATCCATACGGATAAGAACCCTACAGATATGTTAACAAAGCTGGTAACAAAGGAGAAGTTGAATCTTCATTCAAATTTTGTTGGTCTTCAAGATTGAACTTGAAGTGGGAGAAACAAACTAGAGAAACAAGATAGAGGATGTTGTTGTACAGGTACAAGTGCAATTGTTTATCTCCAAGTGGGAGATTGTTGAGTTGTGGAGCTAAAAGCTTCATTGTTGAGTTCATGCAAAGGTTGCTGCACTAACACAGTCACTGGCATCGGTAGTATTGCTGACATCGGTCAAGCGTGGATCAGATCTGACTGATATCGGTTAGGGATCGACTGACGTCAGTCATATGCATACCAATGGTCAGGGATTCTGGAAATGCATTTCCAAAATTAGATTTGTTCTAATTTTAGGATGGACAGAGTGTTTGCATGTAAAGACTAATTTTAGTCTTGAGTCTGTGTTTTTAATTATTGTAAGTGGGAAGTCTAATTATTGTATGCCTTGGATCCTATTTAAGAGACCCATGGGGGCATGTATTGTAAGCAATCAAGTAAGCAAGGTCAATTAGATCTGCAAGGTGCAAAATCAAGAAGATCAATGGAAGCAAGAGAATAACAACTCAGTTATTGAGTTGATTGTAATTGATTGAGAGAGAGAACTCTTGAGAGAAATAATGTACACCCAAGAGGTGTGGGAAGAGTGAGATTTCTTCATTGTATTCTAGAAGAGTTTAATACAAGATTGGTTGTTTCTTGTATCTCTTATTATTTGTTGTTTTTGATTTCTAGTTACTTATTACTTCTAGTTCAATTCCATGTTTAGTTGCTTATACAAAAGTAATCAATTATACTCCAAGTTCCTAACAAATCCTTGATTTATGGTCCCCCAATAGAACATTGTCTCTAAGGCTAAGAAAATCATAAAAAGCCTCATCATTTTGAAACTCATCAATCGATACATTGGACTCATATTGGTCCCAGTCTATCTACTAGGGATAATACAATGGTAGTGGGCTAGGATGAATGATTAGTCTAAGGGTACAAATAGAATGAGTATCAAACATATTAGTGTTAGCTAGGTCATCAAAAATGTTATGATCAAACTCTACTTCACTGTCAGCATCTTCATAACTAGTCGATGGTGACAAAACATGAGTAAGGTATATGGGGTTACCCCTTAGTGGTTTAAATCTAATTCCATAGGGCAATTTGTATTTAGTCATGGAAATTAGCTGAAGCATTCCTTATTGGTTTAGTTTGAGGCCTCCTCCTTCATAGTCATGATTCTTCATGATCCTATTAGGAATAGGATATTTTTCATTTTCATAACAATTGGCCTGATTGTCATTATACAACCATGATTTATCCATTCAAGAGGGTCCTACTCTAAGCTAGATGTTGGTATAAACATGATGCATCCTTTACCTTTGCCCTTTTGTTTTCATTCTAAATGAAATGGCTTGGCTTTAGGTCTTCCAAAGGACTTTGGGTTTTGTAGAAGCTTTGCGATTTGAAAGGTATCATGGGTTAAATACTCTCTTAGGACATTGGATGATATGATATAATGGTTGGATATCTTAAGAGGTAGCATGTGAGAAAGGGAATCGAGGGTACTAGGATCAATGCAATTATCCTCTAGTGAATCAAGGAGTATTATTTTTCCCTTACCTTATTTAGCCATTGAATTCATGTTGAAATGATAGTTATAACTCTTAAACTTGGACTCTAGGTGTTTGCAGTGCTCATAAGGATGTAAATCACCTGGTATATAAAATTTTATCCTTAAATATGATAACTTGATACATTAGTGCAATGTCGATGGGATTATAAAAATTTCATGTAACCATGGTCTACCCAAAAGTATATTATATGATAAATCAATATTTAGCACATGGAAAAGTGTATCATGGGTAAAGAACCCAAGGATAATTGGTAAATATATGGTGCCTTATGATTTGTATTCCTTATTGTCATAGGTTTTGATAGTTATGATCTTTGCTTGAAGATCTATCATTATGTATCCTAGAAGCTTGATGAGCTTTAGAGACACTATGTTTAGACCCAATCCATTATCTATAAGGACTCATTTCACTTTGTGCCACTTTATGCAAACTTCAATGTACAAAGAATTATTATGTAGTGGGCCAAGGGATGACATTGATTTTGTTGAAAGTGACTTATTGGGTTGGAGCTAGGTGTCTAACCAAAGCTTAGAATTTGTCAAGGGATATATCACTAGAAATTATAGATTGGCTAAGGAACTCATTCAAAATATCCTTGTGGATTATTGACATATGCAACAAATCTACAATGGAGATTTGTGCAAGCATCTTTTTCAATTATTCTACAATGTCAAACTTCTTCTCTTGGTTAGTATTAAATGGCTTATTCTAAGGCTAAATGGTTGGTTAAATGAAGGGTAAAGTGGTAGATGGTTGAGGGCCTGAAATTTTAATCTTCAAACTCTAAGTTGTGATTTCACATTTGGGATTAAACACAGGACCATGATTGTTAATAAATGATGGTAATGGTGGGAGACCAGATAGGATAAGTCTTGGTTGCTAGTGCACTTATCTTTGGTCATGAGGTAATGACAAATTGTTAGTATATGATCTAAAATTAGTAATCCTTCTTATTGGTATGTTTGTATGCAATCCCAAGTCAAGGAAGGATTATCAAAGTGAGTTGGTGGATTGGAATTATTTAGCAAAGGTCTTGATTGATTAGTATTTGGTTTTAGATTGATGGAGATGGTGTTAACATGACCTCCTAAAATACGGCCTACAACTCTGTTGTAATCATGTGCAATTGCATGGTAGGTATGTTGGTTGTTGCCATTCTAACCTTGGTTTTATCCATTATTTAAATGATATTGGTTATATTGGTGATGATTCTATTGATTATATTGGTTCAACCTTGTTTATTAAAATTATTATTGTTGGTGTTGTGTTATTCATTGTTGCTATTATTGTTGTGGTTGTTACTTATTATGTTGGGGAAAGGAGTTTTGATAGATTCCAAGGGTCTGATTAGAAGTGGAATCACCACCATCTAATGTTATTTCCCTATTTTTTGACATATTTTAAATCAAATGTTTAATTTGCACACAATAGTGAAAATTATATCCATTAACCTTATGATATTCATAGAATTCATTTTGGTGGTACCAATCAAGATAAGGGATGCCCTAATGATAATGTTTCATTATAGGCCAAATAATCAGATTAACAATGGTGATATTTCAAAACATATATTCAATAGACTCTCCAAGGTCATTCAAAAATCTATTGAGTAGGTATTTGCCTTGGAGGAGGAGCCTGCAATGGTAAAGGTTTCTACTTTTATTGTATGGGCCTAGACTATTGAACATACTACATTAACTAAAAAGTTTGTGAGTTAGGATTAATTTGTATTTATGGCATGGGTTGAGTAGATGGTTTTCACACCATTTGGACATGTCATGACTCTATTACTCCATTCCAACAACATTTTTGTTGAAATTAAATTGATTTAATTTATCATTGTTATTGGCATGTGCTAGTTATGATGCTTGTGCTTGGACTTGATGTTGGTTTTGGCCATTTCCTAGATTGGTACCATGATTTTGATTAGATGAGGTAACCTTTAACATCCCTTTTTTGATAAGGGATCACTTGATCAATAGACCTTTATCAATGATATCTTTAAAGGTATATGTACACTATAGTTCTAGATGATAAGATATCTCACTGTGAAATTTTTTAGTAAACATAGCAGCTAACTGTTTATCTAGTAATGTGTGGGTGAATCAGCTTTCAAGGGCTCTCCATAATTCTAGATAACTTTCAAAGCTCTCATCATCCTTTTATTTAGCTTTTGTTAAGTCGACCAAAGAAATCTCATGTTTGAGATTATATGAAAAGTGTTGTATAAACTTGTATGAAAGATCATCAAAGTTGAATACTAAATTATTGAGTAATTTTAGGAACCACTCCAAGGCTTGTCCTACCATAATTATTAGGAAAAATAGTAATAGGTATATGTCACTATATGCCACTAGCTGGCATGCAATAAAGAACTCAGTCAAATGAGCCTTGGGGTCACCTTTCCCCTTGTATTTGTCAATTTTTGGTGGTTTGTATACTAGAGGAAATGGTATCTATAAGTATTTCATGTTGAATGGATAAGAACACACATCATCCAACTTAAAAATTTTAGTCTATTTCTTAATTTGGATGGTATCAATTACATCCTTCATTTGTTGTAGTTCTTGGGCCAGGAAACTGGAGGTAATATTGGTTTGAGGTGAAACATTAGCCTAGGTAGATGGTTGGGTGGTCTCAAGTGGAGCTTTTTGATTGGGGTATGATGGAGGTATTTTTTGGGGTATGTTGGTTTGATTGGGAAATGGACCAAGAATGCACACATGTGGATTAGGGTTTGCCTATTGGAATTGCACATACTATGGTGTAATATTTTGGTTAGGGTTAGGCAGGTAGGTCTGGGTTTAAGGATTTTGAGGTTGGGATGGAGGAATATGGATATACTATGTCTACTGGAGTTAAATAAGGACCTACTATTGAATAATCAAACCTTGATATTGAGGGGGTACTTATGAACCAAAACCCTATCATTTTACTAGTGGCATATTTTGTACATAAGACAAAGGTTGCCTAATTGGTACTTGAGGAACATAAGAGCCTCTAGGTTGCACAAATCCTTATTGGGAAGTTGACACTTATGGAAGATTCAACATTTGTCACTAACTAATATTCACACATTGTTGATTTATACGTTGTTTGGCTTTGAGTTGGTATATTAGTCTGTGAAGAAAGAGGTATGTTCACTGCTACTTAGTGAGGTGGAACATTAGTTACCCCTATTGAGGTGGAAATATATTCTACCTCTGTTACATTGGTACATTAGATTGTGCTTGTTATTATGTAATATTACTCATTGCCTATTAAGTAATATTCATCACATTTTATTGTGGAGGCATGGAATTAGTCATTGGTTGACTACCTAATCCTATTGGTTGAGTGCTTAAAGAACTAGTTCGTTGAGGATTAGTAGCAGTAGTTGGTTGAGGTTGGGATGTAGAAAATCTTACTCCCTAATTTTGAGAACCACTCATGGTGTTAATTAAAGGTATACTCATTTTTATATTGATTGTCTATGTACTTACACCACTTTGGTTTGAATTAGATGTTGTTTACACATTGTCCACTATGTTATCTACATAAAAGTAGAAGACACTTCTTTGATGGTTGGCACATGAAATAAGTTATCAATTGAAGTTTTT
Organism: Torreya grandis; assembly: GCA_037957365.1. Classification (NCBI taxonomy): domain Eukaryota; kingdom Viridiplantae; phylum Streptophyta; class Pinopsida; order Cupressales; family Taxaceae; genus Torreya; species Torreya grandis. The sequence continues at coordinate 262,848 of JARHVA010000377.1, forward strand.
TATTCAAATGGATATACACCCTAATTTTCTTGATCAATCAACTCTATTAGCACTCCTATTGAAGGAACTAAATCTATGAGATGCTTATTAGGCCTAGTCATCTAGTTAAAATTTATGTGCTAGGTTTAAGTACATTTGGTATGCTATCTTCATTTGTACAAAGTGATCATCCATGAGGTCCTTGCCTTTGACAATCATATTAGGGTCCTGATATAGCATTTGGACTAGAGCTAAAGGATTTCTAGAATAATCCTATTGATTATAAATTATGTTATGAGGCATTCATACTAAGCTTGACAAATTCTCATGGAGGAAGTCTACTGGAAACTTATCCCCTACTTTGATAGCTATAACCAAAATTTCATCCTTGTTTTCCAACAAGTGATGCTTAAAGAGATAAGATCATGATGGTGAAATAACATAGTATGGTTGTTGAGGAAATGTTTCTTCAACTATAGGTAATGAAGATATATACTGCTTCGTTTGTTCTTGATCGTACTCTAATTAAGGAGACATGTTTACCAAATAATGAGCTAGTGGGTCTTGGGTTTATGCCCCTGATTGAGTGTTATAAGATGGATAAGAATCCATCCCATAAGTAATGTTATCTGCAAGGGGTCTTGAACCATTTATTATTGTGCAACCATATTAATAAATCCTAGATTGTACATGAGGCCACTACAAGTGTAGGAAGACATGTTAGGATCCATAATAAATGCTTCACAATGAAAATAAATAGAGTTCTATAAAATTTGAAAATAAGATGTCTAAAAATAGGTTCAAACTTGGTCTAACTTGGTCAAAAGGATGGATATGTATATCCAAAAAGGTTGATGTAATGACTTGTGATAAAAAAAGATAACATCAAGTATCTAACGTTACACATCTCACATAAAAAAGTAAAGTAGACAGACTGAAAATAGAAATGCCAAATTCTAAGGTTAAAGTTTTTCAATTCAATCTAATCTAGGAAAAACAAAATTTGTTAGGTCTTTTGGCCAAATGCAACATCAAAATCTAGGCTCAAAAAAAGGTATGTGATAGGAATTTTGGCCAAAAAGTGTCAAAATCTAGACTTTAAAATATGAAATATTTTATCTAATAGATTTGAAATATTTCTAACAAAAACTAGGCATTTGAATCTTGGACGTAAACTTGATCAATAAGTATGAGGTATGAAACAAAAGGCTCTTGGAGATAGCTTATTTTCTCCCAAATAATGACACAAACCAAATTATTTTTGATTTGATAAGCTAGGAGAAGGTGAACAACATAACCGTGCTAGACAAAGGCTCTCAAAGAAAACTCAAAATGGTTAGAATTTTAGAACAATTTGGACTCTATGCGAAACACATGATTTGAGCAGTGGAACACTACTCTCCTCAACTCAAATGATAGACACACATAAATTTTGACAAATATCTAAGGCATATGCATGTTATCAAATGGATTTTAAGACAAAATTTGAAATAGTATGGATAGTAAAAAATGTGGTCTAGGACTCAAAGTGTGAGTGATACACAACATGACTTGAGTCCTAGCAAATGATGATACTAATGTTTAGTCTAAATATAGCCCTAAACTCGAATTGGGAATTAAACTCAAGTAAAAACCAGTCAAGTGAAAAGTGGCTAACCCAATTTAACACATTAACTTTTAAAACTTGGAAGAGTCCAATTTCAAAGTTAGACTATCAATGAGGGACTTAATCAAAATGTGGTAAAAAGGTCTAGACTCAAATGGACAACATAATTGTGCCAAATAGGAAGATATGACACAAAGTGTATGATGAGTTTCAACAAGGAAAAAGATGTTTTTTACTTGGGTAGCATAACGCCTCCTTATTCAAATAAATTTGGGGACAATGTGTTTTTTTATGTCATTTTTATTAATACCAAGTTTTAACTCCACAAAAAAACCAAGTAATCTAAGACAAAGATAATTTAACTAACTAATCATCTTAAATATTAAACTTACAAGGTATGACAAAGTGGGGTTAACTAAACTAGAAAGTTTTTAAACATTCTAGATGGATCCCATACACAAGAATTTCACATCAACATGCAAGAGAAATAAAATGTCAATTAGGTATACAACACTTGGTTTGTTGTAAAAATGTCTTGCCTTTTTTACAACCACTACTCCATCACTCAATGTAGTATGATGTCTAATATGCTCATGCAAACCAAGCTTAGCCCCAGTGATAAGAGATAGTTTAACCACTCAAACCATCAGTCCCAATGGGGTGATCCCAATTTATATACCCCCTTATAGAAATGGGTTGAAGACAATGCCAAGAGAAGAAGCCCCAATCAAAGATTCCCTAAATAACTCATGTGAGGTAATTAATTACCCCTTACAAGCCAAGATGCAATGAAATAAATGACACAAATAAAAAGACTTTATGGTCACCTCAAGATCACCCAATACTATGAGAGTTTTTGGGGAGGGATTTAAACGATGTTCTTTCCATGCCTTGGACTAAGCTCAAAGTGTGATGAGATGGAACTTTTGATCCCACAAGTTCCCTATAAGGGATGAGGGGAGAGCATACACACACATCTGTTTTCACTAAAACACACAATCAACAAGCAAGTTTGTAAACAATTGAAGTGAGGTTAATTTCATTGCACCAAATTGAAAGTGTTTGATTAAGTTCGTTACTATCCCCTTGGCCTTAAGTGATAAAAATAGAAAATATTGCACTAAAAAGACTATATTATATAATAAATACCTAAGTTTAGTTTAATCCTAAAGTTTGAAGTGTTCAAGACTTACCATGCTAAATTTGTTTTAGGTGCCAAATACCAAATATGTGAAGACTAGCATGTTCATTTTAGACCAAATTTGAAGTGTGCATGATTTTAACCAAGTTATTTTTAAACCTCAAATTGAAGTGTATGATTACTTAAAAACACCCATATTCATCTTCCAAACTATCCTTTGAACCTAAAAAAATAAAAGTAGAATTCCCTGCTTTAAAGCACTTATGAGATTGAACAAATAACTTTATAAAATAAGCTCTTGAGTTTTTTACATAGTGCAATCTCACTACTCCACATTTAAATCCTATGAATCTAAAAATCTATGACTTAGACAAATAATATCACTATTCAAGTTAGTTTAGTAGAAAACACAATATCACTACTCGAGCTAACAATCCCATGAGTCAAGTCTATAATCCTACTATTTAGGTTCATAATCCTACTATTTAGGTTCAAAATATCATAAATTAGGTTCATGATCCCATTATTTAGGTCAAATCCATGATATCACTACTCAGATAAGTAAAATCACTATTTGGGTTCACAATATCATAAGTTGCGTCCATAATCCTGCTATTCAGGTCAAAATCCATGATAACACTACGCGAGTAGGCAAAATTGCTATTTGGGTTCACAATCCCACAACTGAGAGAGTTGAAATATTTTCATTTAACCCTAATGATCTAGGTAAACTATTATTAGTTTAGCTACAATACCAGAACTCAAATTGATAATATCATTATTATCAAATAATGTTATTGTAATATCATGACTTGAAAATCATGAGATTGTAATATCACTACTATTGAGTAGCAAGATTTTAATATCACTATTGGACTTGTATACAAATACAAATGTTAAGCTAAAAATGGTTAAAACACAATATCGCAACTTAGAATGACAAAGTCTTTGCTCCCACACTCAAAGATCCTACATGAGTGGTTAGTAGGTTGCTTGTAGGTGATTTTTTACCAAATTTTTAATGCTAGGTCCCATCATGCATGCCAATATGAAGATTATGAATTTGACTCAAGAGAGGATGGTTAGTATCATATTAGTTCTAAAATAAAAACAAAATGAACGAAACACACTAACTAGCATAACATCTCTAGGCCTAGTCAATAGGGAGAGATTAGTGAGGAAAAACCATTTGAAAACACAAATAAAAATGGAAATAAATGATAATTATGAACACAAAACACCAATTTCTAACAAAATACTTGATTGCTCCAAAATTCTCCTTCTTTGGCTTGCTCAAGTTGTGTTTCAAGAGATCTTTGTCAATGGAGTGTGAGTACCTTCATCTCCTCTTGGCACCTTTGGCTTGTGATGGCTTTGGCTCAATATTTGGGCATAATAACACTACATCAATATGTGGTTTGAATCTATTTGGGCATGGTAACTTTTGCTTAAAAGAGCTTTAAAATCAATAGGCAAGGCTTCCTATTTATAGATTTTGCAAAATGATCATAATGAACCTGAACCGTCCATCTCAAGATGAAGATGTGTCGCTAAGAATCCATTCAATTTTGGAGGCCAAATTCAATTAATTCCTTCATAAATATTTGGGATAGAGAGTCTTTAAATAATCACAGGGGGGCTTAATGAGGCATGGGAGGGCTTAATGAGATATTTTATGCATTTATGGCCTAGGGATGTCTTTCAAAGAAATGATGTCATTTTGATGATGCAGATATTAAATATCAATTTCTAAAAAGAAATATTCAAAAAACTCCATGGAATTCTTAATTAAGCTCATGCTTTAAATTAATTAACCTTAAACATGATTAATCAACCTTGATGCAAATCTTGGCCATTGATGCATAAATTAATCAAATTGGTCAGAATGTCATATTATTGGGTCAAAATTTGATTGGATTGGAATTAGGATGTGATGTTAGATGCATTGTATCTATTATCCCATTTAGGATGTTGCCAACACAAAATAACAAAGGCACATGTCTCATGCAAGAAATTTGGTAGAAAAGAGCAATCCAAAGCACCCAAGAGTGAAAATATCATTTTGACTCGAAATGATCTGATCAAAGTTAGCTTTATCATAAATTACATTACCCTATTTAGTGATACATTGGTAAAAATTTGCACTTGTATATGAAAAATTCAACTCATTTAATGAGTTGACATTTTAATGTTTTTAGGCCAAATTGTGATGCTTTGATATAAATTGGTCAAAATCTTGGTTGAAGATCATTGGTGGCTAGTTTTAGGTGTCTACATTAAGTTGAAACACAAAATACAAGATCTCATTGATAGGGAACATATCATATTTGATGATGTTTAAAAGTATTCAAGATCAAAACATGGTGACTATCAAAATTAGAATATATTCAAAAATCCATTACAAGATAATTCTAAGGAAACATTGAAAGTGAAAAGGAATATAATGCACATCCTCTACCCCCACATTATGGGCACCCATTATATGGGATTACTGGGATACTTATACATAAGATACCTCCTATGGTTTAGATGCCCTCTATTGCATTTAATGATAGTTATATTGTGGATGATTATTCAAATCTTCACTCATTATTTATTAGAGCACATATTGATCATCAATCTATATACAATGTTAGGCATATTTGTAGTGATAATTTATGTACCATGACATTACTCACACATTTAAGATATACACATGATGATTTATACCTTTCGACCAAGATTTTCAAAGCATTTAATGGGAAATCACAAGAAGTGTTTGGTGAGATTGATTTACCTTTACAGGTTGGTCCAACACATGCGACCACAACATTTTTAATTATGCCACATATGGGAGTCCTTAATATTTTATTGTTATTACCTTGGATTCATAATCTCTACAAAGTACCCTCCATAGTGCATAAATGTCTCAAGTATATTCATGTCAATCAGGTAGTCATAGTTTTAAGGATTCAATATGATCATCCATTAAAACAAGAGAAGTTTATTCTAAAACAGTTAATCATATAAAATACTAAGGTTAATCATGAGTGAAATAATAAGCAAAAGGTAATCCCCTTTCCTATGTGAATGAGACTTGAGAGGTCATTGCATCAGAGATACATAGTGAATTCTACAGAGTCCCTATATATGTTTGCATGACCCAACTAGTTTTTGAGAGTATATAATCATGTTTTAGAGAGGGTACAAAGACCAAAAATTATAATTACCCTAAAAAATTAATAGAGGCCTCAAAATGGGTTCCACGAACCAAAAAAACTTCTAATATTGATTCAATACCATGGATTCCTATGAGTTAGAGTATGGTAGATGTTTAGATTTATATTAAACACATATACATGATCCTTGGTAAAATGACCAATTTGTTGTATTTCATCTCGAGGCTAGATTATTCTATGAGCATGATTTTAGATGGGATCATTAGATAGCCTTCTCATTCTAAAATTCAAACATTTAAAAAATTAATAAAATATAAATACATTCAATCAAATAACTCAAAACTACAAAAATATTTAGCATTTACATGTTTAATAGCTTCTACATGTGTTGTTTAATTTATGTTAGTGGATATAATTTTATCTCTTTACACAAAATGTTTCACGGGTATTTGACTGTGATACATGTATATACTATATCTATGATACATGACCATGCAGATGTTGGACCTTTCTTCTCCCCATGTAACACACTACATTGGGGACATCTTGATTCTATTGATGACGATTGATACATGTTATATTATTTTATGATCATTTTGCATTATCATGTCAAGATTATATATTAATACTTATACATGTCTATACTCATGCTTATATCTTACATAGTGTACCATATATGTTATGTTAAGGGACATTTTAATAACACATGTATGCAAGATCTACTATGATATGCTTATGTTGGTTGCTTATGATTCACTTATTTATCTTCTCACTAACCTTACTTGAGTGTACTTATTATTTTCTATCTTATTTGGAGTGTCAAACATTTGAACATATTCATTTCTTGTTGGCCTTAGTTCCCTAAATGTTATTTATTTTGAATGTGGAAATTTGAACATGTCCTCTCCTTTGAGTGTGTGACATTTGAACATTCCCCTTGTTTGAGGTCTCCTTAGACCCATTTTATATGAGATTGAGTTCTTTCATGTGTGTTCTTGATTTTTTTTAAGTTTGTGCTTGTTACTTCTAGACATTTACATGATCCATATCATGCATCTTAGGGATTTTTATGTTTAGATAGTGTGAGTTTCATTAATATACCTACTTAGAAATGTTTACAATATATGCTTTGCTACTTGGAATGTCAAAAATTTGAACATGTTTATTGCTTATTTTCTTCAATGTCTTGAGTGTTATTTATTTTATATGTGGACATTTAAACATGTCCTCTTCTTTAAGTGTGTCATTTGAACATGCCCATTGTTTTTGGTCTCCTTGTAACTCTTGTGTATGACATTGAGTGCTCTTATGTTTGTGCTTGAATGTTTTTTGAGTTTTTGCTTGTTACTTCTAGAAATTTCCATTGTCCATATCATGCATATTATGGCTTGTTATGTTTTTAAATGTGAGATTTATTAACACACCTACTTAGACATGATTCCACTATATGCTTTATTACTACATGATTGATACAAATATAACATGGTATTCTTATCCTTTTGAGATAGGGTAACTATCGCATAGCATTCCCCTCACCTCAAACTATGGGTCATATTAATGGGGGCATGTCATATATACATGAGTCTATATGCACATAAAGTTGTCTGAATTCGATGAATTTTATATAGTTTACATGGTTTCGATATACATTTGGAATAAAATCTTATACATTTAACATTGATTTTCACATATTTGAGACAAATTTTTCAAATTTATGATAAATATTATACACATTTACATAGTAAAGGTTACATTTTGATAGATACTTCATCTTGAGACACACTTTAGGTGTATATGCCATGCAAATACACCAATTCACATATACACATTTACATTATATATGCACTAACCTTACCAAGATGCATTGGTAGAGTCTTTATTTGTCTATAATAATTAGTTCCTTGGAATAGTGTGATTGAGATTCAACACCCTCAATAGCCTTTACACTACTTCTTTTTTTAGTTTAATATGTTTATACCATTTGACTTGGGTGATATTGGCTAGATTATGTATACACTTGGGTTATGTGATTGAGATTTAGTATTCTTAATGACCTTGGAACAACTCACCCTAAAACTAAATTGGGGGTATGATCACCCTCTAATTATTATCTTCACTTATCCAAGGTTCACTTTGGAACCTCTCTCTATAATTATTCAGCTTAGAATCATCATTAGAAAAGCAAAAGTACCAAGGGGTAACATGGTTGCATCAACACACAGGTGTAATCTTTCCATACTCTCTTTCCTTTCAAATATTTCAATTATTCAAATTTTAAAATTATATATAATAATTAAATTTTAAAATTATCTTGGATTTAATGAATACATACATACAAAAAATCAAATAGGGATCAATTCAAATAAAGTTGTGTTGAACACACCATAGTACACATTTATTTCCTTTAACATAGTAATTTCATTCTTATGCATTACTAAATTAAGGATGGTTGTGTGGGGATGTAGTTTCTAAATCTATATTTTATATGACAAAATTAGTCTTATATTCTTATAAAATATCATTCATGACTTAACCCTTTAATTTTGGACCTTTTTGTTTCTACATGTCTCACATTCACCATCTCATTGTGCTTAAATGTTTATATTATATCCTGACCTTGATTTTCATTAAATAGATCACCTATATCCCAAAATTTGATTAATACCCTATAAAAATTTTACACTATCAGTTACATATATTCAGTAATTCTCTTTCCTCCAAGACACTACTATCCAGACTAGGATACTAGCATTGAGCTAGTGTCCCAGGTCTAATGCTAGTGTCAGTTCTTACAAACACTCAAATTTTCAAATATTTCAATATGTATGTGTTGACATATTTTATTAATTAACCATATTATGATACATTTTCAAAAAAAATATATAAATAAAAAAAATACCACTCATTTATACATCTAATAACTACCAAGCAAGCACCTATCAAGCTCACTAAATTATTCACTAAGTTGTATTTCCTTACTCTTCCCTATTTATCTATCAATCATTAGAGTAATATTATTATAGGTATAAACCATTAAAATATAAACCCATGATAAATATTTTTCATTTTTAATCTAAATCACTACATGCACTCACATATAACATATTACACCATTGTTCACACACAAGCCCATGCAAGGGGAAGAACTACATCAGTGTAAGTACCTCTTTAGATTATATCCCTAGGTAGGAAATTCTCATTTATAGAGGGTTATTTGAAGTTAGCTTTACTTCACTTGATCCCACTAACCATTTTTTCAAGATCACATGCCCTAATAGGAGGACCTAGGGTTTTGAGCTATGCATTGATATCAAGAACCTACGCGTGCAATCTAGATAGAGAATATGCAAGGTGATAGTAAGACCTAATAGGTGCAAGTGGAATTTATATAAATATACCTATACTTAACTATAGATAAAACCATAAAAATTGGGACATAATCATTGATGCTAGTGTCTAGATTCTAACAGTAGTGTCTAGAATGACAGAGAGTTGATTTTCAAAATCTGACAAATCTTACCTAAGCATCATCCTGACTATTTATGAACCAATATTTCCTATATCTACCTATACATCAGTGAAAAATATAAGTATTGTATATTCTTCATGTTTAAGTAATCAAATTAATATTTGGTACTATAATTTCTATATTTGGCATATTTACATAATTCAACACTGTATCAAAATATATTATGAATCTAAATAATTTAATTAGCTTGCTTATGTAATAGTTTATTCTTCATTTGATTAGGATATTATCCATACCTTTATTTATAAAAATGGTTAAATAAAACCATGATAGGTATTAATAAATAGAACCTCTGAAAATAATTATGAAGAGGAAGGTCATCATGTTTGTAAAGGATAGTTGAAAAAATAACAGACAAGATTTGCAATAAAAATTTTCAACTACTCTTATATGTAATGATCAAAGTATTAATTATCTTCTCTCTTATATTATGATATATATTATAATTTCTCCTTTTGAATATAGGGATGATTTCATGATCTTTCCAAGATTATTTAGTTTTTGGATTTATATTTTAACCCTTATTATTTTGTTGTGTATGACTTTCTAGAACACCCAATGTAATAAAGTGTGACTATTCATAATTTTGGAAATTAATAGAAGTTATTTCATCTCTTATTTATTTGTCCTTTGGAATCTATCTTTCTATTGAAAATCCATTTATGAATTTTATCTTGACATTTTCAATTTATTATCTCTATTGTGTTCATTTCCATTTCTACATACTAAGTAACATTGTGTCCATACAAGTAGGTAATCCTCCCATTTTACATTATAGTTCATCAACATGTTTATTTTCATTTATTTATTTCTTCATTTTCACCTCCATATTTCCATTTATGCACTTTAATTTAGGGTAGAGTAACATTATATTAGGAAACCAAACTAGTTGGCTCTAGAGGTTCTCTACAAAGAGCAGTCCCACACTTAGTAGAGATCCATGTTCTAGTTGTTTTATAGGTGAAACCAAGACAAATAAACAACCCATAAATAGTTTTAGAATTCCTATTAAGATAATATTTAATTTTCCATTAATATTTTACTGAGATTCTTAGTCATCCTTACTTTTGAAGTAGATCCGAATCACCTGGAGACTCTAATGAAAAACTCTCTATGTATCTAGCTAAGATAGACCTTACCTCTTTTCCCTAGTTATTTGGAAAATACTATGATGATATTATTAAAATGGCAAACATAATAAAACTCCATTTTGTTCCATAAAATTATTCTAGTCTTATAAATATTAGTCAATGGAATGATATTCTTAAAATCAATATAAAAACTATACCCTCTTTTTTTGGAGATAGATATATCGGTCTATTAGATCATATCAAATATGTGGAAAATCTATTCACAATCCATAATTTCACCAAAACTTGATGTGGCCCTCAAATTGTTGACTTATTCCATAAAATTCAAAACTGAGGAGTGGTTTAGAAGGTTGACTAAAAATTTGGTTTCAACATTGGACTAGTTGGGAAAGAATATACATAATCAATTTAGAGAAATTGTGGGCACTCTAACTCTTATTGAACACTTAGCTACAATCAAAAAGGATGTTATAGAACAAAATCTTGGCTTCAATCTCATATTTTAAAGGACTTGGAAAAGGATCCTATTGAATTCATACATTAATTAAGTTCTATTTATTTATACTATTTAAAGTATTTTGGCTCAAATATTATTATAATGATATATAATTTAGGAGGGGAAACACTTCCATAATCTTATAATTTTAATATCTCAGTGGAAGGGTTCCTAATACAATCTATAACAATGGTCCCAATCATGCAAGAATCACTACTTCCTTAACCTATTAGCCATTTCCCAAACACCCAGGAATAAAAATATCAACCCATTAATAAATTTTTTGAAATAAAAGACCTTGTTAAGAAGGTCTATGATGAAATATATATTTAAAAAACTTCCCAAGACATAATTTTTTTATAATGATGATGATAAGAAGTTTCAACCTTAGTTATTTCCTAAGCCTTTTCATATAGTTCCTCCATAGGATAAAAATTTCACATGTTATATGAACCCATTTTCTTCCCATGCCTCAACACTACCAATGATAAATGAATAAAAGTTATATGGCGCAAGTTATTTATTCAAAAATGAAATAATATGCAATGGGGTTTTTCTCCAACATGAGTATGGATTAGGGGATCAAAGGGAGAAAAGGACAAATGATTATATCAATAAAATAACATTAACTCATTTATAATATATAAAATTAACATCAAAATAAAGAGCCTTTATTCAAAAGGAACTAAAAATGGATAATATCCATAGCAAAGAGATATCATTTAAAGAAGAGGACATCATGCATGAGTTCCTGATTTCCCTAAGAGTTAACCAAGAAAGAGAGGATTTATGAATGAAATTTTAATTAGATGAGGATTTATATTCAATTTAAAATAGACTTTTTCCTCTCAATTACTACACCCTTTCCACTAGTGATCAAGTATAGTTTCCCCTTTCATTCAAGAAGGATTTCCATTTCTTGAAGAGAAAGGAGAAAATATAAAATATGATTACAAGATGTCCCTACATTCAAATTGAAACACATATAATGATAACTTTGTTGATGATTATTCAAAGAGTTTGGAAATGATGATTAAATAATATGAGCTATGACATTATCCTTTCAAATAATTCACATGGAAAATAATCCTTGAGAAAACCTTAGCAACAAGGAAATAAGATTTTTCTAATAAAGCCAATGAAGAGGTGGAGGACATAACAATAAAATGTAATTTCATGTAGAATACTTATACTCATTTTAATCATGAATAATTTTCCTATTCTCCTTTTGAGGTTAAAAATAAGGATTTTGATCAAGGGACCATACATCATGAACATAAAATTAAGAAAATTTAGACCCAAATCCGCCCTAGGATGGACTTATCCTCTATCATTAGTGAAGAGTATGCTTTGTTTCAAAATGAGGAAGATGCTATTTCTCTCAAAATTGGTCATTAATAAAAAATATGACTTAGGAATGAAATAAGAGATGAATTTAGCAAGCCTAGTTCACAACTTTTTTGGATAGGAAAGAAAATCCTTATTATGAAGAGGGTGCCCAATCAGAATACTAAAGGTTAGCGATGAAGTAAAGTTTTCAAAGTGAAACATGGGGAAAATTATTATCTCATATTATGATGATAAATATGAGAAAAATAAATATAATAATAAACTACCAAAGCCTAATCAAAACCTTTAAAACCCATACTTTTAGCTCATTTATTCACTAAATCAGATTGAGAATGAAGGCTTCAACAAGGAAACTGAAAGATATTTTCTCCTCATTTTATTTTAATATTTATCACTAATTTAGAAGGTTTTATAACTAACATAATGGCTAAAAATAATTATAAATGAAGGCTATTTTTATCAACCTATACATTTTTTTGTTTAGATATATCTTTTGTAAATAATTAGGTTATGTTATATTTTTTGCATTATAAGATGTTGTAGAATCATTCTACATTAGTGAACTTGAAATTGTGTATGATTTTATTATTATTAGATTAGTTTCACCTATTTTTTATCACATTCACATTTTAAAAGAGAAATAAATTTGGTACTATAGAATTCAATAAATGCATATAGTCAAAATAAAGAGGGTATTTATAGGGACCTTCACCTTTAAATATTTCATAAATTTAGAAAATGCCTAGTATCAATAAAAAATGTTGTTTTTGATTGCTTAAAAGATAAGGAAATGATTTAAAACCAGATTTGGAGTATGAATCATCACCCCTTGATCTTTAAACCTTGGTCTCCTTTCTTTAAACATCTCATTGAACCTCTTAATGAATGACATGTTTGGGTCTGTCTTCCTTATCTTCCATTTTAGTTTTAGAATGAATCTAGTTTTAAAGCCATAGGCATTTCCCTTGGAAAGGTTTTAAAAACACACCTTGGCTCTATGCATTTTAATCATACAACCTTTGCCATAATTTTGATTATTATTGACACTTCAAAGGATCTCCCAGATATAATTATTTTTCAAGTTGGAGACCACTCTTGGTAACAACCTCTTGATTACGAAGTCATTTTATTTTTATGCTAAATTTGTTTTAACATAGGACATCTAACTAAATATTTCATATTCCTTAGAATAAATAAGGAAACTTCCTAGTGTAAATATTTCAGCCCTTCTCATATAATTGTTGAATGTTTAGATACTATGAGTAAAATGAATCTTCATATGTACATGAATTTTTTGTTCCTAATGAGGAACATTCTAGTTTTTAACATAAGGATGGAGTTCTTATAGATAATCCTATCTCTATTTTAGATTTTGCATTGGTCCCATCTCAATATATCTCTAGAGGAAAATCTAGATTTTGAATCATCTTGGGTAGAAATATTGGTGGTTACTTCAGAGAAAGATAAATCTAAGCCATAAATTGGAACCATAGAGAAATAAAATTCAAAAAAATGTGGAGAGTGGATGTTAGTGAAAAATAAAAAGAGAGGCAGAGGAAATAGTTTTTCACATATGACCCTTAGATCTCAAAATATTAACGAATCAGGTGGGTCTTAATGTTGTTTTATTATTGTTTTTAGGTTATTTTAATGTTCATTCTATGTGATTAGACCTAGGTTTATGAGGCCTTGTTATTATTTTCTCAAAACTATTTGATTGTAAAATATGGCTGAATAGACCTTTTTATCTTATTTCATGTATAGGATTTGGGGCCCTATCTCAAATAAAACCCCACCTTTTACCCATAATAAAAAAATTAAAATGTTACTTTATAAATATTATACACCTACTGTGTCTTTTCTTTTCTTTTGAGGTAGCCATTATAATGCCTAAAATTAAAACAATGATGGATGTAGAGATCAATAAATAATTTAGTAGTTGTCACTACTAAATCGATGGTGGAAAGGGAACTACCAGTGTGGGAATTGTTGGCTAATGAATAATTGAATCAAAATCCTCATATTGGTAGTAATGAAATTGATTTGGGTTTTGAGAGATAAGATTATAAAAAATTCAAATGGAGGAAAGACACATCTCTGAGAAGGTTAGGGAGCATAATGTAATGGTGGTGTAGGAACCAAATCCACCTTATAATCTCTATGGAAGTTAAAACATGGGCAAGAAGGAGATGATACGCTATTATTTGGAAGGTAGAGAAGGTTGGGATGATCATACCTAGATGCATCAAGAATTCTTTACAGACTATTATGGGACTCTTCTCATGGAATACAAATACTTCCATGCTAATTCTCTTGATAAATAAATGAATTAACTATTCATCAATCACATCAAGATTGAATATTGAGTGAATAAGCCTAGAATAAAAATTGGATGAAGTCATGCATAAAACATAGAATTAAAAATGCAAAGGAAGAAATGCAACAAAGATAATTTGTAATGAAAATGACATCAAAGGCTCCTAAATTTATAAAATAAGTTGGCATTGTAGGGTAATTATTATGTATCAACATTTAGAGGCATTAGACTTGGTAGTATCCAAAAAATCAAGGGAAATAGCTGTGAAATAATGAAGAGCATGTTGGGTACATTTTTTATGCCTAGTAAACAATTTAGATTTAAAATCTAAGCCTATTTATTCAATACACTCATTTTGAAGTGACACCCCCAATATATGTGACTAAGGTGTCATAAGATACATTAATTTCCAAAGGATTTAATAAAAAAGAAATTAATTTATTAAAATTGAGATCAACCTTTAGTTAGAAAATGATAAAGAAGTGAGAAGTGAGAAATGTGATTAATATCAAATTCTTCAATAACTTCCCCTTAGATTCTCATAATTCTCATAATACAAAATTTCTAAGGCTTCAAGCTATTAAGGTATTCATGTATGGCTCTATATCCCAATGGATGTTGGAAACATCTCACTTTTTATAGAAGTGACCCTTGAAAGTCTCCTTTAAATGTAGAATCAAAATACTACATTAAATATGTTTTACTTTAGGAAGCAAAAACAAATTTAAATGAGAATGATTTGTCATTCTCATTTAACTAATCATACTAGATTATTTTATGTTTTCAATGATATATATCTTCAATTCCATATGCTTGTAACGATTTTCTCTAATAAATTATTTTCTTTTTGTTATGGAAATATTTTCAAAGTTTACTCTTTGCCTCAACTATCTTGACAAAGAGATCTCATTTTTTTAAAAGTATATAAAATCATGATAGTGACTTGAACCATGTGATCAAATTTAATCTAATGGTGTGAGCCTTCTCATTTCTAAAAAATATCTCTAGCCATTTGATCCTCTAAATAAAAATTAGTGTTACTACTTTTGGATAAACATGGTGACACCATCTTTAAAGTTCCTCTCATACCATTGCGGTTACTTTTGGGTAATGATATTATGTTATTAGATCAAATATTTTTTAACCCTTGAAAATCAAACAACACATGGAAATGATGGGATGGTTTGGAATCTCAATATCTTTCTCCATTTGTCTAATTATCACAATGAACTTTAATTGCTTAATCATATTCATTAATAAAATTTAAATTGTCAATCAAAAGCATGCACACTAGGTCCCACCAAACTTATCATAGTGTTCTCAAGTCATTATATTTGAATGCATCCAATGGTTTTATCTTATTATATGATAAATAATGATGTAGAATTAGTAACTCCATCATAAAAATTCATTGAACTAATCTTATGATGTTCATCTACCCATAACTAAGAGGTTGATAATTAAAGTTCAATTATAAATAAATGAAGATGATCTAGAAAAAATTATCCCTTCCATTAATCCTAAAATAAAATACATTCCCATTTATAGATATGGTGGATGAATTTAGTACATAATTCAAATATAAATATAATCCGAAGGAATGTAATATTGAATTTGAATTAAAAATATGTAGAGTGGTAGGACACATTTACATAGCCTAATCAATTATGCATTCAATATTATTCTAGGAAAGATGGACCCATGATGGGTATTAATAAAAAATAACATTTGTGAATAATTATGAAGAGGGAGGCCATAATGCCTATAGATGATAATTTAAAAAAGAACATATAAGACTCACAAGAATTTTTTTTTACTCTTATACATAATGACCAAAGTGTTAATGTTTTTCTATCTTCTCTTCAATTATATATTGTAATTTTTATTTTTATTATAGATATGATTTCTTGAGATTTAAAATCTTATTTAGTTTTATGATTCACATATAAACTCTTTTTTTTTGTTGTGTATGAATATCAAGAACCCTCATTGCAATAAAGTGTGACTATGCATAATTTATGTAAGTAATAAAAGTTATTTTAGATCTTATTTTTCATTTTATTGTCTCTATATTTTTGATACAACTCAATTTATAGGTGTGCCTTTCCCTTAATAATTTATTGTCTCTATTGTGTTCATTTCCCATCCTACATACTAAGTATCAATGTATTCATATAGGTAAAGAATCCTCCCATTTTCTATTATAGTGGATCAATATGTTTATTTCCATGCAATTATTTCTCCTTTTCTCCCACCATATTTCCATTTTTTAACATTAATATTTAATATATTTCCTCTATATCATCATATAATGTATATATCAATGGTTTTAGTGTCAACCATTGGTCGTACAGACTAATTTCTTAACTCTTTCTTTCATAGTGCATACACAGCCAAATAATCCATTTTGGCCTTCATTTATCAACTTCTTAAAGTGAGTCAAAACATTAAATCAAGAAATAATAGATAAAATATTTCATAAAAACAACATCATTATCATTGGATACATCAAAAAATTCATAGATTCTCAAACTCTACATTTCATCTTGCATACCTAGAACTATTGATCTATCTTAAGAACTAGTCATGGTGAACATGACTTAGAGAACTTGTAGAATAACTTAAATGATATTTAAAATCATGAAAATTATAATTTAATATCATTTTATATACTTAAAACATCCATATCATATGCTCAAAGAGTAACATTGGTCTTGTAGACCAATCTCATTATCCTGGGTTTCACTGTCACATCTTCTCTAGACAGGTCATCTTGTGAACACTATTTTCACCCTTTAAAATTAAATCCAAAGCATATAATAAATATGTAAATGAGTTATAGGTATTTAATAATTACCTCAATCAACTATATCCATTCCTAATCCTCATGCAATCAATCCCTAAACACATTCTCACTTTGATTGGTTTTTCTCTCGATCTTCACTATTAGCCCAGTTTAGCGATAGGTCAACATGAGTGTCCAAAATAGTTGACATGGAAGATTTAACTTGTAAAACTAATAACTCAAATTAAAAACACTAGTATGAATGTTCAACTTTAATTGATTTGCATTCTTTGACCTAGTCAATCCTTCCTATTATATTAAATTTATGAGAAATAAGGATTTTATATAGGTTTCACTCATTGTCCTGACAAACCACTACCACCTATAGATTCCTAGAAAATTCCTCTACCACATCCAATCATAAAAATATCCTTAAAAATCCATTTTGTTAAATTTTCCAATACTATCTCTCCAATCAGGTCATTAAGAGGGTTTTGAGAGGGTTTTAGACCAATTTTTAATCTTAACATTTGTTCATACAACTTTGTCCTTGAAACCACCTCTTAATTATTGAAAATAATTTTTATGACCATTTTCCATATCTCCCCAATAGTTTAGGACACCATTCAAATTTTAAATGTTCCAATGAGCATCAAAATTTCCTTCTCGAGTCCTCATCTCTTCAATCTACATACACAAGAGACCTTCAAACTCATTTACTTGCTTTATCCTTCAACTCAAGACATAAATTTTTTTTAACACCAATAAAACAACCTATTACACCTTTGGAAAATATCACATGATATCTAGGCACCTTTGGAACTCAACTTAATCCCTTATTAGGCCTCACTAGGTCTCTTTGCTCACTAGGCTTAGGACTACCAGTTATATTTAGACCTTGATCACACTTTGAAACCTCTTATATCATTATCATAACCTCATACACATTTAAAATGACATAATACCAATCTCACATGTTTCCAATCTTATTCACACAAGTCTCACACTTCTCTTATCAATAATCTACCAAGCCTGTGCCTTCTTATTAGGTCTCTTCATATAAGGACTAAGCCTCAAAATTGACTTTCATAACAATATAGATGCAATCTAATAATTATTATCATTAAAAACCACTTTATTATCCTCACTAACCTACATAAAATCCATATAATCTCTAATCTATCAACCATAACTTCTTTGTCATTAATGTATTAGTACCTCATGCTCTTCTTGAGATCAATGACAACCTAAGACATCAATAACCATGCTTAAAAATCTCCCCCTTTGTCATTGATGGAAAAAAATTTAAAATAGTATATCAATCTCATCTCTCCAAGCTAGTCTTTCTCCCAATCAAGTCTTTCTCCCCCTTTGACATTAATGACAAAGGGTCTTCTACAATTTTTCCAATTGATCCTTGGACCTGGTCTTCAACAAACCATGCCATTCATTCCTAAATAAACTCAAATAGGTTCCCCTATCACCATGCTCACTTGTAACTACTTATCCTTCTCTTTGACTAATAGGAGATTTTGAATCAACCTCTTTCCCTTATTTGCTAAGCAATAATCCTTATGGAGACCTATTTCTCTTTAGGTTAGCTCCAAAATGACCCTCATCTCATTACACACATTTCCATGCACCATGAGTCTTCAAACATCCTTATGGAACCATGAAACTCATTAAATTTTCATATAACACCTCATATAGGCCTATTCCTCATTAGGACTACTCAATCATAGATATGGTTTCAAGGAAACAGAACTACCTTCTACATATAAATGGATTTTTCTTGAGTGAAAGACTCTTAAAATCACATACACCATTCTTCATGCTCCATAGGTATCAAACAAACTCCTCAAGTCATTAGGGATTAAATAAACTCATGACACCTTTAATAGATCACCCCAACTAGCTAGATCTGCATACAACTTTATTGGCATTGTTCCTATAAGGACAATATGATTTCTACATCTGAGCATAATATTCATCAGGTATATTACATCCATAGGAGATTCTTCAAGCCTTATCTTAGTCCTCTGCTCATTAGGTTTGTGAGACCTTGTATGTTGCAACACATCTTTATTATACTTTTACATATTCATTATGTACTATAGATATTATACACTATGTCCATATGGTAATATCAAAAGGTTATTTATGCATCATTATATCCTCTTTATGGTTAACAAGCCATCATAGCTTGGACAAGCTCATAACACCATTATTGGTGCACTCTACCTACTGAGTCAACAACTCACTATGAAGGACTATTGTGATCTTAGAAAAAGTAACATGTTGTCTTTCTCATGATGAGCTTGAGATTATCTAAATGCACATGGGATATTCCACTTTATATATAGATTCACCAAACAACTCTGATATTACCTTCATTAGTTTCCCTTGTTCATTTTATCCTACTTTATCTCATACTTCTAGACCCAGTCTTATGATTAGACAAGTGTTTTATACATTTAAAACATGATAACTACTAAGTACTACCATGCACATAGACCAACTAATACTCACTGGGCTTTTCAACCTCTCACAAGTCCATCCACTTCATAAAGGATCCTTCTTATGGTTTATTATCTTGAAACCCTCATACCTTTATTTTTAAAATTTTGAGCTTAAACTGCATATCTAAGAGAAATCTAATAATATATAATGGATTTAAATAGCAACCAGAGCTCAATAACATTACTAAGAACCTTTAACAACCTTCTTGAGTGACAAGAAACACTACACAACTTGCTAGGATACCCATGTTTACCATTCTCAAGGAACAATCATCTTTGATCAGAAATAAATGCACTTGTATAGACTTTTGAGATAGACTATCACTTGGAGGATGGTCTCTGTGGATTCTAATTCAACTTTGCTTTTTAATCTAACTTGATTTGACCAATATCCTACCTTCTACAAGCACTTATTTGCTCTCAAGTCCTCATTTCATACATAGTCATTTGAAATCCAATGTTCATATTTTTTAACTTTAACGTCTATTCCCTATAGCCTAAACTTGACATCCTTTTTCATTTCATATATTGATAAATGATCTTTACAAGCTTATATCTGGAAGAGGACAACTCCTCATGATACCAAAATTGTAGGGCACCTTCAAGGCACTAATTACATCATCTCCATGTTTTAATTTTACCAAGGTTGAATTTTTAATTACCTAAAATAAATTCACAAACTTCTTAGTACATTCATACCTTCATGATGGTCTGGTCATTCTTAGGCTAGAATAGTGTATTTTCTTCACTCCAGAAGATCATGTGAAGTAGTAAAACCTCACCAAATCATCTATATAATCCTCACAGCATCCTCTATCACCTGAAAGTCCTAAAAACACTCTTTGCACCACTGTCAATGCTCATATACAAATATTTCATCATCTTTATACATGCTCATACATCTAGACTTGTTCCCTAAGCACTCTTGTAGACCTGTAGACCTCTTCAAGACCTCATTTTTCAATTTTTATCTTTCTATACTAAGACTAATGTAGAAACATTCTTGTCATGTAACATCTGATAAGACTCAATAAACATTGACCAATATTTTCTCCTTTCACAAGTTGATAAAAATGTTGATCTTGCAACTCACCTTCACAAGACTAGTCATTTTGTGCTTCTAAGATCACCTTTAAGATATCAAACCTTCATCAAAGGACCTGATCTAATACTAATTATTATAATATTAACCATTTAGGGGGTGTAAATCAATTTAAAAACTTTACTTTCTATTTTATAGATGATTCATTAATCTTTCAAATCAATCTAGTAATCAAGCAATGCATAGATAATCAATCACATAGACAAGAAGCAAGATATCAACACATGAGCACAAGAGATGTGTGGGAAACCCTCATGGGGTATAAAAACAATTAACACACCACTTGGACCACTATATTATAAGCAATTAATCAAACATTAAGTGAGGCACCAACCCCATAAGGAGATCCAACCCCTACCTAGTTAAGCACCCACTCAACTAGTCTTTAGCAAGCTCTAACTTGCAAGGAGGTCCCAACCTCCTAAGTGACTTATAAACAACCCAAACACTTTAAGGAAATTTATTTAAGCTCAAACCTACAATTAGTCTCCAACTCCCTCTTGACTAATCTCCAACCCAGCCAAGACAAGCTTGATCACCTAAAGACACCTTATTATTCTATCAACAGATGGTGACCTCTTCTTTAGATCTCTATCTAAAATATATAATTTATTATGTTATTAACACATATCTTATGATTATATTATGGTATCTCAATATAAAAATAACTCATTCATCTCTTCTCAACCTTGTATCCCTCTCAAATAGCCTTCTAGGCTCACTCACTCAATATGCCTCTAACTAGGCTCATTAGGTCAACTAACCTTGAAAATCACACTTAGAACTCCTATTAATTTTTCATTTATAATCCATTACTCCAATTTTATGGTCTCCATGACCTCCTTTTTTTCCTCAATGTGCTCATTTCCTCGCTTCCACTCTTATTCCTTAACTCATTCAAATAGGCATATTGTGCCTTATACCAATCACTTAATTTCACCCACCTTGGTATAAAAAACATATTTACATACTTGTATTACCTTTTAAATGGGTCATATAATACATTTCATACATGAAAGAAACATTAAATAGGTCGGCCAAACTCATTTAGACCTTAGTCTCTTCTTTGGACTACTTAAAGACCTAATGCATTAGGTCTTCTACCCACATGTTACACTTGGACCACTTTGAAACATCTAGATTCTCCACCATTGCATGAAACATATCACATAAACCTAAAATATACCATTTATAACATCCACTTATACCCATATAACCTATTATTCTAAATCACTTCTTGAACTATGCCATTAGGTCTACTTGCCATTAGCCCTTTACATACAGAACAAGTCTGCATCACACAACTAAAGCATAATATCAAGTTTTACAAATAATATCATAAAAAAATTCATTAATATATCTTGTAATACCTCATGGTCATCACAAAGTCCATTATACATCAACAAACAGTGCATAAGACTTCAAAGCAACAACTTTCATATGCTCACTCAGAATTGTCTGACTGCTACAAAACATAGTCATAAACAATCATCTCTCCACACTTTCATATGGAATTATCATGAATAAAAATACATTATAATTAACCTTTGAGACATCCATAACATATTTTCAATCAATGTATTATTCAAATCTAGGTAGAACACTCCAAACACATCTCAACAAAATGATTACATATAACTGCCAATAAGCCTATCAAAACAATCATGATAAATGTTATATTTATCTCTTTTAATGATAATTTAAACACTCTTAATTAAAATTAATAGTTTATATATGAACTATATATCATCATCCAATAGATATATCAATGGTTCTAGTGTCAACCATTGGTCTTATAGAAAAAAATTTAACTCTCTCTTTCATAGTGTATACACAACTAGATAATCCATTTTGGATTTCATATCTCAAATTCTTAGAGTGACTAAAAAAATTACATAAATAATGTATAGATAAAATAGGTATCTCATTAGATACATCAAATTTTGTCATAGAGTCTCAAACTATACACTTCATCTTGCATACCTGGAACTGTCAATCTGTCTTAAGAACCATTCATGGTGAACATGACTTAGAGAACCTATATAATAACTTACATGATATTTAAAATAATTAAAATTATATTATAATATCATTATAGATATGGATGACATACATATCATAGGATTAAAGAGCAACATTGGTCTTGTATACCAATCTCACTATCCTGGGTTTTATTATCACATCTTATCTAGACAGGCCATCTTGAAAACACCATTTACACCATTTTATATTAACTCCAAAGAATATAATAAATATTTAAATTATTCATAGGTATTTAATAATTACCTCAATCAACTGGATCTATTCCTAATCCTCATGTAACCAATCCCTAAACACATTCTCATTTTGATTGGTTTTTCTCATTGTCTTCACTATTAGCCTAGTTTAGAAATAGGTCAACATGAGTGTCCAAAATAGATGACATAAAGGATATAAATTGTAAACATAAAACCATGGATAAAAAACACCAGTCTAAATCTTCAACTTTCATTGATTTGTATTCATTGACCTGGTCAACCCTTCCTATTATATCATTTTTTAAGAAAAAAGGATTGTTTTGTAGGTTTCACTCATTGTCCTAACAAACCACTACCACTTGGATATGATTGAAAGATTAATATACCAAATAAAATATTAAAACCATCCTTACCAATCCATTCTGGGCCATTTCCAATGAGATCTCTCCAATCGGGTCATTAAGAGGGTTTTAAGAGTGTTTTAAACCATTTTTCATTCTTAACCTTTGTTCATATAACTCTATCCTTGAAACCACCTCCTAATACTTGGAAATAACTTATATGACCCTTTTTTATCTCTCCGTAAGATCTAAAGACACCATGAAAAGTTTACATGTGCCAATGAGCATTGAAATTTCCTTTTTGAGTCCTCATCTCTTTAATTTACATACATAGAAGACCTTCAAACTCATTTACTTACTTTCTCCTTCAACTCAATACCTCAAATTTGGTCAACACCCTTGAAAAAACATATTACACCTTTGTAAAATCTCACGTGATATTTAGGCACCTTGGAACTCAACTTGACACCTTATTAGGCTTTACTAAGTCTCTTTGCACACTAGGCCTAGGACTGCTAGTTATACTTGGACCTTGATCACACTTTAAAACCTCTTGTATTGTTATCATAATCTCATACACATGTGAAATGAAATAATACCAATCTTACATTTTTCTAACCTTCTTCACACAAGTCTCACACTACTCTTCTCAATAAGCTACCAAGTGTGTGCCTTCTTACTAGGTCTCTTCATGTAAGGACTAAGCCTCAAAACTAACCTTCATACCACTATAGATGCATTATAAGACTCATTCTCATTCCAAACCACTTAATTATCCTTAATAACTTGCATACATTCCATATAATATCTAAGCTATCAACCATAACTTCTTTGTCACTAATGCACTAGTACCTCATGCTCTTGTTGACATCAATGGCAACCTAAGACATCATGACCATGCTCAACATGGAAAACCCTAAAAATGAATGTAGTAATTTTTATATTTTAAAACCTAAAATTTTAAATTTTATTGAATATTGAAGTTTTAAAATTGAAATATAAGCATGGGAGGAATACACTTGTATGTGTGAAACTATAATTAATTTTGTGACTTTGTTTGGAGATGATGCATCCTTTAAGCATTAGAGAGATTTATTCTTTAGTTAAACCAATGGATAAGTTTAAGGGTGATCAGAACCCAAACTTGAATTTTCACTTGTATTTATAATATAACCCATTAAGGGATGAAGAAACCTAAATTTAACTTGGTTTTTGTAACTCCAAAATGTGAAAAGAGTTGAAATTAAAAATGGATTTGTAAATATAATTTTAGAGTGCACTAGACCTATAATTCTATATAAACCACATTGAAATTTACATCTTCCATAAATTAACATCACACTCATATAATAACATTAACATTATTATCCTAAGGTTGACGTTACCACCCTTCACCTAGCAATGACTATTTTTCAAAAGTAAATCATTCACATAGGTAAATGTTGTGGTGTGGTAAATTACCCAATGGAGTGCATATAAATCAAAATCAAAATAAATATTATCCACCCATATAACAATATCAATTAATCCTCAAATACGCTATTTCACATTGATCCAATCTACCCCATTCTTTCTAAGTTAATAATTAAGTACTAGGAGCAATCATTGGCCAAGTCTAAAACATTCCAAACTAGGTCAAGTGCCAACATTTCCAAGATAAAAGACAAATTTATAAAATCATTGATATAGATAAATATGATAATTTCACATTCACACTAAGGGGAAAAAATATGTGTGGCTTAAATTCCCTCTTTATAGTATTAGATATGTACGCAGTGGTCATTCATCAATGGGGGTGATTAGGATCAACTCAACCTAATTACACTTCATCAATATTTACATTTTTTCATCATTCACAAGTGGAAATAGGATCCCAAGGAGAAAGAAACTAATTTCTATAGTTTTTCATGTATTCAATGGTCACAAATAACACGTATAGAGATATATCAAGAAGGTGCATCACATTATATGGTCGCAAAGAGACATATTTTCAAGACAGTAACATTAACCTCAATCATTACTAACAATGTTAATGTCCAAACCTAACTATATTGACCCTACATGTAGAGAGATATAGTTACGTATTTGGATGAATCTTATCCCTAATTTTAGTTTATTTTCACTATAATAACATAACCATAGTCAATTAGTTAGACAATAAATCTAAGTATCTTGATCTCCTTACATTCCATGAATAATAAATTGGATTATTAGATCAATTACATTCAAATTCATGCTTGATTTCCATATATTATAATTTGAATAAATTATACAAGTTTATCCTATTTTGATTCACACTAAATCCAAAAATAGGTTAAACTTATTGGTAAACCCATATATTATTTGAACATTACCAAACCCTAGATTGACCATTAGGGTTTCATTCTTTTTTTTCTAGATTTTCTGATTTTTTACTTTAGAGTCTCATTCTAAGCTTGATTTTAAAATTTGGTTTGTGATTATTTAACACTAAACACAATTCATCCTTCACCCTATCCTTATTTATACTTGCACGTTTCTATCTTATGCCACTTATGAAGGCTAGTTACCTTGTTCCTCTAAGGTCAAGTTCTAGGCTAAGTGGTTTGCATATTGAACACAATCATATTTATTCTAATTTACCTAAAATGGATAATGAAAATACAATGAATCTTGCTTATTCTTCATCTTATTTTGATGTTACAATTATCAATTAATATGTGTAAAAATATGATAATGTTCACATGCCCAATATATAGTATGCTAATCAATATAACCAAGATTACTAAGATAAAATTAATCTTGATGACCTTAATAGGGTATACCCTTAGTAATTTTAAGCCTTATCTCAATTCTAAATCCTTATTATCCAAAACCCTTGTTATTTGGATAGATACTTAGAGGTAATCCTAAAGTCCAACTATAATCACCAAGCTCAGGTCTCTACAGCTAAGGCATAAAATCCCTTTATTATTCCTACATCTGCACCTCTAGTTACACATTTGATGAGAACCCAAGGTGTGAGGCCAATACAAGGCCTTAATTAAATTTCCATTCCTACTACTACATAGGATACCTATGCCCATCCTTTGATGACTTTTCATATTACATCATATACTTCACCAATTGCATGTTCCCTTGAGCAAAATATTGCAACTCTACAAGATAAGGTGTTACAGTTAGAGTAAGGTACATCTCAATCTATTCATTCACTAGATTTGTATACTTAGCTCCATGATCCATTAGATTTTGAGATATAATTTTATCCTATACCTTATGATTTTTTATCTCCCAAGATCCCATTATATGATGGAAAAGGTGATCCTAAACAACACATTTGATCCTTCTATGCAGCATGCTTAGATTATGTAAGTAATATTTTTATTATTAAATAAGTTATTTATAAGGAGACTCAAAGAATATGCTTCAAAATGGTTTGATGACCTTTTACCTAAATAAATTAGTGTTGTCCTTCTTTCAGCCAATTATTTTATAGAACATTTATCTATCAACATTGATGATAAAATATAATATGCACAAGTCACTAAAGTCAAGCAAGGGTATAATGAGCTAATTTGTGAATATGTACTTTGAAATAAGCCCATGCTAGCTAAAATGACCAACCCTATCTCATAGAATGAGTTGTAAGATATATTCAAGCAAAACTTTGTTCCAAAACTTCATTAGTCCATATTATTTAATAAATTATATCTTTTGATGAGTTATGGCATATAGTGATAGATCATGAAGTCAAGCTTATTGTAATCAATAAGCTTAAGTACACCTCTATTACTACTTAAAATGCCAATTTTTGATTCAATCCAAATTATAAGGGAAAATCAAATGAGAATAAGACAAATCCAAGATTACAATCAATGCAGTATCACAACCTACAAATAATATTATTTTACCTACTCCATAGAAGAGGCATTATTCATGCTTACCTCAACCTCCTCACAAATTGATAAAAAAATTACTTAAGTGAAATATTTTATATCTCCATCCACCACTAATGGTTGATACAATAAAACCTTTACCTAGTGGATATGATAAGAATGTTTATTGTGATTATAACTAATGTTTTAGATGCTCTATAGATAGATGATTCAAATTAAGGCACAAGATATGAGATATTATCAATGACAACACAATCTGAATTAGGCACACTCATAAAGGATATCATATAATGAATAAATGAGAACTATAAGTTGAAAATATTTAGTGACCCATTTCTAAAAGATTAAAAAGCAAAAATTAAGGATACTTATATAATACATCATATGTACCATGCATATCCTCATCCTAAGACATATAGTCATCCAATATATGTGATTATTGGAACCATTATGAGCAGATTACCACAATGACATATAATTACATTCGATGATAGTGAGATTGTTGATGATGAATCATATTTTTATGCATTATTCATACAAGCTCAGACTAATAATCACCTTATACATAGTGTTATGGTTGATAGTGGTTCAAGAAAGAATTTTTTCACCATGACACTTCTCATATCTCTTGGATACACACAAAAGGATATTCAAGATACTACCAAAATGATCAAAGGGTTTAATGAACATACATATGACACCCTAAAATGTATTGTGATATCTCTTTAGGTAAGCCCTACCACTCTTCATTTCTAATTATACCAAGTGTAGAGACCTAAATTCTTCCACATTCAGTGTTGTAATTAACTTTGCTTAATATCGACACACTAAATCAGCCACCACTCTAAATTCAAATTCTATCCCAAGTCTACTAACAACATTTTTCTCCTTATTTCAAATAATTAATTAATAGATCATGCAAACATAATTATAAAAAACTAATTAAAATCTAAAATTTTCAAGTCATCAAACATCTTCCATACATCTCTCAACCAAGCATTAATTCATTCAACCATATCCTTAACTTTCTCAACCAATTATCAAGTCATCATTGAACATTTCAACCAAGTTGGTGAGTCGTATAACTACCTTGAATCATTCATGAAAAAATTTAAACTACCAACTAACTTCCCCTTTATTTCTCAAACATATGAGGAATTGGTATCTTCCACTTGAATTTTGACTCAAATCCGACCATCCAAAATTAACATAATTCAATAAATTAATATTCATCCCAATTATCCATATTCTCACTTGAAATCCTATAAATTAAAGTATCACCCCACCCCCCCTCCCCCCCAGCCCCACCCCCAAAATTTTCATCATCCATCATCAAGGTATCATATTTATATAGAAATCATATTGTGCACTCATAATAAAATTAAGAAATTACATCCATATGTTATTGAAATTCCCTTTTCCTTGGAGAATGAGTTGAGCATCCACATATCACATTACAAGAGTAAATAAAAGTTCATCAATGGATAAGGTGATTTAAATTATCGGTAAGATACTACATTTTAAGTATGTTTGATTTGTTTACTTTGATATAATATCTCTAACTAAAGTTTTAGTTTAGTCTTAGAATAGGAAGTTAATTGTTCATATGATTTCATAGCTTGCATAAGTTCTAAAATTATAAATATCACATTTTACACACTCGATGGGACCTTTCACAAATATTTTTCATCTTATATACTTATATCAGATTTTTTGAATTATCTTCAAATTCTATTAAGGTACATAGTTGTTTAATCTTGGTCTGGAAGGTTGTTTTTGTTGCTTCAAATTTTATTTTTTGAGTTGTACATTTTATGTGAAATGGAGGGTTCATTATACCTAATGGTGGTTTTATATATAAGTTCAATGATTTTGGTTTATGTATCAGCAATTTTGTTACAACATATTTATAGGTATTCTTTATGCTTTTGTATTTATGGTTTTCAATGTTTTTGTTACAAACTTTGGTGGTTTCACTTCTATAAAATGGAAAAAAATTTAATCTTCATGTTTCTATTTCTCTATTTTTTATTTTTTTATCATTTTACAGAATAATGGTTTTAGAGGATAAAATAGCAAATTTGTTGAAAACTTTGGTGGTTTTTGTTCAATATGATGAAAATTTTTAAAGGTAGTCTTTTTATGTTTTTATTTTAATCTTTAAATATTTGTGTTTTATATGTTTTTAAGCTAAACAACATGAATTCATCATTTTATTGAATGAATTCATCATTATATTGAATAATTTACCATTTTATTAAACTAAGTCATCATTTTGTGAGTGGGAATTCATACTATCTAGTGGTGAATTCATAATGTGTAGTGGCAAATTTATGCTTCCACATAGAGTGTTATCTTTTAAAGGCCATAACTTTTGACTCAGGTGTTTGTTTGACCTCTTGTTCATATAAAAATTAATATATCAAAAATTATTATGCAAAAATTATTAGGAATATAGGACATAGAGCAATATTAATAAAATAAATATGAAAATAAAATGCAAAAAACACAAAACAATAGAGATACAGATTTAACATGGTTCATCCAACATAGGCTACGTCCACACATAAATAACCAGTTCTTCTCTTATTCAATCTAAAAAATGAAGGGATAAACCTATAATACATCCACTTCAGTCTCCTCTTTACTCACACATAGTGTGTCATCTTAATTACAATGCCATCATATCAAAGGAGGGTTACATATTAGGGAAAAAATACACCAATATAATTTCTACCTTTAGATATGTGACCTCATAGTGAATGGTCTAGATTTACTACAAAATTAAAATATTTTACAATGAATTTTTCACAAAATTTTGCTTTGAAGGCGTTGTCCCCAAACCCCTACTAGGGAGCTCCAAGTATGGTTACCTCTTTCGTGGACCCCCATGACGACCCTAGTTGGGGGGAATTTCCCCCCATACCCCCTCTGTTAGGAACTTGACATTATAATAAGATCAAGCTCCAACATCCAACAAATATGATAAAATATTCCACTTTGGGTTTGATATTTTATCTTTAAAATCACATCTTTCATTCTTGTTCATTTCAAACCCTTGATTTCTCACATATAGGTTGGATATTTGTTTTGTTGCATGTTAATATTTCCTAATCTTCAAATTTTGACTTTTAAGGTTGATATTTAATGTTTTTCATTTCCATAACCCTATAGTGTGGGGAAAATCTTGTCAAAGTCATTATCCATAAGACTACTAACCCCTTTATGTAGGACCACAAACTAAATACTCCAAGAAAAGCTAAACCAAACTTAATTTTTGTTTTCATCATTTCATTTATTTCAAGTTTTGTTTAATTAATTAATTAATTAGTAATTAAGTAGTTTCTTTTATTTCAATTTTAATTATGTGTATTACAAGATATTGTGTATGTTCTTTCCTTTCATCACATTAGTGATGATCCTTGGAAATCAAAAGTAATTCTTCTAATTTTGTGTTACTTGAATTATACTCGTGTATTCTCTATCTTTGTGTCACATGGGTGACAAGCCTTGAAAATCATAAATGAAATAGTCTCCTTTTTTTAGGGGATTTATCAAACATGGATTTCATCACCACATAGTAGGCCAAACCCCATGTACCAGTGGGATATGTTAATTTAGGATCATTTGTTTCAATTACTTAAGAAATTGTGTTTTTTAATCACATTATGATGTGAGGAGGTTTTATCCTCCAATACTCAAGGTTTTAACAAATACCTTTAAGTCTAATTTTCTAACGTCACTCTATTGAGATCCTATAGATGGAGTGGGCACATAAGGACTAGACCCTTTTGTGTGGTCTATTAATCAAAATTTTCCATAGTTTTAGGTTTTATTATACTAAAATGTATATACATGACATCCCCTAATTAATAGTTTGAAAACCTTAACCCTTAAGAATCCATTCAATTTTTTACTTGTAGTGCACTAGTAAGTGGGTAGCTACAAAAAGTTACTCAAAATATTACCCTATAAATTGGGTTTAGTGGGCTATGGGTATGGTTATACCTCCATATTCATTGTTTTAAAATATTGGGTCAACACTATGCAATGGATGAGCCAATAAATATAGAGCCTGCAAGTACCTTACCTATCTTTTATCTTTTTATGTGATTTGCATGTTTTTTATATCTAGTTAGATCTTTTATGTTATCTTTGATTTAATCTCCTTGTGAAAAAACATAATTGAAATATTTTTGTGTGTTGAAAACCAAAGTTTATTTATTGAAGTCAAAACCAATTTCTTAGTTTTCAAAACAAAACCTTACTTTTCACTTAATTAAAAAAATTATCCAAAAATAACCAATCCCAAGTCCAAACCAATCCTCAAATCCAAAAACCATCTAAAATGTAACACATATTAAATTCAAAACCAAATGGATTTATGGCACCCAAAACCAATATTGATAGATCCCACATTGAATAATACCTATTTAAAAATAAGGATGAGCTCCTTTTATGCTTTATAAAATTAGGTGCTCATCTTCCTACTGACTTTGATCCCAATAACTTAGGCCACCTTATTAGAAAGGAATCCTAGACCATCCCATATCAACATAAACTTACCACTATCAATTTTATTATCCAAAATCAACTACATCTCCCTTCCACTAGCTATAATTTAAACATCCCCTATCACAACTATAAAATAAAATCATCTCTAACATCCCAATCCCAAAATCCAACCATCCTTGAACAATTCCAATAAATAGCTTGAGATTTGGAAGATATAAAAATCCATCTCAATCCTCTTACATCAATATATTCATCACTTAACCAATATAATGACTTATCCAATTCACAATCTAAAAATCTTAATTATCCTACTAATCCATCCCTTGAGCCATCATCATCCAAACCAGCACATGATCTACAATAAATCCAACAACCTAATTATGTCCTAAAATCACCATACCATAAACCATTGTCTATCCAAATATAAAATCCATCCATGTCCAAATAGATACAATATACTCCTCTCAAAGATACCTTTGATGTAATCTTTCACCAACTACTTGTTGTAAACATGATCATGTATCCATGCACCAAACCTTTTGATAAGATCCAACCACTGCATATTTGGTATAAAAAGGGTGAATATTGTGAATATCATAAAATTAAGAGTCATTATATTAATATATTCATAATATTCAAAATTATATCCAATATTTGATTAACAAATAGGACATTGAAGTAGATCCAAGTGCATTCATGTACGAGAATCATATCTTGGGGGTATGCCAAGATACCTTTCCTAAGTACATCAAGATCTCCACTTATAAATAAAGGTCATGATCTTAAATCAATATTTGATGATCCTCTTTTTGATGTACCCATTTTCAAATAACCCATCCTTGACTACCATGGCCTACCTCTAATTTTTGATGAGCCTCTCATTTATAATATTATCTTTGACCAAGAGCCCATTTTTTACCAAGAGCCCATTTTTAACTAAGAGACCACCCTTGACCAATCCTCATATAACCAACATAACCCACCATATGTTGGCCAATCACTAACGTAATATCACACATCAAAGCCCCCATCACCCCACAACATCCACTTCAAGTGACAAGGGAACTTTTGGAAAACAAAATCCAAAGAAATTTTTGAGCAGCTAACCTCCCTACTTCTCTCAAAAGTAGTGACAAGCCCATCATAAATAATAAATATACAATAACATCATATTATCTTGGTACCACATCATTTATAAAATCTATCCTTCTCATAAATGAAAACATAAGCAACTTTGGTAATCCCTACTTATACACCAATAACTTAGCATCTTACTTCCAAAGCAAAAAATATCCTATAGAAAGAATAAACCTCAAATACATGAACTACCAAGGGAGAGGCCTTGACATTGATAATAAGGGAATAATTAAACCATTCTATATCCATGTACATATAAAACCTCATGGCATTGATTAGAAACCATTTTCAAGTCAACATAAATATGTTAGTGATACTTTTTTGGTTTTTAAGGAAACCTCATCCATAATATAAAAAGGATTTGTTCATAGTCCCTATTATGGCATCAATTTACACCCTTAGAGACAGTTCTTTAGGCTCTCTCTAATCGAGCCACAATATGGGATCAACCCCTGGTTGTGGGTTACCTATGCTGGGGTTGGACCTCTGGAAAAGGTTAGCTTCCTCTTGATGTATCACCTATACAAATGTTTGTACTAATAAAATGGTTAGAAAGGGGGAATAAGGCTCCTAATAAATCTAATAAATTGATGCATCAAATTAAGTGAGAACTCACACAAGAATGAAATATACACTAAAGAAGCATAAGATAGTACTAGCTCACATAATCTCAAATTCTAGATAATTGCATAAATATTTCATACACTAGGTTTAGGAAGCAATAAATGAATCCAGGAGGAATTCTAAGACTCGCACCAAACTTACATTAATGGCATAAGGAACACAATTGTAGACCTGCAATCAACTGGAAAACACCCTAAAATAGTCAAGAAAGAAGGACAATAGTCATGGAAGATTCTCCTTCACAATACCATCATGCACAAGCTTACTAAACACATTTCAAAATAAATATCTAGACAAAGAAAGTCTTTATTAGCTTCAAGATATTTTTCATACAAGTTTTGATAGGGTCTATCCTTATCAAATGAGAGTCTCTTGATCTTCATAATTGAGAGAGAAGTTTCTTCTAAAAACTAAGAGACCCCTTCTAAAAACTTTGAGAGATCTTATAAATGGAAAGAAAATGGGTAATTTAGGAGAAATGGAGAGAGAATATGGAGCATGAGTATATAAAGCATTAATTGAGCTACCACATTTCCATGAATGCTCCACCACCTTTTAATCAAATTAGCACCAGTTCGCTATTGACAAGCTATTTTTCATTTATCTTGACAGCCTCTAAATATTTTCATTGGTTGAGAAGCACATTATAAGACAAGAGCTTGCCAAATGATGGTGATTCATGACTCTATTTATGAAGGAAAACCCTTAGGCACCCTAAAAATCTATTAAATTCTATAGATATTTTTTTTGACCACCAAATCTCCATCTTGGGACTCTATGCCATCTCCACTTGATTTATTATGAGGGTAAGGTTCTTATATCCATGTACTTAAAAAAATCCATGCCCAAGTCTACTCTTAGCTGCTGTAAGTACCTATTTGTCAAGGATGTGGCCATGTCAAACATGAGACACCTATTCATAACCATTCATATCTACCCCTAATTCAATATCTAAGCATAGGTCTTACTATAGATTGTAAACCAATCCAATTTATTGGTTTTTCTATAGTTAATATATAAATAAATCTTTACAGTTCATTCCTAGAATATATTAGGTCTAAATAGACATATTCTACATTTGAGCTTCAATGAAAATAGAGATTCATCATTAACCATCTTGATTGTATGGTTGCATCTACTTGATGGTATTTAACAGAGCTCTAATAGTGATAAGATGGTCCTTACAGGACTTGATTCCATTTTGACCTAGGTATAATTTGTTCTCCAATTGAAATCTCTTGTCTTTTAACATTTAATATTAGCCATTGATCTAATTTTTCATGATGGATCATGCATTGTTGATCTACTTGGACCCATTGTCTTCAAATTTTAATATTAGCCATCGATTAACTTACTTGCATACTGTTAAATCTATTTACTCAACTTACACATGCACCATTGATCAAATTCTATATGAATGGATGTGAACTATATGTCTTCTACTAGTTTAATACAATTGAGACACTTATCACCTGTACATTTGTCTTCAAGATTTGCTAACCTTTTGACCCATCACTCACCATTAGATCTACCTGTATGATTGATCATGCACCATTGATCTACCTGGGGCCACTAACATATTTTAGATTGCTTCTTTCCATTGGATTTGATCTGAGCTCCCATGATCTTACCAATTTTTAGCCATGCATTTACCCTAGAGATCCTTTGACCTTTTGACTTGATGCTCATCATTGATCTGAAATCTATGATCAAATGCATGTCATTAGATCTTTGGGACCCACTAAAATCTGTCAAATTATTACTAACCATTATATTTGATCTAATCAAATGTTGACTAATAATCTTGGAACATTTGAATTCAAATGGCTAGTTTATGAAGTTTAAACTTGACATCTCTATGCACGTTTCACTCTATAAGTCTAACTTTGAAGCTTTATATCTTGAGAAAGAAAAGACATCAATATATATAATTTGTAGAGGATGATAATAGAACTAAAATCATCATGTCTATGTGGTCTTTTGACCTTGATTTATTTCCTAAGTTCATTTATTAATGCATTATGAAGTTGACTCATTCAGTTTTATGTGACGTGCTCATGACAAGCTAGTTCTTCTAGACTTGTGAAGGAAATGGTTGTCTCTTTAGAAGGCTCCAATGAACTTTTAAGGATTGTTACAATCCATTTCATGCCCATAAATGCTTAAAATACCATGATAACCTGTTGGTATTCTTCACCTTGAAACCTTAGACCTATTTCAAAACTTGTGATGAGCCCATAAAATTGCTCATTATATCCATAATATAACATCATTTTTTTTCATAGCAAGTGGATCTAAATGTGATTTATGAACTTATGATTTATTTCGAATAAAATAATAAGTATATCATGGATATGTCTTTATAATTTATTATTATCTATTGGTTATCTATTTCTAATGATTATTAGGAAAAATTTGTCAATGAGCGCATACATAGTTCATACTAAGCTAAGAATGATTCAAAGTATAAAGAGTAACCATTCAAGAATAATGTTAGAGTAGTGTCAGAGTTTTCTACAATGAATCTAATATTTTGGAAAAGTTATAGGCCTGCTATAGACTCCTACAAGATTGCTATAGGATCTATGGATTACATCATAAAATCTTAAAGGCTTTCTATATTACTTACGGATTAAAAAAGGCTTGTTATACTAACTACAAATTACAATAGGCTTGTTATAGTAGCTATGGATTATAATAGGCTTGTTACAGATCAGTTATGAATTACATTAGACTAGCTATAAAATATCTATAAATTACATCATTCATCTATAAATTTCATTATTTAGTTATAGATTTCAGTAGGCTTACTACAAATTGTAGTAGGCTTGCTATGAATTTCAGCAGGCTTACTAGAGGTTTCAACAGGTTGCTACATATTACAATAGAACTACTATAAACTTTAACAAAACTACTACAAACTTATTTGGAAATTATTTCTAAATGTATTTTAATTTTCTAGCTATCACAAAGAATGATTTCCATTTAGATTGTGTGTGTGTGTGTGTTTCTATGTATAGACTTTCCATTATACATTGTATTCGAACATAGATTTGTAATTTTATTTCAATAAATAGCTCTCTTCATATTTGGTGGGGATTGAGATTATGTTATAATATATTTTATTATTGGAATAAATATCTCTCTCCATATTTTGTGGATATTGAGATAGGATAGAGTATCATAGTTGTTTCTCCTAAATCAGGTGTTAGTTAGAAACATGAAATTATAAATGCAACCTCCTACACCCAAATAAAATCAACAATCAATCAATATACTTTTCCTTCCATTATTCTAAGCAGTCCATCTAAAAATTTTGTTATGAATAAATCCTCTTATGAGGAATGAGTTGGTTGTTCATTCCAAGGAAGATGGATCAATGTACTTTTATTTATTTCTATATTTTGTAATTATTATTTTTCTATAAATTCTTATTTTTCTTTGTTGTAATTATTTATTTTTTGTACAGTTTATGTGAACTTACAGGTGTTTTGTTTATTTTTTATTTAGTAATTTAATTTTTGTAAATGTGATTTACCTTTTAAAAGTGTGCTTTAATTTTTGCAAGTGTGATTTACTTTTTGCAAGTATAATTTTAGATTTTAGCAACTATGATTTTCAATTCCTATAAATATGGAGTGTGATAAAAGAAACAATTTGCCAAAGATCTCTTTCTCCTATTGGATATAGCCATTAGTCGCTGACATTAGATTGACTTTATTAAATGAAGGGCATTGATGACCACCATCATTTTTGGTGTTGTTATCGAGAAACTACAATGTTATTAGGAGATTTAGAGTCTGATAAGAAATTCCTAGTGAGAGGGAATATCTCTTTGCAAAGTTTGTGACAAGAGATAGTTAAGGATTTCTTTAAGATTTATTTTCTACAACAACGATTAAAATTTATTTTTCTATAATCAAATATTTTAGATTCAAAAATAAAAATAAAATCCCAATACTAACATTATTGTGTAGAAAATAACAACTGCTAAAATCATGAAAGAAGATGTAATTATTGATGCAAGTTGGAAATGAAATTTTGAGATAACCAACAAGATGGAAAAAATAATCCGATACATGAAATTATATAGTTGTTCACAACAAATAAATCTAAAATAGATACTTTTGTATCTAACATGCATATTTAAGGAATGATCCAAATTTTGAATTAGTTAGATCGACTATATATGGTTATGTGAAACCTATACAAATATAGTATTTTCTAGAACCACGTATAATGGATCACACATATTTTTGGATGATTCTAAAAAAGTTGCATGTAATCTTTATTTTTGTTAAGAAATAGGTGAAAATCACTACCAAATTGGTCTCTACCTATTTTAAATCATCTCATACCTACATAAATATATTTTTTTGTTTTCTGTTTGGTTGAAAAACATAAAAAGTTTTCAGCAAGATAAGATTACACATTAGATTTTGATTTGGAATAAAATTTTGAAATGGATAAAATTTACAAAGGGATGGCTGAAGTATACAAGGAGATGGCATTGTAATCTATGTACTTTATAAAGAAAGACTTCTTAGCTAGAATTATGTGAGGTATTTGATTTCTTAGATAGCCATAATTTATTTCTAGCAATGATTGATATAGCCATGATCAAGAAATTGAAAATAGAAAAAATAGATGTATGATATGCTAAAAAAGAACTGTTACTCCAACCAAAATCTTGATGATTTTATCTGATAAAGTGTTGTGTATGGATTTCATTTTGATCTGATTGATTAGTTATACATGATAATGGCTTCAACAATTTTTCTGTTAATTCATGTCACGACTTAGAAATATTCATATGGACAATCACCAAATTAATTCAAGTCAATAGACAGAGATATTCATGCAAAGAT
This sequence comes from Torreya grandis, assembly GCA_037957365.1. Classification (NCBI taxonomy): domain Eukaryota; kingdom Viridiplantae; phylum Streptophyta; class Pinopsida; order Cupressales; family Taxaceae; genus Torreya; species Torreya grandis. Next base: position 301,518 of record JARHVA010000377.1, read on the forward strand.
TCAAGGATGGAATACACAAATATAGCCTCCTAGAATATTTCAAGCAATATCTCCATGCAGTGAGTTAGACAGATTGGACAATTTAAAAATATAAAAAACTGCATGCAAGGCAAATCACATTAGAAGTGAAAACATAACATGCAAAAACATTGGCACAATAAAGATATAGCTATATATTTTATGTGAGTCAAACATCTCAACATTGATGGTAAGTTTTGAATAATTGCTAATTTTTACAATTTTTTAGCATGTATCATTTGTTACTCTTAAATTGGGTGATCTAGCCATTTTAATTTCTATTTTCTTTTTGAATCACTAATTTTATACTAAATTTTTATTTTTTTAATTTTTTATAAACTATAGCCATAACATATGAAAGAAAATATAAATTGAAATACTCAAAAATTACTCTAGTCTCAATATTACATGTTTATTCTATTTTTTATGTTTGTTGTTAAGTCTACATGGATGAGGAAGTTTATCAAAAAAATTATAGTCTAAAAAACTAATTAGACCTTCATCCCAGGCTAGATTAGCATGCAAACTAAACATCAAATTTACATATAATCGTATGAGACCAACATTTAATAATTTTTGAGTGTTGTAGATGTTATAAATTCGTAAGAATTACATGTTTTCATCAAGCTATCTCAAATAGTATAAAATCATTAAAATATATTCAATACAAAGCAAATATGTAATTACAAAAATGGTAAATAAGGCCCGACTTCAAGGGACAGAGCCTATCAACCTTGCCCTGTATCATGATAGGGAATGCACAAGGTGCACGTCCCCTTGACCCCACTGAGGGTTGACACCCATAGACCCTTAATTTTGATTTCTTAGTGAAGAAGAAGATAGTGCAGAAGTTTGCTCAACATGATGCAAATCCAAGACAAGTTATATATGGAGAGTTTTTAGCTACAAGAAGAGGCATGTAAAATCTATTTACAACAAGAAAGTCAAAGACCTCCAACATTTAGCTATCCAAGTATTTTTCAATTTCTAATTTTCATCAAATAATTTATCAATATTGTTTCTGTATAAATAATAGTGAGTATTTTATGCACAGTTCATAAATAAAAATAATTGATGACATTTTATTTTACTCATTTCCATCTATTTTCATGAATTAGCTAAACCCATATCCACTTGCATAATAATAGAACTTGTCTGAGAAATTGCTTATTCTCCAAAATAAAATCTCATTAAAAATAATGTTAATTCTTGAACCATCGATCATTCTTACATAGGTTGAACTGCATTCTTCCATAAACATTTAAATGTTCATCTTGATATTTTGTTGTTGACATTTATATTTCTTTGACATTGTTGATATTATACTTGATAGGAAAGGTTTTGTTTGTTTCTAATTTTTTTATTACAAGGAGTCATTTTAGAGATAAAAAATTTTGCCTATGACTTCAACAAGCAATTATAAAATTATCCTAAGCTACCTTTCACAAAAGACTACAGGGAAATTAGTAAGTGTTTATGCTGAAAAAATGTTAATATACAGAACAATTCATGATACATTTGCAATTAGTATGAATATGTATATAGTCTATGGCTAACATTTTTCATGTCATCATTTTTCAAAAAATAAATTAAAAAAATAGATAATTAAAAAATAATAATAAAAACCTTCAGACATTGTTGGCAGTTTTAGTTTGAAAACTAGTTTGCTAGTGGACCAAATGCTGAAATAAAGAACCTTGATTAGAAAATCAGTTTACTGGCTAGTCAAACGCAAAAGCATAAAAATAAAAAGAATACAATATGTCCAATGAAACAATTGATGCAATTTTTTTACTTACTTATTTTTGTACTATTATTTTTTAGCATAATAAGACTATATTTTTATCAACACTTTTCCCAACCTTTTTCACTTTAGCTACCATGAAAGAAGCAATAAAGATTGGAGATATGCCAAGGTATTTTATTTTACTATTTTACGTTTAAATTTACTTGTAATTTTTGTTATTACATGAAGATCTACTCTTGAAAATAGCTTTGCTCTGGGGGAAATAGATAACCTTCCATATAATATGTGTAATCTTATCCCACTTCATTCATTTGGTATGCATAAGGACATGCATGAGCTTATGTGTGGGGAAGGATAATAGCTTCGAAGATATAAGAATTGGGATTATCCAAAAACACAAGTTAATGTAAATATAGTTTGATATTGATCATGGTTCATAATTTTGAAAGGAATAAGAGTTTTTTTATGTAAAAAAGTTGATTTGTGGTCAAAATAAGTATGTGTAAACATAGTAGGAAATTCTCAACATAAGAACCTGCTCTTACCCCATTAAAAAAAATAAGGGAAAGAAAGAAAGAAGAAAATATGAATAGAGCAGCATGAGAATTCTACACAAGAACTTGTGTTAAAAAAGATCCAAAAAATCTAATAATAGTAAGAAAACCCTCCACATAAGAACCTATCCTTAAATGTCTATTGGCCACTTTTGTGTCTGAGATTTTAAAATATAAATTTCATTTTGTTTGTACAAATGAAATTAATTTGAGAATCCTCTATTTGAAGTATGAAGCTAATTTTAACCCATGCATATATACCATAATGTTTTAAATAGTGGCATGCATGAGGACATTCATGAGATTAGGTGTAAAAGAGATGATGAGCTCATAAAATGGCTCATTATAACCATAAAATAACATCATTTTTCTTTTGTAGGAAGTGGATCTAAATGTAATTTTTAAACTTATGGTTTATTTAAAATAAAATAACAAGTATATATCATATACATGTCTTTAGAATTCATTGTTATCTATTAGTTAGCAAATTTCTAATAATTATTAACAAAAAGTTGTCAATGAGTGCATACACAGTTCATACTAAGCTAAGAATGATTCAAAGTATGAAGAGTAACCATTCAAAAATAATTTTAGATTAGTGTCAAAGTCTTATACAATAAATTTAACATTTTAGTCAAGTTACAGGGCTATTATAAACTCCTATAGGATTTCTAAAGAAACTATGAATTATATCATAAACTCCTATAAGCTTGCTATAGTAGCTATAGATTAAAAAAGGCTTGCTATAGCAACTATGGATTACAACAGGTTTGTTATAACAATTACAAATTAAAACAAGATTGCTATGAATCAGTTATGGATTACATCAGACTAGCTACAGACCAGCTATGGATTACATCATTCAGCTATGGATTTTACTAGTCAGCTATGGATTTCAGCAGGCTTGTTATGGATTTCAGCATGCTTGTTATGAATTTCAGTAGGTTGCTATGGATTTGAATAGAACTGCTATAAACTTCAACAAAATTGCTACAGATTTGTTTGGAAAGTATTTTTAAATGTATTCTAATGTTCTAACTATCACAAAGAATAATTTCCATTTAGATTATTTCTATATATAGGTTTCAAAGTATAGAATTTTCATTATACATTGTATTTGAACATAGATTTATGTAATTTTATTCCAATAAATAGCTCTATCCATATTTAGTGGGGATCAAGATTATGTTATAATATATTTAATTATTGGAATAAATATATCTCTCCATATTTTGTGGAGATTGAGATAAGATGGAGTATCATAGTTGTTACTCCTAAATCAAATGTTGGTTGGAAGCATGAAATTATAAATGCAACCTCCCACACCCGAATGAAATCAATAATCAATCAATATACTTTTCCTTTCATTAGTCTAAGCAGTCCATCCAAAACTTATGTTCTGAATAAATCTTCTTCTGAGGAACGAGTTGGACACTTATTCCAAGGAAGATGGATCAATGTACATTTATTTATTTTTGTATTCTATAATTATTACTTTGTTGTAAATTCTTATTTTTCTTTTCTACTGTAATTATTTAATTTTTGTATAGTTTGTGTAAACCTGTAGGTGTTTTATTTATTTGTCAAATCATCAATTTAATTTTTCAAGTGTGATTTACCTTATACAAGTGTGCTTTAATTTCTACAAGTGTGATTTACTTTCTAGAAGTGTGATTCTCAATTTTAGTAAGTGTCATTTTCAAATCTTGCAAGTGTGGAGTGTGATAGAAGAAACTATTTTCTAAATATCTCTTTCTTTTATTCCATACAACCTTTGATCACCAACCCTGGATTGACATTATTAAATAAATGAGATTGATGAACCCCATCAACTTCTCAAAGATCAATAAAACACACTTTAATCTTGTTTAAACTATTTTAAAATATTTCTAAGTGACATTGGATCTTCTTATTCATTATTTGGTTACCCACTCAATCAGGAACTCTATTCAGCTTGATACTTCATCCTAAAACTTTCAAAAATTGATCTACCTAGACAAATTTCTATATGTGAGACAAAATTGGCCAATATTTCTAGTGACATCCTAGGATTGCATGCCTTCTATGTAAAGACTAGTGGCCTTAAACTAATTCATTGGGCATCTGGAGTCTCAAGTCTTCTCTTTTCGTTGATCATGAAAATGATACAAGGCTTCCCCCTTTTCAAAAGACTTCCTCTTGAAACAACAAGGACCAAAAAGAAATAAAATAAAAACAAATGTGCCTACTGCACTTATTAAAAGAGAAACACACAACTAAAATAAATGTGCTCAAATCACTTAGAGGAAAGCATAAAAAACCACTCTAATATGTTACAATATCATATAACAATTGTAAAATCTTCTAATGACAAGGCTTTAAATGAAAACCATTGATTGGGATGGGCAATACCTCTCCATCCAGTTGGACAAGCTGAAAAGCATTATGCTATTTACATCTATGGATCAAATAAGGACCATTCCATAAGCTATCAAACTTGGTATGGTTTTTTGGCTTTACCTTATTTGAGTCCCATTTAAGGACTAGGTCCCCTTTCTTGAAGTCCCTTGTTGTGGCTCTCTTGTCAAAGGCTTTCTTGACCTAAGCTTGATATGAATCTAATGTCTTCATTACAAGGTCCCTAGTTTCTTCAAGCTCCATGAGCTCTATCATCCTTATATTCATAGGCTCACTCTCCATCAACTCAAGCTAATGGGATAACTCCAATGTAAATAGTTCAAGAGAAATAGGTAATTTGTCTTCCCTTCCATATACAAGGACATATGGAGAATTACCAATGGTAGTTTTGGGAGTCACTCTATTAGCCCATATGGCTATCCTTATCTTTGTATGTCACACTCTTTGATTCTCTTCCATGGTCCTCTTCATAATCCTTATCAAGTTCTTTTTTGTGGACTCTATCAGTCCATTGCCTTGGGGGTGTTAATTAGAGGATGTGTTGAGGTAGATGCCTGGCTTAAGTGCCTATTCACTTGTCTTCATACCCATAAATAATAAGGCATTATCTAAAATTATAGTAGTTAGAACATCAAAATTGGTTATAATATTGTCATAGAAGTCCAATACTGATGTTTCATTGGATTATTTCAAGTCAATTTCTTTGACCCACCTGGTGAAGTAGTCAGGTGTAGTGAGCACCCATTTATGCCCTACACTTGAAGGTGGATTTATGATCCCTATGAATTCTAACCCCCATTATATGAAGGGTTTATTCACCTGAATTGGGTTGAGTGGAAGAGATGATAATCTTTGTTTACTTACAAATAGAGCATACTTATGACATTTCTTGACCCATGCATAAGCATCCTTGAAAAGGTTAGGTCAGTAATAACCATCTCTCATTACCTTTGTTGTTATTCTTAGAGAAAAATGGCCTCCTATAGGTCCATCATGAAACTACTCTAAGAGCTTTGTCACTTGATTATTATATATGTACTTAAGAAGTACCCCATTGAGGCCCCTTATGAAAAGGAAACTATCAACTAATGAATAAGGTATAGATTGAAGTCTAAAATACCTTCTTTTTGCTCTGCCCAAACCTTGGGGACATTTAATTGTAAGAAATAAATGTGTCATGTCCTAGAGCTAACTATCATTAAGGGGAGGTGCATTTGTCTATGAGTTTATTATGTCACCAAAATAACTTCTTTATCTTCTTGAAGATCATGTATATATGCTCACACAATCCTTTACCTCTTACCATCTTGGTGACTTTGATCTCCACATCATACTCTATGACTTTGGTAATCTAACTAGCTCTTTTCTCATTCAAATACTTATTGAGGATAAAGTCTCTCACTCCAGGCTTAGAAACCATAAAGTGAATATTTATGTTCAAAAGCATTGGCTTGAACTTTTTGAGTCTTCTCAAAGATGCAAGAACTTATTTCTCTATGAAAGTGTAGCTCACCTCATATCCTTCTAGCCCTTGATTAAAAAAGGCAATTGATTTCTCAAGTCCTTCACCATTTTTCTGCATCAACATAGTTGATATGTTGTCAACATTGGAAAATATGTACAACATAAAATCCTTTAAGAATTCAGGGTTCATAAGTGAGGGTGCTTGGGCAATGGCTTGTTTGATGGCTTCAAATGTTGCCTTGCCTTAATTTGACCAAACAAACACTTAGATATTCTTCAACATGGTAGTGATGGGTTTGACCAAGTTTACAAAACTAGGTATAAACCTTCTCACAAAGTTTATTTTCCCAAGGAAGCTCTAGATTCCTTTATTGTGCTTGGGTAAAGCTAAGGCCAAGATGGCACTTATTCTATCAGGTTTAATGGATAGTCATTCCTTTGAAACAATGTTACCCAAAAGTTTTCCTTCATGAACAACACACACATATTTCTTGGGATTTAAAGATACCCCATACTCTCTTCATATTTCAAAGATCAACCTTAGATGTTCCATGTACTCACTAGCTTTCTTAGAGAAAATTATGATGTCATCCAAGTAGACTAGCACTATTTGATTTAGCAACCCTTGAAAATCCATGTCCATTGCTCTTTGAAAGGTTTCTCAGCATTTAACAACTCAAAAGTCATCTTTTGGTAAGTATATATGCCCTACTTTGTGTTTAAGGTAGTCTTATATTAATATTTTTCTCTTACCGGCACCTATTTATATCTTGAATATCCATCCAAAAGGGAGAAGCATTCTGAACTAGAAACTATCTAAAGAAGTTTCTCCATAGATGGCAAAGGATAATTATCCTTTAAAGAGACCCTAATTAGGTCCCTAAAGTCAACACACAATCTGATTTTCCCACTCTTCTTCCTCATGGGTACCAAATTAGCTTCCCATGAGGAGTGTTTAATGGAAAAGATGATCTTGGATTCAATTAATTTAGTCAATTCTTTCCTCATAAGCTCTTCAATTTTATGGTTTATAGGCCTTTGCTTCTATTTGACAAGCTTGGCATTAGCCTTCAATTTTATAGTGTGTTGGGCCATCTTAGGATGAAAACCTCTCAGGTCATTATATTCCCAAGCAAAGATATCTACATATTCTTTAAAGTTATATAAAAGCATGCCTTTCAGCTTTAGGGTTTACCTTTCCAAGTTTGAGGAGCTTGTCTTTGAATATAAGGACTCTTTCATAGTTTTCTTCACTTGTTAACATCACTGCCTTATCTTTTCTCATATGATCTTCATGAAAGAGACATTCAAGGGTGAATATCTCTTTAGGAAGCTTATTAGATCTCAATTTAATTATTTGCTCCTCATACTAATGTTGAAACTTTTCTTGGTTTATGGAGGATAACTTGCTTCTTATTACAAGAAACAAGTAATTTGCTTATCATTATCAAAGACCTACCAATGAGATTCATTATATGGCATTGATGGTCTTACCACCACTTTGACATGTGGCTACACCTTGGTCCTTTTTAACTAATTGGGGATGTCAAATTGAGTTTCCATAGCTACCAATATATCAGCATGTCCATTTTGGTTCCTTAGCACTACTTGGATGTTAAAAGCCTCAAAATCCTCAATTAGGTCCCACATTTTATGTTTGTAAGACTTCATCAAAGGGTTATTGGTGATGTTCTAACATTTAACCTTCTGCACTATCAAACCATTGTCCCCATAAACTTATAACTACTTGATCCTTCTCTTACTAGCCCATTGAAGGCCATAGATAATGCCCTCATATTCTATTACATTGCGATAGTAACTGAATTGAAACCTATAAGAATAGAAATACTTTTCATTTGATGGGGATACCAACATTTCACCTATACCCACTCTATGTTTTCTCCTTGAGACATCAAAGAATAATTTTCATAAGCCACTAGGATCTTCTTGAGGTCCAATGAGGGATGGTATGGACTGATTCTCTTCATGTAAGTAGTAGACACCCATGTCCCTCTCTTCAACTCCTTCCAAGGGATTGAATAAATGATTATCAATCCATAGTTTATCTAATAACACATCAGGTATCTCCTCAGGGTGAGTGTTTAATTCTTGACCAACCACATGTTCATCATCATGAAGAATGGTGCAATTGAGGTGTATATTATCTAGCCCATAAGGCTCAATGTGGAATTGTGCAATGGGCTCAGCTTTGATTGATTCTTTAGTTTTATATCTTATCTTTAATTTTATGTATGACCAATCTACTACAAGATAACCTCTAATCTTTGTAGTGAATTCCCTGGATAGGCATAGGGTAAAACAAGGAGGTACATCTAGGATCAACACATCTTGAACCACTAAGACACTAGGAAAATCATATAGGGTCAAGTTGAGATCTCTGATGATACCAAATGGCTTGGTGGAAGAACCATCCAGCTTCAACACTCCTTTAGATTGGGGCTTATATTTTAGACCAAGCTAGTCTACTATAGACTTTAGAATTACATATGTGATAGCACCACTTTCTACCAATCAATTATGCACCAAAGAGTCACTAATGATTATTGAAATGTAGAAAGGAGGAGGTTTGACCACTTTACTTGGTTTCCCTTCATTTGGTCCTTTGGTTGCATTGGTGAGAACGACATTCTCTTTGACTGGTGGTTTCTCATAAACATTTATTCTTGACAACCCTTCTTGGAGGATTTCTACTTGACCAAGCATGGAGAGAATATCCCACATTGGCACAGTCACATTGGACCTTTTCATTTATTCCATAATGGTGATGGATGAACCACCAAACTTTGGTTTTACATTGGAAGCCACAATTACACTTTAAGTATGTGAGTTTTGAGGGGTAAAGACATTCCCTTGATTCTGATTCCTTAGAGCTATTAGAATCTTTGGAGCTATAACAGGTTCACTTGGATTTGACAAGAGTGGAGAGGTAATAGAAGGATCATTAGTTTCTACCTAACTACTATCCATATTTCTTCTTTTGAACCTTGTATTTATTACCACTAGAATGTATGCCTAGTTAGAACTAGACTGCTAATTGAGTGTATAACACTCCTCTTGCTCATAATTCACCATTATAGCACCCAACTGGCTTGGTCCTTGATCAGGGCTTTGAATTTTTTGAGGCTCTTCTAGTTTTTTCACCATGGGTACCTCTATATTTTAAGCCATAAGAGCTTGATTGTACCCATAATTGGTAACCTTCTATCATTGTCATTTAAATCTTGATTGAAGTTAGTGTTTAGGATAACGGATTGCCCAAAATATTTATTCCAAGGCATGGTACCCTTAGCTTCCTAATCAATATTATTCTAGATGGGGACCAAAGTTTTGGAAGTACTTGTAGCATTTGGATAATAGTTATTTTGTCTATGATAGTTAGGTTGCCCTTGTCCCTAGCCTTGACCTTAGCCTTGGCCTTGGAAGTTTCCTTTATAGGGTGGCCTATTTGCTTGATAAGATTATTGATGAGGTTGATATGAGGCTTGTTAAGGCCTATTAAAAGCTTGTTTCCTCTTAACATTCACTATTTCATTTCCCAAGCATTGGAACATGCTCTTAAGCTCTTGAAAGTTTTTGTGTTCTTGGGAATCACTAGAATGACTAGTGGAAGCCTTTTCCTACTTAGGTGAGGGTATATCAGAAATTGTAGGCACAAGAGGAATGACATCAAGGGGAGGAATAGAAATAGGGGTGGTCTAATCTTAGGGAATAAAGGAATTAGTGGTCTAGGTGTAAGCTTTCGGACCTACACCAGATAATTTTTTGCTTTGATTACCACATCATATGCATATAGCAATGTGTTCCCTCCCATAGACTGGATCATTACTACAATGTCACTGTTAGAGATTTCAAATAGTATAGGAAGGCAAAGTTATGGGTAAGCCTAATAGAGATCAAGATTCTATCCTAAGTATTTTATAACCTTATATTTAAATCTTTCATGACTTCATGAGGGGATCTTTTAATTATGGTTAATTACTCTGAAAGTGACAAATGGTCACTTTTATCTTCAAATCTTTTACACAATGCATCTCCTAAACAGTACCATGATGTAATAAAATTATCAAAAAGGTTGTTATACCAATATAAGGATTTACCTTTGAAGGAGATGGCTAATAACCTAATTGATACATTTTCCTCATTGATATCATGAATATTGCATAAGTTGGCTATATCCATGAGGTGTTTAGAAGGGTTTGTAGCTTGGTATCCAATAAAATAAGGGGCACTTTTAAGATTTTTTACTAGAATAGGATCATATTGAGGGAGGTTTAGAGGACTTTGTCCATTAAAATCCACAAAGGGAAGAACTCTAGGGGCTACCATAGCAATAAAAGGATTTAACAAAGATCTTCTTGTAGGGGCAGGCCTTATAATTGACTTAGGAACAAAGTTACCTTTATATGGGTGTGTTTTAGCAAATCTTAATCTTTTTACTGAGTTTAAATACAATTCAATGAATTCAAAGGTAATACCTCTAGAATCTAACCTAGTAGTCACCCTTGACATGAGATGTAGTCATTGCTCTACTACCAAAATATTAAATCTTTTTTTAGAGTCACCAGATACTATTTTTTGGAAGATATAGCTGCTACAAATTGATCAAACTAGTATCAAACTTTAACCAATCTTCTTTGAACAATGAAGTCCCATTAGGAATGCCAAAAACTATTGTGGCATCAATTTTTACCCTTGGAGAGAGTTCTTCAGGCTCTCTCTAATTGATCCACAATATAGAAACAACCTCAGGTTGTGGGTCACCTATCGTGGGGTTGTACCTCTAGATAAGGTCGGGTTCCTCTTGATGGATCACCTATACTAATGTTTTCACTAAGAAAAGGGTTAGAAAGGGGGAATAGAGATCCTAAAAAAGATAACAAGGTGATACACTAAATTAAGTGAGAACTCACACAAGCATGAAAAATAGACTAAATAAACATAAGATAGTACTAGCTAACACAATCTAAAAATCGAGCTAATTGCATAATTTTTTCATAAACTAGGTTCAAGAATCAATGAATGAAGTCAGGAGGAATTCTAAGACTCACACCAAGCTTACATTAATGGCAAAAAGAACACAAATGTAGACCTCTAATCAACTATAAAACACCCTAAAATAGTCAAGAAAGAAGGACAATGGGCATGGAAGATTATCCTTCACAATGCCATCATGCAAAAGCTTACTAAATATAGTTCAAAAGCAAGAGATAGGTAAAGAAAGTATTTATTAGCTTCAATACAAGCTTTGACAGGGTCTATCCTTATCAAATGAGAGTCTCTTGCCCTTCAAAATTGAGAGAGAATTTTCTTCTAAAAACTGAGAGAGCCCTTCTTCTAAAAACTCTAAAAGAGCTTACAAATGGAAATAAAATGGGTAATATAGGAGAAAGGGAGAGAAAAGAGGGAGCATGAGTACAAAAATCATTAATTGAGCTACCATATTTTAATGACTGTTCCACCATATTTTAATCAAACTAGCACTAGCTCTCTATTGACAAGTTATTTTTCATTTGTCCTAATAGCCTCTAAATCTTTTCATTGGTTGAGCAACACACTAGAGGATAAGAGCTTGTCAAATGATGGTGAGTCATGACTCTATTTATGATATAGAACCCTTAGGCACCCTAAAGATCTATCAAATGCTATATCTACTTTTCTGACCACCAAATCTTTATGCTTGGACTCTACACCATCTCCACTTGCTTCATTATGAGGGAAAGGTCCTTATATCCATGTACTTGACAAATTCATGCCCAAGACTACTCTTAGTAGCTTTAAGTACCTATTTTTCAAGGATGTGGCTATGTCAAATATGAGACACTTATTCATAACCATTCATAATTACCCCTACTTTAATATCTGAGTATAGGTCTTACAATAGATTGAAAACTAATCTAATTTATTGGTTTTCCTATAACCAATATATTGATGAAGCTTCACAAGTCGTATAGCCTTATTCTTGGAATATACTAGGTCTAAATAGACATATTCTACATATGATATTTAATGGTGATGGAGCTTCGTCATTAACCATCTTGACTGTATGGCTACATCTACTTGATGGCATTCAATAGAGATCTAATGGTAATAGGATGATCCTTACAGGACTTGCTTCTATTTTGACCTAGGTATCAATTATTCTCCACTTGAAATCTCTCAAATATTCTTTTGCATGATGGATTATGCACCATCGATTTGCTTGAACCCATTGTCTTCAACTTTTAATACTAATCATCAATCAGCTTACTTATGTATCATTGGATCTACTTACTCAACTTACTTGTGCAGCATTGATCAACTTTTGTATGAATGAATGTGAACCATATATCTTCTACCAATTTAACATAGTTGAGACACTTGTCACCCTCATATTTATCTTTGATATTCACTGACATTTTGACCCATCAATCATCATTAAATCTACTTGTATGATTGATCATGCACCATTAATCTAACTGGGCCCACTAACATTTGTCAAATTACTTTTCACCATTATATTTAATTTGAGCTCCCACAATCTTGCCACTTGTCATCTATGTATTTAACCTAGAGATCCTTTGACCTTTTGACTTGATGCTCACCATTGATCTAAAATCTATGATCAAATGCATGTCATTGGATCTTCAAGACCCACTAACATTTGTCAGATTACCACTCACTATTGGATTTGATCTAGTTGAATGTTGATCATTGATATTGGAACATTTGTATTCAAATGGTTAGTTCACAAAGCTTAAACTTGACGTCCCTACACACATTTCACTTTACAAGTCTAAATTTGAAGCTTTATATCTTGAGATAGAAAAGACATCAAGATATGAAATTTATAGAGTATGATCTTAGAACTAAAAGCATCATGTTTATATGGTCTTTTATCCTTAATTGATTCCCTAAGTGTATTTATTAAATTCATGATCAAGCTAACCCATTCATTTTTACATGATGTGATTATAATATTTTGGTTCTTATGGACTTGCAAAAGAAATTTTTGTCTCTTTAGAAGGCTCCAATGAAATTATATGACTTTTTGAAATCCATTTCATGCTATTAAATGATTTAAACACCATGAGAACCTATTGGTCTTCTTCACCTTGCAACCTTAGACCTGTTTCAAGACTTGCTTCTCAAAGATCAATAAAACACACTTTAAGCTTACTTTAAATGTTTTAAAATATTTTTAAGTGATATTTGATCTTCTTATTCATTATTTTGTCACCTACTCAATCAAGAACTATTCAGCTTGATACTCCATCCCAGAACTTCCAAAAATTGATCTACCTAGGCAAATTTTTGTATGTGGGCCAAAATTGGCCAACAGTTTCTATGAGGACCATTTTTCCACCATTATTTTTATTAACACCATAAATCCTTCCTTCCATCTTGAAATTTAATCCCCTACACACCATCGATTGGGATTGATAAAATCATAATATCCATCCTTTCTCCCATATTGCAAGTCAATCTCCCACACCCATTAATTGGGACTGACAATCTTACCTCCCATCATATTTCTTCCATGAAAATAAAATAATGTCATAATTCATGACTGGCATATATCCAAAAGATCATAAATCAACATCTACATATTCTAAGGAACAACAAGTATTCCTTTATTAAAATTAATCCTACAATCTATTAAATCAAAACATAAAAGCACCATCCCATAGTGAAAACCTCTTTGATACAGTGTCAGATAATCAAGATCAAATTTACAATCCAACAAATACAAATCTAAAATCAACATCCCATAGTGAAAACCTTCTTTAGGCACTATGGGACAATCCAAATCAAAATCAAAATAAAAAAAATAAAAAATATTAGTCCCTTAGTGAAAACCTCTTTAAGACACTATCAGACCAAGATCAACATCAAAATCATCCAAATCAATAAATCAATATCCCTCATACGTCAAAATAGACACAATAAAAATCCAAATAATTTTTTGTAGACATCATCAATATATAATAAAAGGTCCCAATCATTTAACTTGTGCCTACTCTCAATCTCATAGAATGCGAGATTGTTGTTCCTAATCTCTCTTCACATCATGACACCTACACTTATCCCCACAATCATTCCATTTCCAAATCCTTCATGCACTCAACACAAATCTTTCATCTAAGACACCTTCCAATTCACCCTCTTTGGCATCACTCTCCATCATAGGGTCTATGATGGTATACTGTTAAATTTGGAAAGAAACAAATTAGAAATCACCAAAGTTACCAAAGACATCTCTTAAGCACATACCTAAAATATCAATATGGGCCAGGATCCTACATCTCAAACACTTATATAATTGAGATGTTAGAAAATAAAAAAATAAGAGAAATATAAAATAATCCCTTTAGAGATGAATACCATTTTTATGGCACCTTAGATAAGTACCATGGTGAAAACTAGTTTTTAGCATCATGCATAAAATAATAAGTTGTATACAAGTACCTTACACTTGGGGGAAAACCCATTCCATCTCAAACCTATGCATCCTAAATCACCCCTCCATCCTTACCCATATTACACCATCCTTACTACCCTTACCTATACAAACCCATCCTTATCCATCTAAACATTATCTCATCCAAACCTATCCTTACCCATCCAAACCCATTCTTATCCATCTAATCCTTACCCATCCAAAACCCATCAAATCTCATACATATCAATCCAATCCTTCCCATCATACCATCATCCTTATTTCCAATTTTGACCTTTATAATGAAGTGGAAATGTCTTGAGGCATGTTCTTAGAAACATCTTGGTATATCCTTACAATGGTACTTTGATGACTATACACTTCGTTTCTAGGAAATGTGTTCCTAGGAGTTCTCATCTTAATTCTTATCCACTCTTATCCATCCCATCCACCATATATCTTGTTTTATATATCACCTTTCCATTTCATCTTTGTTACACATGCCATGTTGGTCTAATATTTGATCTTGGTGGTCATGTGCATAACACTTTGATTCATATTTTTAAAACATCTTGTATATATATGACTTCCATTTCACAATCCTTGGATCACTACTATTCCATCCATAGTAAAATTCCCTTTCCAATCTATTCCAAATTTGAGAACTAGTTTTCATTTATATACATTATTTAATTATTCATCCAAAAACCCATAAAAACATAAAGCAATCCCAAAACAATTGTCCTTACTTTAAGTACCCTTGTTCCACCTTATGGAGATTACACTTTGCAAGGTTATCATTATCAAAAATCTCATATATCAAAGGGTTTCCAACATAAAAAATGACATAACTAAGAAAAAACATTTTTTCTTACTTGTACATATTTTTGCCTGCTTGTTTATATAGTTTTTTGCTTTCTTACTTGTTTGTAAATTTATTTGCTTACTTGTGAAATTATTTAATTACTTACTTGGTTTGTACAATCATTTTTTATCTTGTTTTCATTGTTACTTTGATTCTAGACCATTATGTGCACTACAAATGATGTTATTATGATCTTCCATATCATGATGCATTATGTCTTGAAATTGTGACTCTATAAGTCCCTAAACATATTAAAAAATAGACTTCATGGTTTTTACATACCATTGGTGCATATTGTCATATGCAAAATAAAAAATAAGGTTACTCAATTTGTGTTGGAAATTATGTTTGAAACTCCATACAAAGAATAAAAAAGGAAACTATTCCCCCAATCCACATTATTACCTCATCTCCAAACATACATCACATCCCTAACAAAACTCAACCCATTAAAATACTAATTATCTAACTTCACCATACATCTTATAATCACCTCTATATACCAAAAATAAATCAAATCCATGTTATCCAATCATGTGATCAATCATCATTAATCCATGCAGTCAATTAACTTCTTGGGTTATGCTTGTGGATCAATCAAGTATATCAAACCATCCACTTAATCACTTCCCTAATCTTTCCATTCAATCACCTACACCTATCGATTGGGAACAAAAAAATCATGACATCCATATTTTATCTCATCTAAATTTAATCCATCAATCAATAAATATAATTAAATTTCATAGTGTATCAACAGAATATATCATTCTTACATTAACCCTCTTACGTATATCATTGTTTAGGGCACATCAAAGCATGTAGTTTATATCAAGATATATTATTCACAATCTGCTCCTTGTATATCTTTTCTTGAGGCAAATCATTCCATCATAAAATACATTCAAAATGTGTAAGCATTAGTTCAAGTGGGTTAATAATATCCATGGGTTGATCTCATTCAATTATATCATTCATACCTTCATCTATATCACAACCCTCATCATACAACCAAATAATTAGAATAATCTATATCTTTATTTTTTCCTTAAAAATCACTCAAATAAAATTATTATGAAATCCTTAGAAAATATATTTGTCATTTTATATCCCGTAGCTTACCATCAGGATATATTGTTCCAAATGTATTTCCATGTAATAATCTTCATGGGGAAAAATCCAAATGTGTAACTTATTTTAGAGAATATTATTTCTCCAATCATCTCCCTAACAACTATCTGTTCAAGGCAAATCATTTTACATATGCCTACAATCATGTAATAATTTTATCAAGAGTGACACTTCCATTAATTATGGTATCACCTACATCATTTTTCATTTACCCTTCATTCATTCATTTTGAGCGCTTGTTTGCATCTATTCTCCTCGCATGACAACTCAAGGGAGTTTCATTCATAATAATTTAAATACACCTAGGACATCATCTTTTTACATACATTTACACTCTAATTTTATTTATTATTTGAAAATGCATTGCTTCTTCCAGTTGCAACACCCTTTTAAAGAGTGGAAAATGTAAACACCTAAATTCTACCACATTCAATGTCTTAATTAACTTTGTTTAATATTGACATACTAACTCAACCACCACTCTAAATTTTAATTATATCTCAAGGTTCACTAACATCATTTATATCCCTTTTTTGAATAAGTAATTAATCATGCACATATAATTCCACAAAACTAATTAAAATTTATAATTTCCAAGTCACCAAACATCTTCCATATTTATTTCAACCAGGCATTTAATCAGCCAACCATATCCTTAACTTAATCAATTTTTGAGCCATAATTGAACCTTTAAACCAACTTGATGAGTTATCTAACTACTTTAACTCATTCATGTGAAAATTTCAACTACCAACTAGCTTCCCCCTTATTTCTCAAATACATGAGGAATTGATCTCTTCCACTTGATTGAGGACTCAAATTCGATCTTCAAAAATTATCATAATCTAATAAATATATATTTATCCAAATCATCCATCTTCTCACCTTAAATCCTTTAAATTGAAGTGTCAATCCCCCTAGCCAATTTTCATCATTTATCATCAAGCTATAGAAATGATATCAAAATCATCTTGTGCACTCATAATAAAATCAAGAAATTGTGTCCATATATTATTGAAATTTGCCTTGGAGAATGAATTGAGCCTCCAAATATCACATTGTAAGAGCAAATCAAATTTCATCAATCAAGAAGGTGATTTACATTGTTGGTAAGATGATAATTGTAATTATTTTTTCTTTGTTTCTTTTGATTGAATATTTCTAACTGAGGTTTTAGTTTAGACTTAAAATAGGAAGTATTGTTCATTTGATTTTATAGCTTGCATAGGTTCTACAATTATATCTATCACACCAAGTAATGGGGTCTTTAGCATGTTTTTGACACGCTCTTAGATTTAAAATATCTATGTAGTACCTTATAGAGTGCATTGATGTGTTAAGTATATACACTACAATATTTTAATTATGATTTTAGGCATTCAATATAATTATGCTCTTCAGCCAGTGGTATATCCTCATCCACCCTCACCACCATCTTAATTATTTATTACTCATATTCAAGATCATTATACAAAGGTATTTGTTACCCCTATTTAAAACCATTATTCAAAAGCATTTATTATACCACCCAACATCTATTTATACATTCAGGGTAAAGGAGAATAATCAATTATCCCATGCAACAAGTCTCACAACATTTATTACATCAAAGATCTATTCAGGACTCCCAAAGGCCCTTAACTATTATAGCACATACCAAGTTCAACCCATGGACCGTTTAACATGTTCCAAAGTGAACACAATCACCTATATATTCTCCTATTATGTAATGAACTCCAAAGAGTCCTATATCATCTAAATTTATTTATTATACACATGATTCTATTATCAGTGATGATGATGGCTACATTAAAACACCTAATTCCTTTTCATATTTTGATACACATACACGTATTACCTTTCATTCCTAAAAGATATTTATTACACATATAATACAGGTACCTTCCATGACTACCCCCTTGATGGGATAATTGGTTAGCACCTTTTCACATTTTAAAATTATTTCAAAAATTAAAAAATTCAATAAAATACATAACATCAAAATATTCAAAAAAATAGAAAATTAGGAACTAAGCATGAGATGAGTTGTTAAATTACATTATTTACATATCTTATTTATCACATGTTTGTGGATTGCATATATTTTTTCATACACATGAATTTCATGAGGTATGTGAGTGTGATGCATGACATAAAAAGCATACATGGACATGTAGATGTTGAACCTTTTTTATACCCAGGGTCATGCCAATGTTGGGAGCATCTACTTCCACAAGTTACATTATAGCAGGTTATATGTTTCTATGGTTTTTTATCATGTTAAGCTACATAAATTCTTACACGTGTGTTGTTAATTACTCAAATATTATATAATTCTACATCAATATGATACTTTACTATGTTATGATACTAACATATATAAATAGTGTAGACTAGTTTTTAAATGTTCTATGTTTCATCAACATTGTTACTTTTGCATGATAGGCTATTTATTATTATCTATTGTGTGTGGTACCTTAGACTTGCTTGTGACTTAGCCTTATTTCTTGATACATTACTTCCCCTTTTTTGTGGCTCCTTATCCTTATTTTTTTTACATTTCTACCTTTTAATGATAGTCGGTACCCCTTAACTGTGGCTCCTTAGCCTCACTTATGTGTGGCATCTTTATGTCCCTTGTATGCATCCCCTTGGCCTTATGTGTGACATTCGATGTTATTATGTGACATTGTGTGTTGAGTTTCTTAACTTTATGTGATTTATATGTTTTCAATTGTCATGACCCATATCATTCATCTCTCCTTTGTGTGATGTGCCTAGATTTATATCATGTACTTCCTCATTGTGTAGTCTTATTCAATGATCGTTATTACTACATACTTAATGGATACATCTATCTTGACATACCTGTAGACACCGCAAACGTGTCTGCACCTTGGTTCTCCCCCTTGGCCCTTTTTCCCACCTAGTCCTCCTTGGTCCCTAACCCACCTAGGGCTTATTAATTAGAAATTAACATTTATTTTTAATTAAATTAGGCCCCCTTTCCACCCTACCCTTGCCACCTTGGATCCTCCCTTGAATCCCTCCACCTTCCCCCTAGCATTTATTAGGCCAAATCTCACCATTATATCCCCCCTCGTCCATTTTGGCATCCTCATGACCGTTCTGCCCATGACCCCTCGCTCGGCGGCGTGCAAGAGTGGGCAGAGGCTATTTTTAGCCTCTGTGCCCATCCTGCGACCGCCGACGTCGGCGACCCTTCGGCCAACGTCGGCGAAACTGCTGGCATCGGCAGCCTTCATTATCCCCTTCTGCATCCGTTGCACCCCCTGGACTCTCGAGCTCGAAAACGGATTCTCTTGACGCTTTGGCTTTGATCTCTCCTCTGTCTTGACCTCGTGCAATAGCAGCAACAGGTGAAAAGGCCCTGGATCAGCATCTTCTCCTTGCAGCAACTCTTCTATGGCTCCAGCAACATCTTCTTCTCTCTTCATTCAGTAAGCTAAAGGTAAGCTAGTCTGGGTTTGTTATTTCATTGTATTCATTCATCTATATTCTATTGTCTTTTGCTCCCTCTGTCCTTCCCCCTTGAGAGGCTGCAAAGCCTTCTCAGGCCCCATCCTCTGTGAATCCTCCTCTTCCCTGTCCTCTGTGTCTCTTTCAACTTCCTCACCCCTCTGCCAAAAAGACCTTGCAACAGGTACCCAACCCGAACCAGGCCACTCCCCAATCCATCCAAACTTGTCCCCGTTCAGTCTCAGACCCGTCCACAGTCCAGCAAGCAACCCAGACCCGACTACAGGCCACAACCCCGACCGACGCCGGTCACTTCCCCAACCGACGTCGGCAGGATAGCCGACGCCGGTAGATCAGATAACCGACGCCGGTGACATTTCCGACCTCGGCGACTGTCTTCAGCCCAACAGCTCTTTTAGGTAATCATTTTGTTTGCTTCTTTCCTTTCTACTTTCTTTGTCATTTCTGTATTCTGGCATTCTGTCTTTTATCAGTCACTTATCTCATTAAAACAATGGGTTGACCTCCCTTAAGGAAGTTTTTACACTTCTGGGAACAAGCCTTTTGCTTGGCAACCCACTGCCTATCTGTCTAACGTTTTTCTTGTCCTAGCTTCCTTTTTTTCTTGCAGGTGTCATTCCTCCACAGCCAAAGAGGAGTGCTCACAAACGTCTAGATTTACGGTGCGCAATCTTTAGTCCAGGTACTTCCAAGCCTTATCCATTACTTTCTTTTAGTTTCTTTCTTTTTAGTCTAAAAAGCGAAATTTGAGGTAGAAACATCTCTGGCACGCCCGGTGGGACCCTAGGTTCCTCCTGGGTTCCTTTTTCTTTTTCATTCATTTAGGTGCATTTAGGCTCCTTCTCTCTTATCTCTTTCTTCTATTCCAAATGACACTATAAGCAAGGACTAAAACAAATCTTTCTTCTTTGCATTCTAGACTAGTCTAAATATCATACTCTCGTCCCTTTCTCCATCTTGTCTTCATAACAACATCACATTTCGACTTGGGCATTAAAACATATTGCACTTTCATTTCTGCTTGTGCTTGCATTAGTCCACATCTAGTAACTTAGGCGCATATTGAATAAATCTAGACACTTGATGTTACACTACCGAATCACATGCACTAAAACACACATAAAACATACCTGAGACAAGGCCCGACTGGGATTTCATCACCCAGCGGATACCTTACCCGTCCCGGTGACCCTACTTGGATTTCATCACCAAGGGGGAAGCCCACTCCGTTCTCTGGCGGAGGATAAACTCTAGGCGAGGTATATCTTGGCTAAGCGAGACCAGCTAACCACTGGAATCGTGAAGTGAGGGGAGCTTGCTCCTTAGCACCAGGCCACGTACCAGACCCTAACACAGATCTTTGAGCACCTAAAACAACACCCGAAACCATCTTTAGACTACCTTCTTCTAGGACCCATTTTTCAGCCAATCTCCCCGAACATTCATCTAAGGCATAAGCCACAAGTTTCTAAGGTTAATTCCTAGGATTTATCGCTTAGGCTTGTCTGTCTTTCTCTGTTTTCTTCTTCTCATCTGTTTGTTTGAGTGTGTGAGGACGCTTTCTTCTTTGTTTTTCCAAGAACCTTTTGGCTCTCTGGAAAACACAGTGACCGACATTGGTTCTGCCACCGACGTCGGCTTCCCCTGTCACCGGCATCGGTTCTACTACCGACGTTGGCTTCATCTGTTACCAGCATCGGTTATCTGACCGACGCCGACCTCATTTCCTACCGACATCAGTTTTTAAACCGACGTCGGTCTCTGTCACTGTCCTTTTTTTTCAAAACCAGCAACCTGAAGCCTGTCTTTTCTCTGTCAAAAACTCCATCCTGGTTTTCTGGAACTGAGCAACACAGTTCCTGAGACTTGAACCTTCTTTGCCTTGCATGGTTTTGACTCGAAGCCAAGCCAAAGCTCTTGTCAACCACGCTAGCCGTCAACCACTTCCGTCCACCCCGTCCGTGACCAAGCCTACAATGGAGTTCAACTCGGAGACCGAAAGAACTCCCGTTCGTCCAACCCCGCCGCAGACTCCCATTGTCCAAGAAGGGGACCAAGACTTCGAGCGATTCTTGGACCTCAACGTCAAGGCCTTGCAACATTATCTCGCGCATAGCCGAACGCGAGACTCCTTGGGCAATCCAATCTATGGAATGCCAACCTCCCTTGTCGCGACTACGGCTGTATCGACAGCATCCATAGTTCAACCTTCGGACACCCAAGCCATCGCTTTGACCACTGACCAGACTTTGACCAATCTCCCAGGTGTGGCCTCCCCCTCTATCATTGGGCCCACTTCCACCGGGGTTTCGGCCTCTTGTCAACCTCAACCCGCTCAACCGCTATCCACTCCATTTCAAAACCTTGTTGTCTCTATCCCGCCTACCCTGGCCCCTATCAACACCAGGGTGGCTTCCTACCCCTTGGCCCCCGTTACCACAGTCCAACCTCTCATGGCAACAACGGGCCCAGCTATGTCTTCTAACCAACCACCTTTAGCATCCACCTCTGCCCCTGCGATTAGTCATCCGTACATTCTACAACCGACTATGTCGCTCGCCTCCTCTAACCTCTTCCAAGCGCCCTACAACTTAGGGGGTGCGCAACCCGTCAATCCGTCGGCAGACATCATCAAGATGCTGATGGACAAGATGACCAGTCTTGAGACCTCTGTTTCTGGCTCGCGCAACACTCTTTCATACGAGCAGATCTGTAACGAGCCCATTCATCCTTTCGTCCCAATCAGACCATATCCTAGCCAGTGGGAGCTTCCGAAGTTTTCTCGCTTTCAAAACAAGGAAGACCCCCAACAACACTTGCGGGCATTCAGACACGCCTGCTACCTCATTGGCCATGACGATGCGTTACTCTTACGCACCTTTCCTATGTCTCTCTCGGGTGCTGCACTTGACTGGTACAGCTCCCTTCCTAGCCATTCTCTCTTCTCATTCAAACAATTGGCTCAGCTATTCCTCGATCACTTTTCTATCAACATAACCAAGAAAGTCTCAATCACGGACCTCTATTCTATTCGGCAATTCGAGGACGAGTCCATAGCCGACTTCGTTGCTCGATGGAGAGGCCTTATCAACCAACTCTCCTTTTCCTTGCCCCAGGCTGAGCTTATTGAACTCTTTTCTCAAGCCTGTGCCCGACATATCTCTTCCACCCTGAGGGTTCAAACCTTCTGCACTTTTGACGAGGCCTTCACGATGGCCTGCAAACTAGAGTTGCGTGCCATCGAGGAGAACAAAGTCAAGTTGTGGAATAAGAATCCCAGCTCTAAGGCCAATGACTCTTCCTCTGCCAAGCCATCATCATCCAATTCTAAATCCAAGGCTTCAGCTAATGCCGTGGTTGTCAGACCTTCATCTTCTTCGACCAATCAGCCTGAGCCCTCTACATCTCAGAGCGCTACTCGGCAATTCCAGCAAAGATACATGCAGCGATGATATACTCCTCTCGGAGAATCATATGCATCTGTGCTGGAAAAGCTTCTCAAGCAGGGGGCCCTCAATCTCCCTCAAGCTCGACCTCCACCGCAATTCGATCCCTCACACGCCATCCCCGCGTGGTATAGGGAGCATGACTTCTGCAGCTTCCACCGTGTTAAGGGCCATGACACGGAGAACTGCAAAACCTTTAAGAACATAATACAAGACATGCTCGAAAAGGGGGATCTCATCTTAGACAATCCAAATGCACCCCCTAATCAGGCCATCGACATCTTCAAACAACCTTTTCCCAATCATCCACCAACTCAGAACAGCGTCCAGACCTTAATTGACGACAATCATGAGCACAACGTTCGAACAGTCAATACGGTCTCCCCTTTCGTCCCCAATCAACCTCTTGAGGTTAGTCCATCAATCAGTCCATCACATGTGGACGAACCTCTCTCCCCGGCTAGTTCTCCATTGACCTCTCTCATCTTGGAGGATGCCTCGGCCTTACCTGCACCTCCGGTCTCGCCATCCCCCGTTCTATTGCCTATGGAGGACCCGACCCTTCTTACCCCTCAGCTGCAAGTGGGGGGCCCCGTCATCCCTGCCCTTTCCCCGCTGGAGGAGCCTCGCTCCCCAGTTTCTTCTCCACCCAGGGAAGAACCTGTCCCTCCTTTGTCCTCATCTAAATCTGTCATGACTTCACCATACCCTGCACCCGTCTCGTCTTCAACCTCGCAACCATCAACATCTTCCTCTCAGCCATTTTCTCGGTTAGTGGAGAAGATTGAACTTCTCCCTCCGCAGAAAGTGACGCCTCAGGTGTTGTGGGAGCGTCTTAAAGCCCTTCAACATGCCCGCGCCCTCTCATCACATGCCGCTAATCCTCCCAAGGCAGAATCTCATCAGACTCTTGACAAAGACCAGACCCTCAAACCTCAACCAAATCCGTCCAAACCAAAGCCTGCGTCTATCTCGTCCAAACCCATCAAGTCATTTGGCGTTCGTCCTGTCTCCACCCTCACTCACCCGCAAGTGAAGGTGGACCTAGGCCAGACCTCGACCAGCAGTACTCTTCCAACCAAGTCAAGAAAGACTGCTAGACCACAGAAACGAACGCCTCCTTCTCCGTCACCGTTGCCATCTATTTTGGGCCCCCATCCTTCGACCTTGGCTAACATCCTTCCCACTCCGACCTTCAACCAAAACTCGTTGCCTCCTTTGCTTCCTCTGCCTACCTCCAGTCGTCCCTCTCCTAAAAAGGCATTCTCAATCACCAGGCCAGAGCCATCTCCATCTGTCACCGCGCCATCAACCCATGAGGTGGTACGGAAACCTCTTCTAACCTCGCCTAAGCAAAAGTCACCAACCTCACGCATATCAAATAGCACAGACCCTCTATTGGGCTCATACTCATCAATATTACGCCGACTTCTCCAGACTTCCGACATAACCCTTCCGCCCATCAAGCCTTTCCAACCTCTCGGGTCCAAGCCCTCCTGGTTCGACGATATGAAAATTTGCTTATATCATCGTACACCAGGACACGACACCGAGACTTGCTGTGCCCTCAAGGCCGTCATCCGCCGCCATATGGAGAAGGACACTCTTCTCCTTGAGGACACTCTTGACCAGACCCCGACTCCTTCCTATCCAACTTCTTCAAACACGTCAACATCTCACCAGCAAAACATGACCCCTTCTTCGCCTCCCATTTTCGAAATCAATGCCATCCGTATAACCACTAGGTCGCAGCAGGACAAGGCCAAAGCAAAAGCTGCCATTCCTTGGACCTATCCCTTCGTCAAGCCACCCCTTGCGCCCAAGCCTAAAATTTCTATCCTTGGCGCGTCCCAACCTTCTTCATCTTCCTCTTCTGGACCAATTCACAACTCCATGCTGAAGCAGCTTCACCAAACACCAGTGAAGATGTCTCTTTACGACCTTATCCAAACTTCGCCTCAGCACTGTCAAGCCCTTATCCAAGCCTTGCAGGCAGCGGAGGTCCAACCCGAGGACCCCCAACCACTCGCTGCCCTCGTCCATTCTTTATCTCCTGTCAACTCCATCACATTCAGCGATTCTGAGATTCCCACATCTAACATGGAAGATCAGGACGCCGCCCTCTTCATCACTGCCTACGTTGATCGGACGCGCATCAAACGCGTTATGATCGACAGCGGCGCTAGCATCAACATAATCTCTACCCATGCCTTTGATCAGCTGGCTCTTCCCAAAAATTGCGTCTCCAAAACTGACGCGATCTTACGCTCTTTTAACGACACCACCGCCACGACCATTGGCACAGTCATCCTCCACATTCGCGTAGGCCCACGCACAGTCCCAGAGCTCTTCTATATTATCGAAGGAGAGTTTCAATACAACCTTTTACTGGGCCGACCTTGGATCCGTGCCATGGCCTGTATCCCCTCCACCCTGCACCGTTGTGTGAAGTTTGAGCATGACGGGCAAGTCCACACCATTCCCGCTGACCCTTCACCCTTCAAGACTTGCAACACCACCTATCGTCCTAACGACGTCCTCATTCCCATCAAGCCATCCACTCCGGCACCGCCTCCATCTGTGAAAGCTTCGACCAGTTCGCAATCGGCGGTTGCCCTCACCCCTCCTCTTCAAGCGCCGACCAAGGACCCCATGGAAGACATCTTCCAACGACTATCACTTGGGGAATACCGCTTGTTGACCCTCGACATGTTCCAAACTCCACAAGAGTATGGACGCCTTCACCTCAGTCCTAATTACGACCCTCGAATCGGGACAGTCTTACCTTATGGTCCTCCTCACTTCCAAACCAACTTTGTCTATGGGGGGCTTAATCAAGCCCCTACCTACGGCACTTCTCTTTCTTCACCTCGACCTTTCACATCTGATTTCTCATTTCTTGGCAACCCCGCCTTTGCACACACTTACCTTCACAGGTGTGCATGGAAGGGTTTTGGTTTTGGACGTTATGAGCAGGGCTCCCATCAGCCCATCGAGCCGCTCAATGATCACGATGCCAAGAAACGGTATGGCCTAGGATATCATGACCCCACTCAGGCTCCTTCCGACCTTTGTCCCAAACCAACCATTGACCAATCTCTTACAGACTCGCCCATTTCTCCTTCGTCACCTACGGAGTCGGTAGTTTCCATCCCTCCTAGTTTTTTTTTTTTCATAAACACCATCCGCCTGGAACCCCTGACCTATCAGCTCAATGGGGTGCCCAGGTCTCTCCCTCTCATCTTTCCTAGCATGGTAGAGGATGAGTCGGCAACCATTCACATTGTCCACTGCGTTGACGATGACGCCATCCTTTCCTACATGGGTGCCGATGACTCTTTCATCCAGCGTTTCCTCCCTTCCGAGACCCAGGTTATGTTAAATGAATCCACCATTGACATCAACCTCCCTTCTTCTTCCGATGTTCCTCACGTCTTAAAGATTGGCCAATCTTTAGACACTCAGGAGCAGCTTGACTATGCCCAGTTCCTTTCCAACCATAGCAAGGCCTTTGCCTGGACTTACAGCGACATGCCTGGCATCGACCCTACCATTGCTACCCATAACATTGTCACCAAACCAGAGGCTAAGCCTGTTAGGCAGAAGCTTCGAAAGATGCATCCTCGCGTTGCGCTTCTTGTCAAAGAGGAGCTTCAGCGCCTTCTTTCTGTCTCCTTCATCCAACCCATCGATTATCCACAGTGGGTCTCTAACATCGTCCTAGTTACTAAAGCAACTGGGGGGATTCGGATCTGCACGGACTATCGCGACCTTAACCTAGCCTGTCCCAAAGATGACTTTCCTCTTCCTAACATCGACCAGCTTGTTGATCTCACGGCCGGCCATGAGATGCTATCTCTCATGGACGAGTTTTCAGGATACAATCAAATCCTGATCGCACCGGAAGACCAGCACAAGACTACCTTTATCACCCCATGGGGGACTTTTTGCTATCGAGTCATGCCTTTCAGCCTAAAAAATGCTGGTGCCACTTATCAGCGCGCCATGACTTACATTTTCCACGATCTCCTCCACAAAATCATGGAGGACTATGTGGATGACCTTCTCGGCAAGTCCAAGCTCCGCCGCGACCACTTGACCATTCTCACAATCATCTTTTCTCGTCTCCTTCAATACAATGTCCGCCTCAACCCCAAGAAGTGTGTCTTTGGGGTCCTCTCAGGCAAACTTCTCGGCTTCATCATTTCTTTCCGTGGTATCGAGATAGATCCCGCCAAGATCCGCGCTATTCTCGAAATGCCGCCCCCGACCAATCTCAAGCAGCTTCGCAGTCTACAAGGGAAGCTCCAGTCCATTCACCGTTTCATCTCGCAACTTTCAGACCGCTGCCAACCTTTTCATCACCTCCTTAAGAAGGACGTCTCCTTTAAGTGGGATGGGAACTGTCAAGAGGCTTTTGAGGCCCTCAAAGGCTATCTGGTCTCTCCACCAGTCCTCATTCCACCTAAGGACGACCAACCCTTCTACCTTTATATCTCTGCTACTAACCATTCGTTAGGTACCATGATCGCGCACCGAGACAAGCATCATCGCGAGCAAGCGGTTTACTACATCAGCCGAACACTGGTCGACTATGAAACTCGATATACTCATACCGAGAAACTCTGTTTGGCATTAGTCTTCTCCGCTACCAAGCTCCGCCACTATCTTCTCAACCACAAAACCTTTGTCGTCACTCACACTGACCCTCTCAAGTACATGCACTCCAAGCCATACCAGAATCAACGTATGGCTCGGTGGCTCATGCTGCTTGCTGAGTTTGACTTCGAATTCATCCAACAGAAATCTATCAAGGGGCAAACCATTGCTGACCAACTGGCAGATGCCCCTCTTCCCGACAACCGACCCTCACACTGTGAGTTCCCTGACGAGTCTATCGCCACACTTTCCACCGATGACACCGTCTACCAGATGACTATGTTCTTTGACGGTTCCAAATGTCAACTCGGTGGGGGTGCAGGGGTCATCCTCATCCCACTCGACAGGGAGCCCTTGCCTCTATCTTTCAAGCTTGACTTCGATTGTACCAATAATATGGCCGAATACGAGGCCTTAATTTTGGGACTTCAGACTGCACTTTTTCTCCACATCAAGTCTATCAACATCTTCGGTGATTCGCAGCTCATCGTTAATCAAGTTAATGGTTCATATCTCTGTAAAAACAAAGTTTTACAGAGGTATAAGAATCGTGCTGACACTCTTTTGGCATCTTTCGACCATTACCTCTTACAGACTGTTCCACGCTCTACGAACAAGTTTGCCGACACCATGGCTTCTCTTGCTTCGCATATCCCATCTTCATCATCATCATCCCGCCTTTTTGTCACAGTGCATCGCATACCCTTGCCTTCATACATCCCTCCTCACATCGACCATATCAATACTGTCAATTCTAGCCCACAAGATGACTGGTATAAGCAACTTGTGGACTACTTGTCTCTTTCTGTCACTCCTCCCAACCTCTCTAGCAATGCGCGATGAGCTTTCATCAAGCGCACAGCTCGCTATACCATGCTAGGGGGCCTTCTCTATAAGCGAGGCTTCGACGGCCTCCTTCTTCACTGTCTAACCTCCACTGAAGCTCCTCAAGCCATAAAGCAAGTCCACGACGGGATTTGTGGTGGACACTTCAGTGGAAACTCGGTTGCCAAGCGCCTCCTTCGCCTGGGTTATTATTGGCCCACCCTTCATCAAGACTGTAGCGATTATGTTCGGCGTTGCATCAAGTGTCAGCAGCACTCTAACCTGCTTCATCTCCCCAGTCATGCCTTGCAAGTCGCTCAGGATTTTTGGCCTTTTTCTCAGTGGGGCTTGGATCTCATCGGTGAGATCAACCCTCACTCGTCTCTTCGTCATCAGTCCATCATCACTGCCACTGAGTATTTCACCAAGTGGGTGGAAGCCATTCCTCTCGTCTCCACAAAAGCCGACAAAATTGCTGACTTCATCAGTAGCCACATCATCTGTCGCTTCGGTGTCCCTCACAAAATCATCACCGACAACGGCAAGTCCTTCAAAAACAAGACTGTCCAAAAACTATGCGACTCATTTGGCATCAAACTCAGCTTTTCTTCGCCTTACTACCCACAAGCAAATGGGCAGGCCGAGGCTTCCAACAAAATTCTCACCAAAATTCTCATGAAGGTGGTCGACGATACAGGAAGGGATTGGCACGTTCATATCCCCTTCGCTTTGTGGGCCTACCGCACTAGCATCCGAACCTCTACAGGTGCTACCCCCTTTTCTCTCGTGTATGGAACAGAGGCTGTCTTACCTCTCAAAGTACAGATCCTGTCTCTCTGCATCTCCCTGCATGACATTCTCTCCAACGACGACTTTCGTCAGGATCGCTTAGCTCAACTTGAGTTACTCGATGAGCGTCATCTTGCTGCCCTTAATCATCTCCATGTCTACCAAAGTCGCATAAAGCGGGCCTACGACAAAAATCTGCGAGAACGAGATTTTAACATCGGAGACCTCGTCCTCAAAGAGAATCAGCACGTGACCAATATGGAGTGAAGTAAATGAGGTAAATTCGCCCCCAATTGGCTTGGACCTTTTATCATCACGCACAAGTATGGGTCAGGGACTTATCGTCTGTCTTCCCTCGACGGACGGCCGGAACCTGAGCCTCTTAATGCGTTGCATCTTCGACCTTTCTTCTGTTAGTCGCGTACTCGTCTACTTGACACGTAACTTAAGCTCGTCCCTTGAGCAATCCTCGTCCTCTTAATCCTCATCCCTTTCAACCCTATTCCCCTTTAACAAGTCCTCTACAACCCTTTTAGGATGCAGTGATGCTTTGTCCTAATAAAAAGGGGCGTCCTTGAGCTTCTACAGTCTTGTCCGTGACTCTCATTCCTATCAATAAATCCAAATCAAGATGTCAAAACATATCCATGGTCACTAAATCAAGTCAAGTCAAATCAAAAAGACAGACTGATCCCTCGAAGGACAGCTATACTATCATTGCTGTATTACTAGACTGATCCCTTGAAGGACAGCTAGGCCAACTTTTCAAACATTATTAAGCAAAAATATAGACCACTCCCTCGAAGGATGGCTATGACTACTCTGGCAATAAACAGCACTTTTCTTAGAAGCTTCCCGCATCGATCAGCTTCGCAACATGACCATTACATCAAGTGACATCTCTATGCAGGCTTCCCGCATCGATCAGCCTGACACAAAAAAAAAAAAAAAAAAAATGAGTCACGGACATTGGCTTGTAGTTGTCTCAGGGTCTCCTACAAAAGGGGCAAGGTTATTCCTGCTCTTAAACTGGGTTACCCTATCCCCCTTCTATCACCGGCTCAAGGGACTTCGAGCTCACTTTAATGTCAAAGTGATTCGATTACCGTTCTAACTCAACACTGGTCATCGACGCAATGCATGAACGGGGCTTTTGTTCTAATAACCCCTATCTATGCTTCCTTTCTGGTTCGTGTCAATGAAAGAGCAATTTGCCTTTCACCTTTTCTCTACACTTTGGTCACGCTTTGGCCACGTCAATTATCGACTCATCCTTAAACCCAGCCAACTTCAACATTTTTTTCAAACCAGCCTCGACATTTCCAACATGACATCAGGCATCATCCTTGTCCTTTTCGCATAGTTTCTATGGAGACCAATACCCATGGAAACTACCGACCAGACCCAATTTATGTTAAGCATAAACCAATACTTGTTGAAGCATAAATAGACCTTCTATTCATTTTTAGCATACATCCATCACGACTATGGAAACTTGCTAGGGATGAAAGCCTCTCGACCAATGTGACATCTATAGCATCATCTTGCCCTCATCATTTTGACACTTGACCACATCCAATCATCGATCAATCTTTTCCCTTCATCCGAACTACATTGGTCTGAGGCCCTACGACCAGGGCTATGTAGGCAGCACTCAGATAACACATCTTCTGAGGTTAGCTCGACCACCCCCGTTTGTTCGTCTCTGTGATGGACAAACCTTCTCTTCTTTGACTCTTATCACACCCAACTTCATCAACTTTGACCAAGACCAATCATTCCCTTTGATCAAGACCAATCATAGACCTCTGACCAAGACCAATCATCGACTTTGACCAAGACCTATCAATCCCTCCGACCCCCCTCCCTTTTAGGGAGAACTACATCGGCCTGAGGCCCTGTCACCAGGGCTATGTAGGCAGCACTCAGATAACATGTCTTCTGGGGTTAGCTCGGCCGCATCCTTTCGTCTATCCATCCTCTTGACCAATGACCATTGGCGATCATGCCTATCTCCTTCGACCTCGACCACTTCCAAGACAATGTTGCCTTGGTTGTTTTTGCATGTATGCTATTCCACGGCTGGTTAGAAGAATTGTCTGCAGACTTTTTTTTGACCCTTCACAAGTATAGGATCGCGAGCCAGTTGATCCCCACTACTTGTGACCTTTTCGTGTTTTTGGGAGCACTTCCTGAGCCCTGGATACCTGGGACACGACGACCATTTGGAGCTTCAGCTTAGATTGAGTAACCCGATCAGCAGACGACTAAATGCTGGGGCCCGGTTACTTCAATTTTGGCACTCCTTGACCCTTGACCATGCGACAATTTGACCCGACTATCCCGTGACGTGGTATACGCGCAATCATGACTTTTGCAGCGTTTTCACTCACCTCTCTCTTTCTCATTCACCTTTTGTCAAATCAGCACCCGACATCAGGTTCCTTCTCTCGACTCCTGCTTTGAGGGGGAATACATCATCCTTCACCTGGGGCAACCACTCCCTGTTTTTGTCTTGCAGTTCGTTCAGAACAACCAACAAGACAAAAAGGGGCAAATGTAGACACCGCAAACGTGTCTGCACCTTGGTTCTCCCCCTTGGCCCTTTTTCCCACCTAGTCCTCCTTGGTCCCTAACCCACCTAGGGCTTATTAATTAGAAATTAACATTTATTTTTAATTAAATTAGGCCCCCTTTCCACCCTACCCTTGCCACCTTGGATCCTCCCTTGAATCCCTCCACCTTCCCCCTAGCATTTATTAGGCCAAATCTCACCATTATATCCCCCCTCGTCCATTTTGGCATCCTCATGACCGTTCTACCCATGACCCCTCGCTCGGCAGCGTGCAAGAGTGGGCAGAGGCTATTTTTAGCCTCTGTGCCCATCCTGCGACCGCCGACGTCGGCGACCCTTCGGCCGACGTCGGTGAAACTATCGGCGTCGGCAGCCTTCATTATCCCCTTCTGCATCCGTTGCACCCCCTGGACTCTCGAGCTCGAAAATGGATTCTCTTGACGCTTTGGCTTTGATCTCTCCTCTGTCTTGACCTCGTGCAATAGCAGCAATAGGTGAAAAGGCCATGGATCAGCATCTTCTCCTTGCAGCAACTCTTCTATGGCTCCAGCAACATCTTCTTCTCTCTTCATTCAGTAAGCTAAAGGTAAGCTAGTCTGGGTTTGTTATTTCATTGTATTCATTCATCTATATTCTATTGTCTTTTGCTCCCTCTGTCCTTCCCCCTTGAGAGGCTGCAAAGCCTTCTCAGGCCCCATCCTCTGTGAATCCTCCTCTTCCCTGTCCTCTGTGTCTCTTTCAACTTCCTCACCCCTCTGCCAAAAAGACCTTGCAACAGGTACCCAACCCGAACCAGGCCACTCCCCAATCCATCCAAACTTGTCCCCGTTCAGTCTCAGACCCGTCCACAGTCCAGCAAGCAACCCAGACCCAACTACAGGCCACAACCCTGACCGACGCCGGTCACTTCCCCAACCGACGTCGGCAGGATAGCCGACGCCGGCAGATCAGATAACCGACGCCGGCGACATTTCCGACCTCGGCGACTGTCTTCAGCCCAACAGCTCTTTCAGGTAATCATTTTGTTTGCTTCTTTCCTTTCTACTTTCTTTGTCATTTCTGTATTCTGGCATTCTGTCTTTTATCAGTCACTTATCTCATTAAAACAGTGGGTTGACCTCCCTTAAGGAAGTTTTTACACTTCTAGGAACAAGCCTTTTGCTTGGCAACCCACTGCCTATCTGTCTAACATTTTTCTTGTCCTAGCTTCCTTTTTTTCTTGCAGGTGTCATTCCTCCACAGCCAAAGAGGAGTGCTCACAAACTTCTGGATTTACGGTGCGCAATCTTTAGTCCAGGTACTTCCAAGCCTTGTCCATTACTTTCTTTTAGTTTCTTTCTTTTTAGTCTGAAAAGCGAAATTTGAGGTAGAAACAATACCACTTATATAACCTTAATTTATAACAATGAATAAGTATCTTATCTTTTTTTTTTAATGACAAAGTGGTTATTGTCTCTTCGGCTTTAATGTAGATATAAGTGCAAGCAATGAAGGTGGCTCTAGAATTTCAGCACTTACAAGATTTTCTCAATGATGTAGAGGTATCTATCACCTGACCTTGTTATGGATGAAATCATGATCATATACACTTTACCTTTACAAAATACCTAGCTCTCATCTATCCTTGTACTCTATCTTAGAATCTGAACCTCCTTGCAAACCTTTATTCTTTGTACTTTATTACTTTGTCCTCTTTGTGTACTAAGTTCTTAATCCAAATATTGAAGCATCCAATCTTTGTCTCCTTCTTGACAATCCTTCACACTTAGTCATTCTTTTTTCTCTATCATCTTTCACCATTATCTTTCTTGCATGTCCACTCTTCAACCACTCATGCACTATTATTTCTTGATTAGTACTTCACTCAGTCATCTACATTTCCTTTCTTACCTATTACCATTTCAATCAATCTCAATTTCTCAACTCTCTACTAACCCCTTCTTCTTCCTTCTTATTAGTCTTGATTCAACTTACTCATTTCTTAACAAAAGAGCATTGGTAACTTAGCTCTATAAGTGATTTAGGTTTCATTGGTTCAATGAAGATTCTTAGGTTTATTACCCTATTCATTCAATTCCTATTTGATCTCTCAATCAACTCACACAACCTCCAAACATAATATTTTCACCACTCATTACTTCCTTCCTTAGTTAAAGCTTTCGTGTAGCCTTTTTTCACTATTATAAATGGTGTAGATAGATATAAATTGATATTGAGAAACTAATGTGATATTTGGACACCATCTATTGCATTACTTCCCTCCATGATGTTTCTTTGCCCATATCCACTTAGAAGCCTCTTTTCTAGCCACTATCTAGACCTAATTAGGTCTCTAGACCCCTATTTCAAGCATAGTCATCCTATTCAATACATATCCTTACCATACTGGTCTAAAACCTTCAAAATATCTTAGTACACATTAATCCATGACTAATCACCAAATATTATGATTTTTTTATGGTTTAAACTCTTGTATGGTTTAATACATATTCATACCTCCTTAGATCCATCTTTCAAAAATTTCCTTGAAACATAAGCATTTAAAATTTTATAAAACATATATCTTCTCCAACGGTTCTTGATTCCCTCTAATAAAGTTGAGAAGGCTCCTAACCACCCTAATTCATATCATACTATATGAAGGACTCATTATGTGACTCAAGTTTGTAATGAAATAACATATACTCAAAATCTAACCTATCTAAGCAAACTTTAACACTTGGAGAAGATTTTCAAGTGTATATTATGACTCCTAAGACCCTTAGAACAATTTAACCAACCTACATGATCATTAAACAAATTGATCACTCAAAAATTGTGGGATAAGTTCATCCTTAGAAAGATGCTCCTGCCTCATACTACTGAGGAACAAAAAGAAATTTCCATGAAATTTATAATTGATCTTGAATTGATATTATTCACATCATCTCTCTTTCAATCTCATATCCTCCTAGATCCTAAAGCCTATTAGATAAATTTATACCTCTTTGACTCTTGGATAAAGTCATTGTGGCTCCTCCCTTGATGTCGTCTTGTTTCCTATGGATCTCCAAACTGAGCATTTCAAATTCTATTTGTTATCCTTCCTTGAAAGACCTATACATGAAACAAACAAGTCAAATAAAACAAATTCTTTCTTTCCCCCTTGAATTTCACACTCTTTCACTCCAAATTTTGAATTCTCTTTGACTATAACTATTGCCTCTTGTATGGCTACTTGTTGTTCCATCTGGTTGTGGAATGACTCTTTCTTCACATTTATATCCTTATTTTCTATATGTTGTTCATACATCACTTGACTTCTTATATTATTCTACCCACTTTTCAAATTGTTAATCATTTCACCTTTTATGGTAAGCTCTCTCAATACACCAACCTTATTAGCAAACTCTTCTAAATACCTCACACTACTTATCAATGACAACTGACTAAACAACTTTGTGAATAACTTTTTTAAGTGTTCCTTTGACAAGAGCTAAGTTTCATAAGGCAAAATGGTCTCTTTACTGACTATAACACTTATTTATCAAGGTTAACTCAATATATTACTCATTTCATCATGCTTGGCTAGTTTTAGTAACTCTTTGTTGCTTTTAGTTAGCACTTGAGAAATCTTTTCAACTACTGCATTCTCTTCTCTCACTTCTTTGGAAACTTTACTCTACATTATCTCTTTTGACACTTGTCCTCAATTGATAATTTCTTATTTTCAAGGCTACAACTATTTCCTTTTTTTAAACACTCTTTCTCACCAAACATCATCACTCTATACTGAGTCTCTCCTTCATCTTGGTTCCTCTTGAGCACTACTTGATCAAGTACTTTATCTTCTTACTCCTTGAGCCTATGCATTATCCCAACTAATTCATCTCCTTCATCAACTCTTACATCTACATATACACATGTTAAAACATCATTACATTTAACATCGTGAGGATTAATTTCTCTTGTATCTTTCTTCTTAGGCTGCTTGGTCAATATTCTTAGTTGTATTCTCACTTTGCATACTTATTTTTGTCTTTTCTTCCTTGTCATCATCTCTTTGAGAGGCCATTTCACTATTTTCTAAATTATAATTTTAAACCTTTGCCTAAGATCCTCTATGACTTTATCTAACCTACTAAGAGTATCTTCATCTTAGCAATCTCTCTCTTCACAACTTCCTCTTGCTTCATTTTCTTGTGGTAATCCTTCTTCAAGTCCTTCATCTCTCTTTCACTCTCTCTCTAGGTCTCACTTAGACCTATCTTCTTAGTGGTAAGCTTACCTATTTGTCTCCTTAACATCACTTGGGTCTCTTTCTTTCTATATTTATCTCTTATTGAGTTTCCTTCTTTGAGCTTCCCATAGCTCTCTCTTTCTTTATCAAGCCTCAATGGCTTCAGGCCTTCCTTACCACACTCTCAAACTTCCACTTACACTTTAATACTCTTTCATGAACATTTCAAATACATAAAATGAAAAACAAAAGGAAACATGTACCTTTTTTTGATTGAAAACTTTATTTATCCTATTCTCAAAGAAA
Organism: Torreya grandis; assembly: GCA_037957365.1. NCBI lineage: Eukaryota > Viridiplantae > Streptophyta > Pinopsida > Cupressales > Taxaceae > Torreya > Torreya grandis. Next base: position 338,451 of record JARHVA010000377.1, read on the forward strand.
TTGATGCTCTAATACCAAAATGATGCAGAGGTATCTAGCACCTGACCTTGTTATGTATGGAATCATGATCATATACACTTTACCTCTACAAAATACCTAGATATGATTTATCCTTGTACTCTATCTTGGATTTTTAACCTCATTGTAAAACTCTATTCTTTGTACTTTATTACTTTGTCCTCTTTTTTTACTAGGATATTAATCCCACTCTTGAAGCATCTAATCTTTGTCTCCTTGACAATCCTTCACACTTAGTCATTCTTTATTCTCCATCATCTTTCACCATTATCTTTCTTGCATGTCCACTCTTTAACCACTCATGAACTATTATTTATTGATTGATAATTCACTCAATCATATACATTTCCTTTCTTACCTATTACCATTTCAATCAATCTCAATTTCTAAACTCTCTACTAACCCCTTCTTCTTCCTTCTTATTAGTTTTGCTTCAACTTACTCATTCTTTGATAAAAGCACATTGGTAACTTACCTCTATACATGATTTAGGTTTATTTTATTCTATGAAGGTTATAAATTTCATTACCCTATTCATTAAATTCCTCTTTTATCTCCAATAAACTCACACAACCTCCAAACACAATGCTTTCAACACTCATTGCTTCCTTCCTAAATGTACGATTAGATACAAATTGATATTAAAATAATAATAAGATATTTTAACACCATTTATTTCATTACTTCACTCCATGAATTTTTTTATCCCATATACACTCGTAAGTCTCTTTTCTAGCCATTGTCTAGACCTATTTAGGTCTCTAAACCCATGTTTCAAGCATAGTCATCCTATTCCATTCATATCCTTACCATTCTAGTCTAAAACCTTAAAAATATATTATTACACATTAATCCATGACTAATTAACCAATTATTATGATTTTTGTATGGTGTAAACTCTTGAAAATCAAATTATTATTTAGAAACCCTAACACAGGGTATACCATTGTTTGTCTCAACTTGAGAAGGGTTAAGTTAAAGTATTAAACTTCCTATGGAGTTTTAAAACTCTTTAAAAGGTGATAAATATATTTAAACATTATCCACATGTTTATGTACATTTTTAAACTTTAAAATAACCCTCTATTACTTATTTATATAAAATTATGTATTGATTATGTATAGTTTCACAATTACCTACGAGGTTGTATAAAGTGTATTAACATGAGAAAGAACATTTGAATGGTTAAGTTTTCAAACCAAATTCAACATAATTTGATTATTTAATATGGATTTAATTATTCCTATATACATTATTAACACCTTTATTTCCTTTTGGATGCCTTTGTTTGTCAATTTACTCAAATTCTTGATTTGTCTGTATATGAAAAAACGAACTTGTATAGGGTATTAACCTATTATCTCATTGAATATACATTAAAATGAATTTAAAAAAACTTAGATATATTTAATAACATTTAAATTAATATCTTATCACTATATTACTTTATTGAGAATCATTCCACAGAATCTTTCTACACTTAATGCATATTCAAATTTCTTGAATAGAGTACATAGGTTATATCAGGGTCTATTATATTGAACTTCAAAATGGAGGTGTTAATATTGATTTCATTTCCATTATAATTCATATCGCATCAAATCCATATTTCAAAAATTTCCTTGAAATGTAAGCATTTACAAGTTTCCAAGAACGTTGATAAGGCTCCTAACCACCCTAATTCATATCATACTATATGAAGGACTCATTATGTGACTCAAGTTTATAATGAAATAACATAGACCCCTTATAGATCCAAATAAACTAGACTACACCTTTTTAATCTCCTTAAAACATTACTAAGGACCTAAGACATGACAAGAAAATTCAAAGATTCAAATTTGCTAAATTGGCAGGAAAATGCGAATTTTAAAATCTAACCTATATAAGCAAACTTTGACACTTAGAGAATATTTTCAAGTGTATATTATGACTCTTAAGACCTTATAACAATATAACTAACCTAAATTACCATTAAATAGATTTATCACTCCACACATATGAAAAAATAGGCTAAGTTCATCCTTAGAAGGATGTTGCTACATCACTCAACCACTAGGGGAGTTCTCCCTTCACAATGAGTCACATCTGTCTCAGTAGAGTCCTCCTGTGAAAAGTAGTCTAGTTTTTAGTGTTGTTCATCCACTTCTTTTTTGATATATTATTATATATTTGACTCCCACACATTCTATTTAGGATGGTTGTATGGTATTAGATGCTCCTTTTATTGAGCCTTCTTATTGGAATGACCATCTACCTAAGGATGATATGCCACCTCCTCCTTCTAGGGAAGTTAACTTGTTTTCGTTTTTATAATTTTTTATTGGTATTTTGAGTTGTTTACTTCTCTTTTTTTCATGGTTTTTCTATCATCTCTACTAATATGAGGTGGTCCCTTTTGACCAATGTGGAATTAGATCATGCCTTTCTATTGGCCACCTTATTATTGTAACCAATGTATATCTTTATTTTTCATTAATAATAGCTATACTAATGTATTATAATAGTAAATTTAATTCTATGGACATTGAATACTAAATTTTAATTTTAAGTTTTGTTTGGAGTAACTTACAAATTTGGAGCCTTCTCCCAAAGAAAGGGTGTTGGACACACTTAGGTATATTTTTATCTTTTTACTCTAGTACTTTCATTGCATTATAATACTATAATAAAAAGGGTGAATTTTTAGACACTAAAATATGGTATTTGACTCTTGGTAATGTCAATTTTGACTTACATTTATCGTGCATGACTTGTGCATATTTAAATAGTTCTCACTCACAATCCCACATATATGCATGCCAGTTAATATCCTCATCCCTTCTAATTTACTATCAGACACCCAAAAAAAAATTCCAATATATGCTAAATTAATGAAATATCCTACCCATACATTCCCATAATACCACATTGGAATTTATATCTCCAAAATAACAATGTCACACTTAGGAATTTTGACATTACTATCCTAAGGTTGATGTTACCTCACTTCACTTAGAAATGGCTATTTTTCAAAATTAAATCATTTTCATAGGTTGGTCGATTCACCTAACATGTCAATGGCATAGTAAATTACCCATTTGGGTGTGTATAAATAAAAATAAAAATCTTAACCCATATGGTACTCTAAAGTACTCCTCAAATATACTACTACATGTTGAGAAAAAATTTCCTACTCTTCCCAAATAGTAAATAAAGTATTGAGTAATCATCAGTGAAGTCTAAATCACACCAAGCCAGGTCAAGTGCCAATGTTTTGAGGAAAAAAATTAAATTTATAGGTGCATTCATATATCAAAAGATCACAATTGCACATTCAAACTAAGGGGAAGAACTATGTGTGGATTGACTTCCCTCTTAGGAGTATTGGATATGTAGATAGTAGTCAATCATCAATGGCAATGATTGGGGTCAACTCAACCCTATTAAACTTTTTCACTTTTTATAGGTTTTCATCCTTCACAAATGGACCTAGGGTTTCAAGGAGAAGGAAGCTGATTTTTGGAGCTAAGTATGCAGTCAAGGATCATAGAGCTACATATAAATATATATTAGACAGGTACATCACACTATGTTAACATAGGTTCCTGAGATTACTCAAAAAATACTAATTATGAGAATAGCTTGAAAATCACAATAAGGAGAGTGAAGAACAACTATCATAATGAGAATAAAACTAATAAGGCTTGCATAGAGACTAAAACATACATAATATACCAGATACAACTAATACTACTTAAATCATATTTGTACTTTCAAAGAAAACTATAACAAAAAACATATTGACAACACAACTCTTCATAGAAAGTAAATACCCAAAAATATATCTGAATCTATTTGAGTTTGCACTCAAATATAACTTATTTATTTCTTACTTGAAATTTAGACATTACAATAAGAACCCTGATTAAAAACATATTCCAGAACAAGACTTGCATGACAAGTGCAGTAATCTCCCTATAAGCATAACATCATGAATTATCATGGTCAATGACATGCTTAAGAACTAATACAATAGCAACAATAACATAATTATATCCAATAGAGGTTTACTTTTAGTATATTCATAGTTATTTTAACCTTCAATCAGTGTCTCTCATAAACATTTGCCACTACATCATCTAAGTTTTTGCAATAAGCATGTATATGGTGTGAATCTAGGAATAGCCTAACAAGAAACAACTACAACCCACTATAAACTCATTGATGTGTCACCTATACTCTACATGTTTAATGCTTACACAATCTCCCACTAACACTCTCCCAAACTTAAAATACTGACTCACCCCAAGACAATGTCACCAATGTGAGGAATCTAGTATGCAGAGATAATGATCCCAAAACTAAAGATAGTGAAACAATATTCCCAAAAATTGAATGAAGTACCATCTACCAATTTTTACTTTATGCACACCACTTGATTACCCTTACAAGTTTTAAACTAAATGGTGTGCTCTTGGGTTTCCCTTTATGGGTTTTCAACCATACTGGTCCTACAAAAATTATGAAGGCATATCATAATAAAGGTGTAAAACTTGGAGCCAAAATTTCAAATGGATAGTTTGCATGACCTAACCAACAAATGGTGGTGAGGCCTGAGGAGTGGTAGAATAATAAGGTGGAGAAAAGGAATAAGGTGCACTCTTTTGTTGTTAGAGAATGACCAGAAGTTGATTGGGTGGAATAAATAAGGGAGTGTTAACCAAAGTTGTGATCGAAGAATCAAATGTAGTAAGATCAACCTTGAGTGTCTGACAGTCCAAAAAAACCCATGAATGACATGTTAGAGAGCATACGGGGTAAACTAAGTGAAAAATATCTATAATATTTCATCATTATTAGTGTTGTCCAACTTGGCCTTGGTAATTGACACCTTAAATTTAATATCATGTTTCAAATCATTAAATTTGTTTGCTTATCACTATACTTATACTCCATTAAAGGTGTTATGTAACATTTGGTTTTGCCAAGTATAAACCCATTACATAATAATATCATGGGTATTATTGGAAGCTTGTAAAGCTATATCAATTTGGTTAGAAGTAATCACATTATCTTCCATAATATTTTCTTCCAATCTAGCAGTTGATAGGAAACTTGTCATGCTTGAGTGGAAACCTTAGAGACATCTTTTCAATAGACTATAAGTTTCTCAAATAAATTACCAGTCTCATACTTAGAAACTTGGGCATGTTCCCAGAGTTGTTCAACAATCTCAATATATAACTAGTTAGCAACTAAGTATGTGATCAAAAATGGTAGTTATTCACGATCAAAGAGATGTCGATCACCAATGGATTTTTTAACTTGTCTAGGGCAGTAATCTTTAATGATTTCATTAGCCTTGTGCAGTTATTAGCATAAGTTTGTATTTTTTAATCTTAGGATTTGCACTTGTTGTTCTAAGGTCATAGATTACTAGGCAATGAACTCTTGAAATGTCACTACCCCTTCAGTTTGCTTTGTCAGTGGGAGTTACAATATATCTATAGAAGCCTCCATAATAGGTGGTGCAAGTGTCAAATTAGAAGTAGCCATGGTGTTTGAATCCTAATATAATGGAGTGATAGGCAAGGAAAAGTTGGGGCATTGGGATGAGGAGGCCAAAACATCCCTCATCTAGAGACTCAACCTGAGTGGTGCTGAAGAAAGGGCTTATAGTGGGAGCATGATGCTTGTAGTTGATGAGACTTTCTATGCACCTACCACCACCTTCTCTATCATATCTTGTTTCTAAAATACTTGTGTTATATTTTCATTCATAGCTTCCTCCTCTTTCCTTTTCTTATCCTCTTCTACATTCTTCTAGGTTACTTCAGTGGAAACCTTGTACTTAACCCCTTAATCATCAGTCTACCTCTTTTGTTTTGCATTGGTGACCTACTTTTTGTAGTCTTTTCTTCACAATGCTTATGCTTTTGTTCCTCTTTCTTATTTTCTATGTTTCTTTATTCTTGTTTTCCTATTATTATTTTGATTCCTTTTATCTTCCTCTTATTGCTTCTTAGTTGCATCTTCTTTCCTTTATTTTTATTCTTCTTCTTTCTTCTGCATTTGTTCATCTTTAATCCATTTCTTGGTTGCATCAATAGTAACTTACCTTTTATTTTCCTCCTATATAGCCTATTTCTTGGCTATCTCATCTGTGGTTTGCTTATTTTTGGCTTCTTCATCCTTATTATCTTTCTTGTATAGCTCATCCTACTTTTGTTGGACTTGTTGCACTTCAACCTCTATGTGTAGTGCCTGTACATCCTTAGTTCATTATAGATCCTTAACATCCTCAATTTTTTTTCAATGAAACCAATTATTATTATTAGTCAATATCCTCTTTTGTTGAGCCTCTTCTTTCTTTTACTTCCTCTCTTCATTTTGATGACACTTTGCATCCCTTACTACCTCTTCCTGCATAGCTTGTTATTTCTCTAGTGTCATTAAATCTAATGTGACTTATTCATTATCTATCATTAGATCATCAGACTATGATGGTGAAGTTGTAGGCATAGACTCTTTGACCATTTTCTTCAACACACCAGTCTTCAAGTGCACTATCCACTTCAGAATCATTATTTTGTATTGTGACATTATTTTTGGTGATAGAGAGATTGGTGAAATATCTTATAGTGTTTTCTCCATAGGGGCATCAAATGTTTCCATTTCTTCTTCATATATTTCCTACCTATATCTTCTTTGTGTGTGCTTTCTCTAGTGAAGTGCTTATAGAGGACTTTCAGGAAAAGGATCTAATGGTTGTGGATGTGAATAGCTTCCATATGTTCCCCCTATATTGAAGTCTTCTGTGAGCTCCTTGTGTAGGCTTCTTCTACAGTAATATCCACAATAATTGATGGTGGGAAATAGGTAACTCCACCCAAAGGTATTCTAGCAACTTTTTACGAATCTACTCAATATGACCTACTTTCTAAAATAAATATTATTTTTCTTGATCCTTTTCATACAAATCACCAACCATGTCAGCCTTCATCATTTGATAGATGTCTTTCACCTCCATCTAAATCTTGTCCTAATGATAGCAACTTGTGATTTAGGGCACAACTAGGTCCTATAGCCATGTCTTACTTTGCTTACATCTTTTTGGAGGTCAAGGATATCTACACCCTTCATGGACCTTTATTTTTCCATGATCCAATGGTATTATGGTTGGAAACATGAATTATATAGGGGATGAAGTGACTGGAGGGTCCTCTAGCCTAAATATTTATAAAGTTGTCACTCTACATGTAGTCAGTTATTTTTGGTGCATGACCTCATGCTATGTAGTCTCCATATCAATAAAGAAAGGTAATGCCACACTAGGTAATTTGGGTAACTCATGTATGTGTATGACGGTTCCAACTTCATGAAAATTACATGATGACCCTAGTACTTTATCGCATCTGGTGCGATGCGAGGGTGAGAGGTCACTAATTCAACAAGTTTTTTCCACCAGGTGATAAATAATTTTTTGTGCACAAAATATCTCTTTTAGATGATATTTTGAAAAGTAATTTCAGGCCATTGGTCAACATATATATGTACAATACCTTCTATGGATTTCCATTATCTGAGACCATGAGAAATACTAAAACTTGATACTTGAATGTCTACTTTGTAGTGTTATACGCTCTCTCAATATTCATGGTAATTTTGGAGGCAAGGAATTTTGGCCAATTGAATTCCTCACCATTATGAATCATGTGATGCACAATGTAAAAGATACCTTTTATCATTTCCTTTGTGTATATCTACTAGAACCACCTTGTAATTCATTTTATAAGAATGTGAATAGGTACATATTCAATGTCATTTAATGGGACTCCTCTTCTGCATATCATGTGCACCACTCTAATTTTTGTTAGAATAGGTGGGTTATTTGATTTATAAGGCACTAATGGCTTCCCTCATGTTGTTATTCATGTTTTTATTGCCATGAAAGCATCATTGATATAAATTATAACATCCAAGGCTAAATAGATCTTACCCTTATTATATTACCCCAACAATAATTACATGATTTAACTTAAATAACCAAAATTAGAAAGTCAAATAAATATTTTAAAATCTATGTTGTGCACTTTAGTGTGTTGAGTGAGTGCTATGGATTGTGCACCTTGTGGTCCTCTCTACCCAAAGAAATGTTCTTCCATACTTTTGATGAATTCATATGCTTTTGGATCTACAAAATTGGTCTATTATAAATTGGCCCCAATTTTGATGTCTTCTTACTAATCCATCATAAGTCCCTTGATTTAATCATGTGTGGCCATCGTTAGTGTCTACATTGTGTGTAGATATGTTCTACATACTTTGGAGACAAAGAATACTTTTGATTTCACAAAGTGCTTCAAACTCTAAGAAATCACTAGGCTCAAAACTTGGCTAAGGTTATAATGTCGACTCATCAGTGTTGATCACCTATTTATAAGTTTTAATGTGCCTATTCACCTCTCTAATACTTATTGCATCAAGCTACCATTTGTTCATATATATTGGAACATTTAATTTCAAGATTATTTTTTGTTAATTTGACACCTATCATCTTGAGATAATAACTATTTGACTCTTCTATTATGTTTTATTGAATGTGTCATCACTCTTTTCTTCCTTTTCACCTATCTATTCACTTGGTTATGTTGACATATAATATCTTTTGGGGATCCATCATGATTATCCCACTTGATTTGTAATTAATGGACATAAAAGAGTCAGTGGTCATTTCTAATTAAGATCTCTTCTCACATGTCATCTTCTAGACTTAATAGTTGTTAACCTGTAAACCAAAGTTTTGATACCATAGGATAGGGCCAAAAAATTATTCCTTTTTCAATGCATATTAGCATAGTTCAAGGTAAATTTGACAAAATTAAGGTAATGGCCTATTCTAATCCTATGTTTGTCTAACCACTTCATGTCATGTTTCAGGATGGTTCAAGAGGTTTTAAGAGTTTAAAACGTCTTGTCAACTCATATATAATGTGTTAGGGTCATGTCATCCCTCCCAGTTTGTAAAAGTGCCAAAATGGGTTTCATGTTATGTTCAGGGTCATTAAGTTAGTTTTAAAACTCTTCTATAAGTCTTTAGCATGTGTAAATGGCTAAAAATCACTTTAAGAGCCCAAAAAAGGGTGGAGACCGCATAGATATATGCTTGAAAATTATTTATGAAGAATTATATAATGTGAGTTAGTAGGTATATAATGATAAGTCAGTTTCAACTGATGATAACTCAGTTTTAAGTGATGATAAGCTGTTATAATTGAGTTTCAATGCTTGGAAGAGGCTTGTCACCCATTTATACAAACCAAAAAGACGTTTTTGTAGGTGAAAATGGTTCATGATTGTCTCTTCATCTTAAAAATTTAAAATCCATTATTGTAATGTAGGTATAGGTCTCAAAAATTCAAAAAACACACTCTCTCTCTCCCATCACTCCCTTGGCAAGCTCACAAAGGCCAATTTTAGATGTTCATTCCATACAGTCAAGTGAGAATTGTGACCTGAGATTTTTACCATAAGAGGGGATCCTAATGAAATTAAAATTTTTGGCCATAGTTTTCATATTGGTATCCCCTCCTTTATAAACAATTCTTAAGACTAAGAGGTGGTCTTAAACCCTATATGCTCAATTTTTCTCTTTGAAATGAAAGTTTGATACTAGTTGGAGGCACAAAATAAATTATATAAGATTTATAAGGTTTTTACATGCCATATCACATGTTTTTTTCAAGTCCCACTTGGCACGTGTGAGCTCAAGTTGACAAGAAATCTCCATTTGTGCACAGTTTGCAAATTGAAGGTTATGGTTTTTTTATTGATTTAAGGTGTTAAAAGCTAATTTTATGATTGGTGGAGATATCACATCACATATTAATTCCTCATAATACTCTAAAAGTTTATTAATTTCTCTATTTCCCACTTTAGCACTACCTTCTCCAAGTAACATGCAATGGTCTTGGTTTTTAGAGTTTGTATATGACTCCAAGCACATATGTGAATTGAAAGGTCTGAATGTTGCATTATCAATGTAATATGAGGTTCATGACCTCATTAAACATGTCATGAAATAATTTATTTACAATTTCATCCAATTAAGAATGCATTCATTGAATCTGGATTGATGAAACCTAAGCCTAGAGGCACTAGTAGGCCTGTCATGAGACTAAAAGGGAAAAGAGACCCTTATGGTAGTTGGAAGAGATGAGAAAGATTATAAAAATTTCAATAGGATTTTGGATAAACTCTCCAAAATTCAATTTAAATTCTCAAATCATCCATTCTCAAGTACAAATAATCCTAGTCTTGAGGCTTTGCACATAAGTGAGACCAATTTGCATCAGAGGTCTATGTACTAAAACATGTCTTTAATGGTCAATATAAAGGAAAATAGTGAAGTGAAAGTGATTCTATAAGGACTAAAAGATCATATCAGACCTAAAAATTGGCTCTATCAAGTTTTAACTTCTCATTACTAACTTACCAAGGCAAACTTATTGCATTTCTAGGCCACAGACTGTGTATAGGCTTCCCAAGACAAAGGTAATGAAAAATGGTGATAAATATTGCATCATCAGTGTTTTTTTAAGGATAAAACCTCATGAATAGTTATGGGACATTATAATTTTGTTATTAGTGCTAAAATAGACCAAGATACATGTTTTAAAGGTTTTAAAATAATAAAAATAGACTTACAGGTCTGCAAACTTGTAGGCCTCTTTTTCACTTAAAATGAGATGAAGCTTGCTTAAGAACTAAGGTTTGAGGATAAAACTAGGGGTGAAATACATGTTTGGATAATTTTATAATTTTTACATGTCATTAAGAGGATGAATTATGTAATTAAGGACCTATTCTTGACCTCTAATCAAACCTCAAGCTCAAACCTCCACCTACAGCCAAACCTATTTCTAAACAGTGTGAGTAAAAGAGCATATGGTGAAACAAATGAAGTTGGGAGTTTTAGATAGAATATAGGGAAGTAATGTGAAACATCATATATCATTTATAACACCCACCTAGTGTGATAAAATATCTTACAAAATGATTGATGGCAGTATAGAGGACAAGAGGTCTAATTAGACCAAATAGGCCTAAACCTACATACACAAGCATGTGTGTAGACTTGTGATGAAGGTTTGTTTGATTGAAGGAAATATGAAACATAGAGACCTTAATAAGGTGACTATAAATTTATTTAAATTAATTATGAGGTTTTTAACTCTTCAATGGTGAGAAGAAGGGCTAACACATGCTTCAGGGTCAAATTCACCAGTTGGCTTACAAACCCTCAATACAAGAAGAAGTAGGTTTTAGAGTTTATGGAGAGGGAATACACATTGAATTTATTTAAAAAAATTTAATATAGGTGATAAATACCTAAATAATTCATTTTTATCTTAAACCAAACTTCAAAATACCACGTTTAGGCCTAATTGTCTCTCTCAACCTCATACATACAATATGCCAGCTCAAGAGGAAGTTTGAGATGTTCACATATTACATGAAGATATTCATGGTGACCTGAGATATTATTCATAAAATTTCACCCCTATGCACTAATTATCCATGGCAATTGGATGTTCATCTAAGGCCTGAGATCTATGAATAAACCTTAAGGATTTAAGGTGTTCATAGGCTGTCAAGAATCCTTTTATAACCCAATGGGAGAAATGAACATTCAAGTGCCTTATAATGGGTATTTATAGTCTTTAAATGAATTTATTGACCTTCATAATCATCATGGACACTTGATTAAACATACTTTTGGCACGTGTGAAAGTAGCACTATACATAATTGGCCTAAAATGCATGGTTGTAGGCCTATTTTGAATGTGTAGGGTTATAGCAAACTTCCAAATAAAGTACAGAGGCCTAAAAAACCTAAATATAGGTTACCTGGTCCTCTTAAAACATTTTTAGGTATCCTAAGAAGGTATATGAGCTTTTAAAATCACCAAGTTGGGCCAAAAGGAAGAAATGCACTATTTTTCTAGTCAAAAAGACTATATGTAGATCTATGAAGTACTTCAAGAGACCTTACTCTCAAGGTATTAAGTTTCCACATGATGTTTTAGGCATAAAAAAATATTTTTAAATATTTTTAACATAAAAATTTCTTAGAAAAAACTTTAAATGCCTCTCAACCCTAAATAAACACCTAAACTAGGGTTTTAACCATTTATTGGTCCACCCGTCTATACAAGGTCTCAGAATCCCAAATTTGGCATGGAGCATGTTAAAGGTTATGTAAGGTTATTCAAACACTTATATGAATTTTCACATGTTTGGTCATGGATTAGATCCAAAACTTAGTTTCTAGGCCTAGTGGTCTAATTGACGCCTAATTCAAATGAGAAAATAGGTGGATAGATATACTTTTATTTGATGTTAGATCATGAAATTTGGCATAGAATTGTAAGTTCATACCAGGTACTCAAACCTATCCTTATTTTTCCAATATCATTTATATATTGTTATACACAAGGAGTTTTTTGTGTTTTCAGGGCTATAAAGAATTGAAGGCAAGTGAAATCTAGGTGTAAAATGAAGCATTAGAGAGTGTTTGATGCATCCAAAGGGGTTGATTTAGGTTTGTTAAAATTGAGAGAGATATTCCATGTAGAGATTTCATTTATGAAGACAAAATCAAGTTTTAAGGCTTTGGATTAAGATAGGCATAGTAATACCAATTGGGTTTCAAGACACCTAAAGAGTTATGTGATGATCACCACTAAAATATCAGTATAGAAGGTTCTCAAACTGATACAAGGTGTCAAATAGGATGGATAAGGAATTCAAGGTAATATTATGACCAAATATTCCATTTGTCATTTTTCACAATCCAAAATGGGAATTTTTTGAATGGATGATGAATCATTAAAGAGATGAAGACTCCTATGCCATTTAGAAGAAGAAACATCATCAAGGAAGTAAAAAATTTCCTTAAAAGTCTTATGAAATTGTTATTCAACCTCTCTCTTAATTGTAACATGATTTCTCATGCTTTACACTTGCTAATTTCCTTATTCTACACCCCTTTCTCTCTCTCCTTCTCTCATTCTCTTTAAATATAGCCTTGTTGAGCTTTGTATAGATCTTTTTGTTGATTATGGCAAAGCCCTACTCAAATGAGCACAACACTTGTACTATGCCTTAGAACAATGAATGAAGTTGATTCATACCTCCTCGTATTATTGCAACTAGTGTACTTGTGTGATTGTTGATGAATGTTAGTAGTAGTGATTTTACTCTCTCTCTCTCATTTGTCCTCTCCTATGTATATACAACTAAATTATCTTCTTGCAGGTCACATGGTGAATTTGATGTGGTTTTACATAGCTTTAAAGTGTATTTTTAATAATTAGTGCCTTGTTTATACCTCTTTACTAACCCTCTCATTCAATGAATTCTCAAATACCTCTATGTTGAAATAATCATGATTGAAGGTCCTTGTTTGAGAAATGTAATCAAATTCAAGTCTAATCTTTGTTCTTAATTGCATGATAGTCAAGTGGAAGGTGTTTTTTTAGTGTATCACCTCCTTAAAATAGTTTATTTCATGTCTTTTCTCTCTCTTTTCCTTTTCAAGTAAGTATTTTAGCTAGCATAATTGATACATCAAGGGGAATTAGCCCTATAATCTATAGGTTTGGTCTACCTAAAGGTCACCCACAACCTAGGACCAATCCCTTTGTATAGCCAAATTTAGATGGCTTGAAACACCCTCTTACGGGTGAAAAATTGAGCTTAAATTGTTTTAGAACAACTGATAGTACTAGATTACATCAATTGAATGAATTCTTGGTGTTATCCTTCAATACATTATCCTTTGGAGGCTAAAACTCAAGCACCAATGATGACTCCAAATGAATCCCCACTGGTATAGGTAGTCTAAGTGCCTCAAAAATAAAAAATTGGTATGTATTATCATTCATATGATCAAAATGCATCTTGTGTATATTCATATCAGTCTTGTTAAGTTAATGGTGTCCATGGTTTCTTCTCAAGTATCCCTCAAATATTTGTTTACCAAGTTTCCCAACAACCCACTTATCTTCCCAATCAACCTTCTTGAAACTATTACGCTCCTTCTTCACCCTTACTCACCTTTAAACAAGTTTTTCTATACCTTATAAAGTGGATGATAAGGACTGATGGATAGGTATAACATGATGTAGCTTATCCTATCTATCCTATTCAATAAGTTAAATAACTCTTATAAGGCTTGTGGATAGTCTGGGCAAGTGTTGAGAAAGAAGACTACCCAATCAATGAGAAAATAGAGGTTAAAAAGATGATACACTTAGTGTAAGATAATCTAATGAGATGAGAGAATGTGAAATCCTCCAATTAGTCCTATATACCTCCTCATACCCCAACTCAAACTTCCTTTGATCCAAATCTCCTCCAAGCTGCAATACATGATCAAAACAAGCTCAATGAACCTTTTAATGAGTCCAATAGCTCTAAAATCCCAAGTGGGAAGACTTGTGCTACCCAAGAGAAACCTATATCTACTTCAACTCCATTCACTCTTCCTAAAGAGCCCAAGATCACTCCATCTTGGAGTCCTTCTTGGACCATGAATCTTGATTTTATCATGCCTATCCTAGAGAATGAATCGTCTCCATACCCATCCAACTTCAAGAGAGAGAAGAGGTTGTAATATTTACACCTAAAGTTTGTCTAAGTTAGAAGGAGGTTCTTAATATGCAAGCTCAAGATCGAGGAGGAAGAATTTTGGAATTCAAGTCAAGAAAACCTACAAGCCTATCAAGTCCTTCATCTACCTTTCATGTTGTAACTATCCTAGAAGCATTTAATTAGCATAGGTCTCCCAAAATACCAAGTTGGAAGGATACTTTAGCAGGTTTTAATCAAGCTAATAAATTTTATTTCCCTCCCACCCTCTCCTTTGGAGAAATAAAATCAATTGCATTGAGTAAAGAATATGGAGAATCAATTGATAAGAACTTATCAAGAAGACATGATGATGTGGTTGTCGTGGAGTGCTAATATGTTGCAGCTTTAGGTGAATTTCAATAATGTGTTGAAAAGAGTGATTCTAGTGATCATGAAGAAGAGATCATAATTAGGACTCCCCTTGATGTAGAAATAAACCAATCAACTTTTAAGGATGAACATAAGCCTATAAATTTTATCCAATAGTTGGATAGCTCTTTGGGTGTCAAAAATGACCAAGTGGATCAGCTTGATTGGTATAGTTTTGAGGTTTATGAAGAAGAATATAAATCAGGTTTGGTATAACAATATAAGCATGAGGTACTATATCTCAAGTGGGTAAATTAAATTCTATTATTCATGGAAGAGGATGAAGACTAGTCTAGTCTTCAAAAAGAGAGCTTGTAGCCTTGTCATGAGACTACTCAATCATGTGAAACATCTAATCAGCATGTTGATCCTCAAGAGAATGGTAAGGTTAGTATTGAACTTGACATGCTTTCAAGTACTAAATAAGAGGTTTCCTTTTAGGAAGAATTAGAAATGTCTTGCTCTAGTCTAATGTTAAACCTAAATCCCATAATGGGAATGATAATGGTGTTATCATGGCCAAGGAATATGATAAAAATATGTATGACAAATCTCTTGAAGAGAACACCACATTTGATGACCTCATTGAGCCTCATGAGCAAATTCAAGGAGGAATTGAAGACATATGGAAGATGTTAGAATAATATATCTCTAAGCTTACCTAGGGATAGTATAAATTTTTTACCTAAGGTAAGTCAGATGTTAGCTAGGATAATTATTTGTTACCTAGGTTAGTTAGTCATTGTGTTTGTTGAGAGATTTTTCTCTCAACAATATTATGCACGTATTTTCCTAATTGTGTATTCGCAACAAATAGTTTGTTTTCACATAAAAAATTATTGGTGCTATATATGCTACAAAGCTATTAGATAATGTAACATTAATTTGATATAATTAAGGATTCTCAACTATTATTGTGGTGTCTGTGTGAATAAATATATTTTATTCACTAGAATTGATTTTGTAGGTTATTGATGTGTGTTCTTTCTCTTGGATTGATCCTATGTATTGATGGGTGTCGTTATTCCCTTCATTTAATCAACTTTTTGTTGATGTCATATTTAACCAGGGATGTGTCTAAAGCTATATGCAACAAGAAGAATCTTAGCAATTTAGTAATTGATTGTCAGTATTTGTATTTTTCTTTTGTTTTAGGGGATTTTTAATGTCTTAAAGACTTATTTGGTTAAAACCTTATTGGAATCAAACTATGAAAATCTACTGGAATAAACACACTTTGCAGAAATAAATTTGTTGGAAGTAAACACACTTTTGCAGAATGAAATAGATTGCTGAAAATAAACACACTTTTACAGAATGAAATAGATTGCTGGAAATAAACACACTATTTAGAATGCTTGGAAAATGATTTCAAAGAAATGAGAATTTAATCTAGAACACCCACAGGGACAAATCTATAATGACTTTTAACTTTAAGGAGTTGGAAGCATTTATAATTTTAACAGAGCTACCTATTTGCTTTAAAATATAAATACCGACCAAAAATGAAGATCCTGGTTCTTGGAGGAGTGGGCCCTTGCTCCGCCTAGAAATAGGATTGAACAACTTAATTTTCTCTCAAAACAGAAATGGCTATTGTATTGATAAAATGTTTTGTATTAAAAATTTGTACTAATCTATCTTTATCCCTCTATTCTTCAATTATTCCTACTCCTAAATTCCCAGGTCTGTATATATATTCTTCTTCTTATGGTGCATTAATGGCTATAACTGTTTCATGGATATGATGGAACTAAATAATGCCTAGAATAGATGTTGAATTAAGATGTGGTTGGATGTCTAGTTGTGTGATAAATGTCTTGGATCTGCAAGTATGGAAATTAGAAGTCTACTCCTAACTAATAAGATCATTGATTTGATATATCGCCAGCCATTTGGAACAGATCCTTATCAGTTCCATGTCTAACCGTGAAAGTTCCAGAGCTTATCTATAGGAATACCAGAATTAATTTAGATAATTCTAGAACTAAATATAGAGTTCCAGAACTAGGTCCAAAAATGTGACGAAACTTATAATAGCGTGGTGGGGTTCCAGAAATAAGTTGTATTAATTTCAATGCTTTCAAAAACATACAATCCGCTTCATATTTGTTCTTCAGCCTGATGATGACCTTTTTTATTACAAAACTTGAATTTTCCAAATCACTTGTTAAGAATTACAGAGCTTTTTAAACATTAGAATCACAATCAACAAAAGATGGACAATTACATCCTAACTCATATCAGATCAAAATAAAAGTCACAAAATGCAGTCAAACTTAATAGAAAAAGAGAATAAGATGAGGTCATTTATTATACATTTAACAAGCATATTATGGCCTCATAATTTCCCCCATACTTACTTGTTTGTAAGTCCCTTTACAAACTTTACTCTTTAAATTCAGGAGTGTATATTCTGCATTCCATTTGATTGCTCAGATCAAATGGCTAGAACTGAATATCTCAATGCTTTGATTCAGATGTACTATACCCTATTCCTGATTCTACTTTTCTTTTCCATTCCTCAAATTTAGTGGGATCTTGAGGTCCTCTATTTTGCCAAGGAGATATGGGGGTGAGAATTAGAGGTGGCCTTGTCCGCATTCCTATCCATATGCGCAGGGGAGTTTCATTGATCCGAGGAATTATTATGCATAAAGCTTTTGCCCTTTTTAGACTCCAGATCAAATTTGAAGGGGATATTACTTCCCTTCTTTTCAATGCCACTGGGAAAAATTCCCATCTTTTCAAACATGCATCATAGATATTATCAAAATTTGCCTTTCATAAGAGGTGAAGGCATTAATGTTTTTTTTGTAAATTGAAAAGATAAGGTTCCTTAAACTTGTCATTAAATGCATGGGATTGGAAATGTGTAGCAAAGGCGAATGGGTTGCCATAATGAATTCTCATACAAAGACCAAATGAACTAGCCTTTAACAGATGCTTTGACTCCCTCTCTTTCCATGCAATCTAATTTTGAAGAATAGAGATAAATGCATTAATCTAGCTTTCCCCTACCTACAAATTGATCATAAAACCTAAAATTTTTTAGCAGGAAATTGCAGAGGTAAAATTCACAGAGAAGATTTTTTTGTTCTACATTGGCTGAGTAGGCTGCCAAAAAATCAGCTTCATATTTTATTTCATGTGGAAGGTCACATGCTATCCTTTCCAATGGCCAACGAATGAATTAATCCTCTTAAAACATACTATATGCAGGAGAAGGTCTTCTGCATGCAAGTAATTTCTCACTCATCATGAAAACTATTTGTATTTTCACAAGATATTTATATTTATCTTTTTCTTCCCTATAAAAATTTTCTTCCCATTCCTTCCTTACTTTCTTTTCTTCCTCCATTTTTCTTTTCAAGTCCTTATTGGATGTCTTGATTACACTGATTTCTCTACATGTATCATCCCATAACTACTTGAGTGGTAGATAAGTCAATTCAGTCTATGTAGAGACTATTGACACAGCAGTCTGTCTCCTAAAAATCATACATTTTTCCTTGTTCTCCATCAGTTGCTTTTTAATCTCTACTAATTCCTTAGTCTTGGCTGTGAAATGGTTTGTTAATTCTTTAAGGAGCATTTCTCTCTGTTCGAATTTGAGTTTGAGGAAAATCAATTCCTCATCCTTTTCCTTGATAATGAGCTCTACTCTAGACAAAAATAGAGCCTGTTTAACCTACTGATTTTGTTCTTTTTTAAAACTTTCATGGGGAGTTAAGCATTCTTATTCCACCAGAGGGGATTTCCTTTTCTGAGATGCCTATTCATCTTCTGCATGTGATGGTGTTGATGTCTCACCCATTTCTTAGAAAACTTGCTCCTCAAATCTTTCATCTTCTTTTTCTTTTTCTGTTTGGCTTGGTCTAGGAGGAGTCATGGCCATGCTGCCCAAAATATCAGTAGCTTCAGTTTCCAGCCTTTCTTGTTATTTCATCTCCTCTGGAATTTTTTTAGACCTTTTATGACATCTCCATCCTTGAGGAGCCTCAAAATGTGCATACATGGGTCTCCTCTTATAGATTCTTCTGATTTTCTCCTTTTTCTTAGGCCTAGGTGAACTGTCACTATCAGAGACAGGTATTAGTTCTTCTGTAGCTTCTGCAGAAGAAGGAATTTCTTGAGAAGACACAATAAGGTCTACAATTTTAGCTCTTCTTCTAGATCTTCTTCTTATTGGTATTTCCTCTTCCCCTATTTCTTTTTTTCCTCAGCAGTGGTATTAGTTTCCAAATGAACTGAAGGGGTAGGAGGAGTTGTTATTGCTCTTCTGGAAATACCAAGGTTCTACCCAAATTTACCAAGAAATTTTTCCCACATTTCTTCCCCATTTTTATTTGAAAGGAAATGGTGTTGACATACTAAATGCACTAACCCATGATGTCTAATTGTTCCTACACCCCAAGAATACCTCTAGGCCATTGTATGGATGGAATCAAAAAGAAACCTTGGAAGGTTACTATATATTATAGTTTTTTGGCTCCATATCTAAGGTGTATGAGGATTTTCAGGACTTCTTTTCCTACTGACCCAAATTGTCCATCACATGTTAAATACTTAATTATCCAGAATGCTACTCTATCAAAGGGTTTGGGCAAGCTGTCCCTTTTGAATCCTTTGATGATTTTCTTTGTGTTGTAAATATACTGGGGTTTAGCTTCCCCCTCTTTTAGCAGGGTTTCAACTAGGTATTTTAATGTCCCTTTGATAGGGTTTGGGACATGCACCATTGGTATTCTAGATATCTCACTTATTACATTCACAGAAAAAGGAATGAAAATCTTCCTAATCTTTTTCCTATTTTTCTCTAAATTGATAACAAAGTCTCTTACCAATTCATCGTTATATTTGAGAAATTTCCTCAAAAACTCCAACCATCTTGCATGTTGAAAGATAGTTGCTACTTCTTCATCTGCAAGGAGTTGGGTATCATCCTTTGGTTTTGACTTCTTTTTAATCCCCATGATTCATTATTCTTTAATCTTATGTAGGTTAGCTGAAGATTGCTTCTCTTATCGGTAGAATTGATGACTTTGGTTGTAGAACTAGCGAATTCGATTGTTGAACTGGTGAATTCAATTGTAGAATTAATACACTTAGCTGTAGAACTAGTGAATTTAGCTACAAAACTACTATACTCAGCTATGGAATTGACAGATTTAATTCACTTTATCTTTTTTGAATTTTTTATGTAGCTAGTTTTTACTTTGTCAATTCAATAATAATAATGATTCTTTATAACTATCCACCAACTTATTCCATCATCAATATCCTTCTCATGATTTCACACATTTAATCATGATGTATAATAGATGACTCATCATACTAATATTTTTAAATCAAGTCTAAGCACACATGCAAACTTTCAATCTAACCTTTAACAAGTTAAAAACATAATTACCATCCTTAATAATGTAATCCCTCCATCATGATGACTCATCATTCCTAATAGGTAAAAAAAATGGTTAGAAAATAATTAGAATTCCAAAGAAGTTTTTATTTTGAATTAGCCATTTATTTGAAAAGATCAACTACCATCACTGGTTTTCAATTGATTTTTTTTCTTTTTTTCTTTTTTTTTTTGGGGGGGGAAGAGAACGCCATTTACTAGTTTTCATTCTCTTCCCTTTACTCTAGATCTTTTCATCTAATTATTTGATCATTTTGGAAGAACTGGGTTCTCCCATATGATCAAATTCTTTATTTGCTTCAATTTGCTTCAAGAATTCATCCTTAGTAGGAGGCTTCCTATAAAGTTTTAGCCTGTGTCCATTGACCAAGAGTATTCTTCTGCTACCATCAATGGGAAGTAACTGGATAGAACCATTATCAAATATTTTTTTGATCTGATAAAGTCCCAACCATTTGGTTCTTAATTTGCCTTTGAATTGTTGATACTTCGAAACAAACAGTAATGCCCAGTCTCTTACTTTGAATTGTCTTTCCTTGATATGTGAATCATACCATTGCTTCCTTTGATCTTGGATTATCTCTATCTAGTGACGTGCTTCCATTCTTAATTCATCTAATTCATTGAGTTGAAGGATTTGCTCCTTTTGAGGTACATCCAATTCAATTCCCACCTTAGTCGTTGTCCTCAATGTCTGTAGTTCAAACTCAATAGGCAATAAGGGCTTTTTTCCATAGACGAACTCATATGGTGAAAACCCTGTTATGGTTTTCCAAGTTGTATTGTAAGCCCAGATAGCTTCAGGTAGTCTTTTTACCTAATCTCTTCTTTCTGCTTCAATTGTTTTAGTGAGGATGTTTTCCAATTCTCTATTTGTTACTTCAACTTGTCCATTTGCCTGTGGGTGATAGGGAGATGACTTCTTATGATTGATTTGATAATACATTGTGAAATCTTAGATCATATTAGACATAAATTGTGGTCCTTGGTCTAAAACTAAGCTTCTTGGTGGTCTAAACTTTACCATAATTCTATGCCAAAGGAAATCAGCAACTACTTCTTCAGTGGCATTTGTTAAAGCCTGCACTTCTGCCCACTTTGTTACATAATTAATAAACACAAAAATGTGATCTTTCCCCTGTGAAGGAGGATTAAAGGGTCCAAAAACATCCAATCCCGATCTCTCAAATGGTTCAATCACTACTTGTGGTTGCAGAGGCATTTCATTGGTAACAGTTGGCTATCCCATTCTTTGACAAGGATCACACCACCTGAAATATCTCTTCACATCTTTGTACAAAGATGACCAATAGTAACCAATGCCAAGTATCTTTTGAGTTGTTCTTTTCACTAAATAGTGTCCTCCACTTGATTCATCATGACATGCTCAGAGGATGTCAAAGATTTCATCTTCTCTTACACACCTGCATAAAACTAAATCGGGACCACATTTAAATAGCATTCCATTTAACCATTTGAATTGTGCATTGGTTTTGATTAACTTCTTTATTTGTTTTTTAGTGAAAGGAGGAAACTTCCTTATTGCAAGATAATTTTCCATGTCAGCAAACCATGTTGTATCAGCTGAAATAACAAACAATTGTTCATCTGGAAAGTTATCCTTAACTGGATCCTGCTCCCCTGTAGTGGTCAGTCTTGACAAAAAATTAACTACCACATTAGATTTTCCTGGATTGTCCATAATGATAATATCAAATTCTTGTAGAAGTAATAACCATCTAATTATTCTACCTCCAACCACTGGTTTGTTCATTAAATATTTAATTGTTGAGTGATCTATATGTACAAAAATTTTGTACCTTGTAATGTATTGTCTAAATTTATTGATTGCATAGATCACAACCATAAATTCTTTTTCAATGGTAGTGTAATTTCTTTTAGTGGGAGTAAGATTTTTACTAAGATAGTAAATAGCATACATTCTTCCTTCTTCATCTTTATGTCCCAAAACTGTACCAATTGAGTTATTTGAGGCATCAATTTGGATGTGAAAAGGTTTCTCCTAATTAGGTCCTTTCAATATTGGGGAAATTACTAATTTATCTTTAATTTCTTCAAAAGCATGTTGACACTTTTCATCCAAAAGAAATTCACAGTCCTTGGTAAGCAACTTAAACATGGGGGCAGCAATTTTACTAAAATCCTTGATAAAGTGCCTATAGTATCTAGCATGCCCTAAAAATGACTTGATATCTATGGGGGTTTGAGGAATAGGCAAGTCTGAAATAATCTTGATTTTGTTTTGGTCAACCTAAATTCCTCTTTTTGAAATATGGTGTCCTAATACGATCCCTTCATCAACCGTCATCAAACATTTCTCATGACTAAGAGACAAGTGATGTTGTTCACATCTTGTTAATACTCTATCCAAATTTTTCAAGGCATCATCAAATGTATCTCCATGCATAGTAAAGTCATCCATGTATACCTCTACACAGTCATTTTTTAGGTCTACAAAAATTACTAATACAGCTCTTTGGAAAGTTACTGGAGCATTACATAGTCTAATAGCAATACCTTGTAAGCAAAGGTACTCCATGAACAATTAAATGTAGTTTTTTCCTAATCCTCAGCAACAACTCTGATTTGATTGTATCCACTAAATCCATCCAAGAAGGAAAAGTATTGTTTAATTGAAAGGTTGTCTAAGACTTGATCTATGAATGGTAAGGGAAAATAATCTCTCAGGGTGGCTTTGTTTAGTTCCCTATAATCAACACAAATTCTCCATTTTCCATTCTTTTTAGGGACAATTACAAGAGGAGATACCCACTAGCTATCTGAGATAAGGTAGATAAAACCTACTTGTAATAGTTTTTTAATTTCTTGTTTGACTATATCCCTTAAGGCTAGATTAATCTTTCTCAAAGGTTGCCTAACTGGTCTAATGTCTTTAGTATAAATGTGATGGGTGAAAATACTTGGGTGAATTCCCTTCATGTCTCTATAGTCCCAAGCAAAATATTTAGTATGATTCTTCAGAATATCAAATAGTTTGGCTTCTTCATCATTCTTTAACCAACTATTAATATTCAAAAAAATTTCTGGTTGAATCTCAACATGTTTAGTTCCAGTAGATGATGAAATGATTTGTTGAAAGGGTTCCATTAAGGTGTTTAGTGGACAGGCATGTGGTAACAACATATGATATGTAGCAACATCTCTGAAAGTTCCTTGAGACAGAATGTTAGACACAGGATAGTAGGAAGAGTTATGATACTTATCTTGTTGTAGGTCAAACTCTTCGTTACTACTATTTTCTAGAAATTCTTTATCATCTCCTGATATCTATAAAGCTGAGGCTACAGATCCTTTCTCTATCCAAGAGAAATCTCATTTCTCCAGAGTGAAATTTTCTTCATTTGTAGGGAATTGTTATTGGTGTGGTTTTGGAACTAACTGTGATGGTTACAGAATAGATTCTATAGGTTCTACAACTAATCCTGACTGCTCCAATGACAATTGATGTTCATTCAATGAAGGATTAACCATATCTTCTATTTCCCAAACATGATCTTGTAATGTTATCATAGCCAAAGAAGATAGATTTTTCTCATTATTATCAAGATTATCAACCCATAATTTCTCTAGATTATCAATAAAAGGTCGTGTAGAGGGATATAATGAAATTTGCTTAGAATTCTTACCATTTGAAATAGTCATATCACCTGACCTACAATTAATTAAGGTAGCAACTATAGCTAACCATGGTCTCCCCAAAATAATAGGATAACCAAGTGTTTTACCTTTTGACTACAATATAAGGAAGTCGACTGGATATTCCCATGATTCCACCATTACTACCACATCTTTGATAACTCCTGGTTTTGCTATAGACTGATCTGCCATCTACAATATGGTGTTAGTAGGTTGTATGCCTATTAATGGTAATGTTTTCAAAGTGTCCACTGTCATTACATTGATAGCTACTCCCAAATCAATCAAAATGTTATGTATATATTTATTGCCTATAGAGACAAAAATAACAGGGCTTCCAGGATCTCCATCTTTGGGAAGTAGGAGCTTTCTTGCTAATAAATCAACAAGTTTCCCATCTACCTAAATAGTCTTGGGGTACTACTTCTTTCTTCCATGTTTTTTAAAAAATAATAGTTTAATTAACTTTTTCAACTCTGGAATATCCTTAATTACTTGTAACAATGGTATTTCAATATTCAATCTTCTTAATTCCTACACCAATTCAAATTCCTTAATTTTTATGGCTTCTTTAAATCTTTCTGCCAAATGGAATCTTTGTAGAATTTCTTTCTAGTTCCTTATCTTTTTATTTTTCATCTTCCTTAGGTGCAGCCGGACTAGGGGTTTTAGCTTCTTCTGTCATCTCAATGATTATAATAGGTGGACTGCTAACTATTTTGCTAGATCTGGTTTGAATTTTTTTACAATCCATTGCATTTAGATCAACTAATTTTTTTGGTTTTGTTTCATATATAGGAGTTGTTTGTTTGTTTCTTGGGTTTGCTACTAGTTGTGCTGGCATTTGTGTTTGGACTATATTTTCAACCTATGGATTTTATGCTAGAGATCCCATTATGTCTTATTATTTCTAATTTGGATATGTTTTCCCTTGCACATAATTACTGGGGCCCCATCTAGGTTGTGGCCAAGCATAAGGATTTTCTTGACCAGCCCAAGGTTGCTGATGTCCCTAAGTATACCAAGATTGACTTGCCCAATCCTAAAGATGCCATGTTGGTTGAGGGGCCCAAGGTGGTTGTCCCCAACTTTGTGGTACTATTTGAGCTACCCATGGCATCATCTAAGGATTAGGAGCTGGTCTTGGCATAAATTGTCCTTGGCTAGGTTGTCTCTGAACAAAATTCAATTCTTCTATGGTGGATGATGTACTAGTTTATTTGAGCTGATTTTTTATAAGTGGAAGAAGAGAACAAGTGTGAGTATCATGTTCTTTAGATTCATAGATAAGACATACTTCTATTTTATCCAAAGGACATTCCCTTATTGCATGTTTCTTCTTGCATCTAGGATAATACATGGCTAATGGTTTAATTTGGGCATTTGCTTTAGCTTGCAATCCATCCATGGTAGAGGTTAATTGAACTAATATGTCTATTTTAAAGTTTTCCAATTCATCTATCAGTTTGTTCATATCTAGATTCAAATTTTTAACTATTTTTCCCTTTCTAGGTCCACCCCTTGTCTTTGAATAGTTTCTACAAATTTCTATGATTTCATCTATTATTAATTGAGCAATGTTTCCCCTGCCAATTAAATCAAGGGTTTCCCTAGATTCATCATCCAGACCTTTTACAAAAATGGTTTTACTTAAATCTTCTTGAAGTACAAATCCACATCTTTTACTCACAAAGAGGAATCTATCTAAATAATCTTCCATATTTTCATCTTCTTCTTGTTTGATTTTGAAAAATTCTTCCTTTCGATTTCTTCCTCTATAATAATCTTGATATTTGT
This sequence comes from Torreya grandis, assembly GCA_037957365.1. NCBI lineage: Eukaryota > Viridiplantae > Streptophyta > Pinopsida > Cupressales > Taxaceae > Torreya > Torreya grandis. The sequence continues at coordinate 364,415 of JARHVA010000377.1, forward strand.
TTAGGAAGACAGTTTCCATTTGTTCCCAATTGGTAATAGAATTAGATGTTAATCCCATAAACCACCTCATTGTTTCATCCTTCAGGGTAGATGGAAACAACTTGAGTTTTTTATTATCTGTCTTGTAATCATAAGTCTGACATAATATTTTAAACTCAAACAGAAATTGGTCAGGATCCTCAGATGACATTCCTCTAAATGTGGGCAAGTGTGTAGGTGAAATGTTCTTCATAGTGGTTTCATCATCCTCTATCTAAATGGGATAGGTAAAGGTTCATCAGGTTCTCTTCCAGCTTCTCATGCCATCTCTCTAGTATTTTCTATTCCCTTCTCCCAGTCAATGTGGTATATGGTCTGCTTTGGGGATGGTGAAAAGTCAAGAGTAGGAGGTTGACTACTCAATTGAGAATCAAAACTTTTCCTTAATGGATCTTGAGAAATAATCCTCCTTCCTAAAGTTCTACTTTCGTTTGGTGATTGATCCAAAAATTCCAAAGATGGCAATTTTGCTTCTTGTCTTGTAGGAGATAATGGTGCCTCCAATTCTTGCTCAACTTCCTTATTTAATCTAGAAGATGATGGAAATTCTTGTTCAGATATTTTGGGGAGAAATATAACCTTGGAGTCCCGTGGTCTACTCATAAATTTTGTGATAACTTTTTAGGGAAATTTTCTTTAATTACTAAATGTATGATTGTTGCTCTAGTTGACACCTAATTAGAAAATTCCAACTAGTGGATCACTGGCAATGGCACCAAAAATGATGGGTGTCATTATTCCCTTGATTTAATCAACTTTATGTTGATGTCATATTTAATCAGGGATATGTCTAAAGCTATATGTAACAAGAAGAATCTTAGCGATTTAGTAATTGATTGTAAGTATTTGTATTTTTCTTTTGTTTTGGAGGATTTTTAATATCTTAAGAACTTCTCTGGTTAAAATCTTATTGGAATCAAACTATGAAAATATGTTGGAAGTAAACACACTTTGCAGAAATGAATTTGATGGAAGTAAACACACTGTTACAGAATGAAATAGATTTCTAGAAATAAACACACTTTTTTAGAATAAAATAGATTGCTGAAAATAAACACACTATTTAGAATGCTTGGAAAATGATTGCAAAGAAATGAGAATTTAATCTAGAACACCCGCAGGGACAAATCTATAACAAATTTTAACTTTAAGGATTTGGAAGCATTTATAATTTTAACAGAGCTACCTATTTGCTTTAAAATATAAATATCGACCAAAAATGAAGATTTTGGTTCTTGGAGGAGTGTGCCCTTGCTCCGCCTAGAAACAGGATTGAACAACTTAATTTTCTCTCAAAACAAAAATGGCTATTGTATTGATAAAATGTTTTGTATTACAAAAATGTACTAATCTATCATTATCCCTCTGTTCTTCAATTATTCCTACTCCTAAATTCCTAGGTCTGTATATATATATATTCTTCTTCTTGTGGTGCATTAATGGTTGTAACTGTTTCATGGATACGATGAACTGAATCATGCCCAGAATAGATGTTGAATTAAGACGTGCCTGGATGTCTAGCTATGTGATAAATGTCTTAGGTCTACAAGTATGGAAATTAGAAGTCTGCTCCTAATTAATAGGATCATTGATTTGATAGATCACTAACCGTTTGGAATAGATCCTTATCAATTCCATGTCTAACCACAAAAGTTCCAGAGCTTATCTACAGGAATACCAGAATTAATTTAGATAATTCCAGAACTAAATATAGAGTTCCAAAACTAAGTCCAAAAATGTGATAGAACTTGTAATAGTGTGGTGGGGTTCTAGAACTAAGCTGTATTGACTCTAATGCTTCCAAAAACATGCAATCCACTTCATATTTGTTCTTCAGCCTGATGATGACCTGTTTTATTACAAAACTTGAATTTTCCAAATCACTTGTTAGGAATTACAGAGCTTTTTAAACGTTAGAATCACAATCAACAAAAGATGGACAATTACATCCTAACTCATATCAGATCAAAATAAAAGTCACAAAATGCAATCAAACTTAATAGAAAAAGAGAGTAAGATGAGGTCATTTATTATACATTTAATGAGCATATTCTGGCCTCATCATGTATCTCTTACTAATTTATACATGGTACTAGAGATTGGAGTTCTAGTCGAAGATCCTTATCCCTACATTTTTTGACCAATTTAAATTTTAACACATGCCAAATATTAGTTTATTATTGTGTTCCAAAACAAATTATTTCTCTCTCATAATTTGGTTTTTTTCTCAAGCATTTTCTTCAAAATTGTGTCATTTTCTAATTATTTTAGGACATTAAATTTTCCAAAATTCAAAAAAATCAATACTCATTGGCAAGTTAAATTTCATGATGAGTCCAAAAATGTTTAAATTTATGATTTTGACTTGGCCGTATAGCCCATTTGGGCAAAAATTGCCAGACTAGTTTTTTATAGCAGAATAGGTATCATACGGTTTTTGTACAGTTTTTGCCCTAATTTTTACTTTCTATAAAATTTGAGACTAGTTATGGAAAGATTATAATCTCATATTTCACCAAATATCAAGTTTTTTTCATGATTTAGAGGTCGTATAGTACTTTTATCTGGTTAAATCCATACTTTTTAGTCTATCCTACCTCTATAGATAATTGTACAATTTTATTTAATTTGGATGCCGTACACAATGATTTTTTTTATTCTAAAACTTGGATGATAAACTAGATATCCATAAGTTTCATATCCAATTGGAATTTTTTGAATTTATGTAGCCCGTATAATTCTTTAGAGATTTTTTTGTAGGACCTAGTCAAAGGGGTTTTCAAATTTTGTGGAGAATAAGTTTTTAAATTTTCCAATAAGGTTTTTTCCTAATTACCAGATCTAGTCGGAGAGGGAATTAATTTTTTGACAAATCCAACATTTTTAGCCTCCCTATCACATGTGTGAGGTATATTTTGACCCTTTTTTCTCACATTTAAATGCAAGTTTTTTGTTTATGTTTTCAAATTGACTTTGCTAAGGTGGCAAGTAAAGGTTTTATAAGGATTTGATGTTGTAAGGGGTCTTGGGTTCAAATCCCACTACTTAAATTCATTTTTTTGAGTCCACAAACCTGAATATTACCTTTTAAAGTATTTTAAAGGTAAAAATATCATTAGGAGATGTTAAATTGTAACAGGAGGTGTTTATTTTTTGTGAAGAAAGTTGTATAAGGAATGTCTTGACCATTTCTATCAACATCATCTTCTTCTTTGAGAATGAAATCTCAATTATTTAAACCCCTAAACTCTATAAATTACCATGTTTGGATGCTAAAAATGATACAAATACTTAAATTAAAGGGCCTATGGAGGATTTTTTATAAGAACACACCTATGACATTTACCTTTGAAAAGGAAAAATATGCATATGGCCACAAACAAGATGAGGCTCTTAGATTGATTTTCCTTAATGTTTCAAATAGTCTTCAATTCCACATTGTAGATGCCAAAACACCAAAAGAGGTATGGGATAAGTTTAAAACCCTATTTGGTAAAATAAATGAGTTTAAAATGTTATAATTGGATGCAAAATTTAGTATTTTATCTCCATCAAATTTCCCTACTATAGATGAATTCTTAAAAAAATTCAAATTTATTAGGTCACAATTAAAAGATGGTAAGAAGGATAAAATTGATCAGGAGTGCATCTTCATGATTTTTTCTAAATTGAAAGGGCCATATAGTGTATTTTAATTTGCCTTTTATACCATGATATATACATTAGGTGATGAATTCAAATGGCCTTCATTTGAAGTTTTTTGTGAAAGGATAACGAGAGAATAGTCAAAACTAATGTCTCTTGATGCTCTTCCTAGGCCAATCCATGCTTTAGTTGCTAACAACTTTAAATGAAAGTCTCTACCACCTTTCAAGGGCCCTCTTGAATAGTCATCTCAATCTCCTAGGATCACTAAATATAAGAAAACATATAGCCCATGTAATTTTGTAGTGGTCCAAATCATGATGAGAATAGATGCTTTAAGAAGATTAAATTTTTAGAGGCAACATTGAAGCAACATGATATCACTATTTCATCCTCTTGCACTCCTTCCACAGGAAAAGGCAAGGCACTTTTAGCTTAGGTCACTTCTACATCTGATGATTAATTGGATTTTGGTTTTAGAACTCCTCTGTGAAAGTTCCATACATATCTCTTCCTACCTCTTTTAGCTCTCTTGTGTTTTATCTTTGGTTCTTGGTAGTTTTATTTAGGAGCGACTCTCTTTTTTTTTGTATCTTCTATAGATTGATATCATTCTATTTTTATGCATCATTTGGTGTGATTTTTTGATGGAATTATTTTATAATCACACTGAGTTATAAAGTGCCATGGTGGGTTTGTTACTTTAGCCTTGTTACCTTCATGTGTTTATGCTCTAATTATTTGGGCACTATTTCACTATTTCTATTCTTATATTACTCCATCACCACCAAGGCCATCTACTTGAGAGATTTTGTATCTATATCTTCAAAATTACTTTGGCAGTTGACAGTTTCTTTTAGCATGATTTTGAGCTTGCCCTCCTTTTGAAGTGTAGTTATTCTGGTGAAGCCCAGTGTCATCTTATCCTTATTCGAGTAGTGGGATTGACCCACTCATATAGATTATTTGACATCACTCCACCTATTTCAGCATTATGTGGGGGGTGTGTATACTGCTTTAGGTGTCATACTTATTTCTAGTTCTTGGTGCACCACATCTTCTATTTGAGATAGTTTACTCTAGTTGATTTTGGATTCTGATTTGGTAGTGTTTATTTTTATAGAATTTCCAGCACCTGTCAGCTCTTCAGAAGTAGCTTTGGACCTCACTAGATATTTTATACCTTTTGAGTTATTTGATTAGTGTTTTTTATGAATATTTATACATGAGTACCTTATCAAGCTAGTAGCTAGGACTCATATTTTTTCTTTTTTATACTCCATATGTTTTGCTTATGGGAGGGTGTTGGAATAATATATGTCTAAGCTTACCTAGGGATAGTATAGAGTTTTCACCTAAGGTAAGTTAGATGATACCTAGGATAATTATTTGTTACCTAGGTTAGTTAGTGTGTTTATTGAGATATTTTTCTCTCAACAATATTATGCACATATTTTCCTAATTGTGTATTCACAATAAATAGTTTGTTTTCACATAACAAACTATTTATGTTATATATATGCTACAAAGATATTAGATAATATAACATTAATTTGAGATAATTAATGAGTATCAACTATTATTGTGGTGTGTGTGTGAATAAATATATTTTATTCACTAGAATTGATTTTGAAAGTTATTAATGTGGGTTCTTTCTCTTGGATTGATCCTATGTATCTCCTACTAATTTCTACATAAGTCTTACTTGGACATGTTCAATGAGTTTGAATAACTTGGTAAGCTATCATCACAAAAAGTTGTTGATTATGTAGCAACATATGATGAGTATAACACTCTTCAATATGAGCAAAATCAAGTTATGATTCAAGAGGGAAACATGCTAGTTGATCAAGAAGAAAGTGCTCTTGAAGATTTCCTTGATGATATGGCAAACATTTTCCTTCAAAATGATATCTCTCTAAATGAATATCTTCAAAAAATCAAGAATAATTAGCCTGTTAATGAGGAAAAAATGGTATTTTTTAATCTAAGAAACCAAGCTTGAGATGAGATTGACTTTATCCTTGACTTATATAGTTAATTCATGGACATGGGAATGAATCAAGAAGGTCAGATTATTGTTCATGGAGATATTGAGAGCATGCCAATCATGTCAGAAATCAAAAATCATGATCTATCAATTATTATACTCAAAATGCATCTTGTTCCACAACATATCTCATCTCATGAGGCAAATGATCTAAGAAGCTTTCCATTTGACCCTAGAGGAAGAAGATATGTAGGTTAGTTGTACATAGTAGTCTTTACTTTGTTTTCCCTAAGTGTCTTGGCACAAGTGTGTGTTATCTAGATTCCTTTTCTTAGTGTGTTGTTATTATTTTGTGTGTGTTTGGAGGTCAAGTTAGTTTCCTTGTCAAGTGTCAAGATCAATTCAGGTTTGAGTTTGAGTTTAAGTGACTCCATTTCCCAGTGGATGGACTAGGCAAATAGACTAATGAGCATAGCAAGCATGCTTCCCCAAGAGGTCACCAAATATGTTATCCAAATTTTAGATACCATAGGATAGGGACATAAAATTCTTCCTTCTTCAATATATATTAGAAAATTTTAAGGTAAATTTGACAAAATTAAGATAATGTCCTATTTTAGTCCTATGCTTATTTAACCACTTCATGCCATGTTTCAGGATGGTTAAAGAGGTGTTAGGGGTTTAGGATGTCTTTCCAACTCATATGTCATGGTTAGGGTCACATCACCCCCCTCTAGTCCATACAAGTGCCAAAATGGGTTTCATGTTATGTCCAAGGTCATTATGTCATTTTTCAAACTCTTTTGTAAGTCTCTAGCATGTGTAAATGGTCAAAAATCACTTTAAGAGCTTAAAAAAATGTAGAGACCACATAGAGATATGATTTAAAATGATTTATGAAGAATTATATAGCATTAATTTTTTAGGTATATGATGATAAGTTAGTTTCAAGTGATGAAAAGCAATTACAATTGAGTTTTAATGCTTGGAAGAGGTTTGCCACCCACTTTTACAAAACAAGAAGACTTTTTTTAGGTGAAAATGGTTTAGGATTGTCTCTTCATCTTAAAAAATTCAAATCCATGCTTTTAATTTAGGTACATGTCTCAAAAAGGAAAAAAACACTCTCTCTCCCATCGCTCCCTTGGCAAGCTCACAAAGGCCAACTTCAGATGCTCATTCCATACAATCAAGTGAGAGTTATGACCTAAGACTTTTACCAATATATGGGGTCCTAATGGTCTTAAAATACATTTCCATATTTTTCATATTGGTGGCCCTTCCTTGTGAATGATAGTTAAGATTAGGAGGTGGTCTTAAACCCTACTTAAACCTCATATACTTAATTTTTCTCCCTAAAATGATAGTTTGAGATTAATTGGAGCAATGGAAAAAATTAGAGAGGATTTATAAGGTTTTCACATTCCATATCACATGTTTTTCCAAATCCCACTTGTCTTGTGTGAGCACAGATTGACAAGAAATATCCATTTATGCACAGTTTGTAAGTTGAAGGTCATGGTTTTATGATTGCTTTAAGGTGTTCAAAGATGATTTTATCATTGGTGGAGATATCACATCACATATTAATTCATCCTAATACTCTAAAATTTCATTAATGGATCTATTTCACACTCCATCACTACTTTCTCTAAGTAACATGCAACAGTTTTGGTTTTTAAACTATGTATATGACTCCAAGCACATAAGTGAATTGAAAGGTTTGAATGTTACATTATCAGTGTAGTATGAGGGTTATGACCTCATGAAATAGGCCATGAAATAATTTAGTTACAATTTAATCCAATTAATAATCCATTCATTGAATATGGATTGATGAAACCTAAGCCTAAAGGCATTAGTAGGCTTTGTCATGAGACTAAAAGGGAAAAGAGACCCTTATGGTAGTTGGAAGAGGTGAGAAAGATTATAAAAAGGTCAATAGTATCATGTAGAAACTCTCAACACTCTTAAAAATGCCATTTAAATTCTCAAATCATCTATTCTCAAGTAAAATAAACCCTAACCTTGAGGCTTTGCACATACGTGAGACCAATTTGCATCACATGTCTGCTTACTAAAACATGTCTTTAATGGGAAAAATAAAGGAAACCAATGAAGTGAAAGTGATTCTAGAAGGAATAAAATATTATATCAGACCTCAAGATGTAATCTATCAAGTTTGGCCTTCTCATTACTAACTTACCAAGGCAAACTTACTACATTTCTAGGCCATAGACTGTGTATAGGCCTGTCATCACAAAGGTAATGAAAAATGGTGATAAATGTTGCATCATCAATGTTTTTTGAAGGATAAAAAGTCATGAATAGGTATGGGACATATAATTTTATTTTTAGTGCTAAAATTAGATAATATGCAAGTTTTAAGGGTTTAAAAAGAAGAAAAAATAGACCTACATGTCTATAGACCTGCAGGCCTCTTTTCACTTAAAATGAGATAAATCTTGCTTAATAATTGAGGTTTAAGGGTAAAATAAAGGTGAAATTCATGTGTGGATAGTTTGATAATGTGTACAGGTCATGAATATGATGAACTATTTCATTAAGGGCCTATTTTGACCTATAATCAAACCTCAAGCTCAAACCTCCACCTACAGCTAGGCCTATTTCTAGACAATGTGAGTAAAAGAGCATATGGTAAAACAAATGAAGTTGAGAGTTATAGAGAGAATACATGGGAGGACTGAGAAACACCATATATCATTGATAACACCTACCTAGTGTGACAAAGGAGTTTACAAAATGATTGATGGAAGTATTGAGGACAAGAAATCTAATTAGACCAAATAGGCTTAAACCTACACACATAGCCCTGTGTGTAGACTTGTGATGAAGGTTCATTTGATTTAAGGTGAGATTAAACATAGAGACTTTAATAAGGTGAATATGACTTATAGGAAATAACTTATGAGGTTTTAAACTATTCAATAGTGATAAAAAGGAATAGCATAGGCTTTTAGGGTCAAATTCACCAATTGGCTTACAAACCCTCAATACATGAAGTAGTAGGTTGCAAAGATTAGAGAGATGGAATACCCATTGGGGTTGTTGAAAAATGTGTAATATATGTGCTATAGACCTAAATATTTCATTTTCATCTTGAATCAACTTTAAGAACCACCTTCAGGCCTAAATCTCTCTCTCAACCTCATGTACATAGTCTACAAACTCAAGAAGAAGTTTGAGATGCTCAGATATTACATGAAGAGATGAATGGTGACTTGAGATATTAGGAATTAAATAACACCACTATGCACTAATTATCCATGGAATTTTTATGTTCATCTAAGGCCTGAGCTCTATGAACAATCCTTAAATATCTAAGGTACTTGCAGGCTGCCAAGAAGTCTTCTAGAACCTAATGGGAGAAATGAACATTCAAGTGACTTCTAATGGGCATTTATAGTCTTAAAATGACTTTATTGACCTTTATAATCCTTATGGACACCTATCTAAACATAATTTTGGCACATTTGAGGGTAGCACTATACAAAAATGGCTTAAAATACATGGTTATAGGCCTAATGGTGAATGTGCAAGGTTATAGTAAGCTTCCAAATCAATTAAAGAGACATAAAATCCTATTAAGTGGTTACCTACTCTTTAAACACTTTTTTAGGTCTCCTAAGAAGGTATATGAGATTTTCAAATCACCAAGTTGGACCAAAAGGAAGAAATGTACTATTTTGCTAGTCAAAAAGCCTATGTGTAGATATATGGAGTACTCTTCAGGTACTAAATTGCCCCATGATGTTTCAAGCATAAAAAAACCATTTTAAAGATTTGGAACCTAAAAATTTCTTGAAAAAACACTTCAAATGCCTCTCGACCTTGAACAAGCACTTAAACTGGGGTTTTGACCATTTCTTGGTTCACCCATCCATACAAGGTCCTAGAATCCCAAATTTGGCATGGATCATGGTTAGTGTGTATGTAAAGTGAATCAAACACTTATTTTGAGTTTCACATGTGTGGGTATGGATTAGAGCCTAAACTCAATTTTTGGGTCTAGAGGCCTAATTAGAAAGAGAAAATAGGTAGATAGGTATACTTTTACTTAATGTTAGATCATGAAATTGGCATAGAGTTTTAAGGGCATACCAGGTACTCAAAAATATCTTTAGTTTTCCAATTCATCTATGGATTATCATACACAAGGATCTTTATGTGTTTTTAGGGTTACAAGGAATTGAAGGCAAGTGAAAGCATTAGGTGAAAAATTAAGCATTAGAGAGTGTTTGATGCATACAAAGGGGTTGATTCAAGTTTATTAAGACTAAGAGAGTTCTTCCATGCATGTAGAGTTCATTTATGAATAAAAAATCAAGTTTTAATACTTTTTATCAAGATAGGCATAGTAATACCAATTGGGTTTCAAGACACCTAAAGAGTTATGTGATGATCACCATTCAAATGTCAATATAGGAGGTTATCAAACTGATGCAAGGTGGAAAAGAGGAAGTTATAAGGCATTCAAGGTGATTTTATGACCAAGGATGCCATTTTTCATTCCTCACAAGCCATAATAGGTAGTTTTTGAATGGATGATGAATCATTGAATAGATGAAGATTCCTTCATGATTTGGAAGAAGAAACATCATCAAGAAAGCAAAAAAATTCCTTGAAAGTCTTATGAAATTATTTTTCAACCTCTCTCTTGATTTTAACTTTATTTCTCATGATTTACACTTGTCAATTGCCCTAATCTATGCCCCTTTCTCACTCCTCTCATTCTCTTTAAATACAACCTTGTTGGGCTTTGTATGGATTTTTTTGTTGAGTATGGCAAATCCGTGCTCAAATGAACACTTATACTATATCTTGGATTAATTATTGAATTTTATTCTTACCTCCTTATATGTTTTCAAATAGTGTACATGTGTGATTGTTGATGAATGTTAGTAGTAATGATTGTATACTCTCTCGTTTGTCCTCTCCTACCTATTTATAAATGGATTATCTTTTTGTAGGTCACATGGTGAGTTTGATGTGGTTTTACATAGATTAAAAGTGTATTTTAATTTATTAGTGCCTTGTTTATACCTATTGACTAGCCCTCTCATTCAATACATTTTCAAATACCTCTATGTTGAAATAATCATGCTTGAAGGTCCTTGTTTGAAAAGTGTGATCGGATTCAAACTTAATATTTATTATTAAGTGCATGATAGTCAAGTGGAGGGTTTTGCTTTAGTGTATCACCTCCTTATAATAGGTTTATTTCATGTCTTTTCTCTTCCTTCCCCTTTATAATCAAGTAGTTTAATAAGCCTAATTGATGTATCAAGGGAGCTAGCCCTATAATCTAGAGGTTTGGTCCATCTAAAGGTCACCCATAGTTTAGGACCAATCCCACTGCATAGATAAATTGAGAGGTATTGAAACACCCTCTCAAGGGTGAAAATTTGAGATATAACATAGACATTACCTTTTTAGTTATACCACATGTCTCTACCAACCCCTTCATTATTGTATCTACTTGTCTACAATATTATTACTTATTTTATTTACTGCAACTTCAACCAAAATTACACAACACCTTAATCACATAGTATAAAATCTAACAAATTCAAATGCACATAACAATAAGAATATAAATCCTAAACTCAAATGATGTGTCATTGAACCTCCTCAACTTTACAAATCAAATTTACTGGTGGTAGGGATTTAGCCTACAATTATTCACTTAGCCTAGTAGAATATTGCCTTATAGATCTTTCAAAATCATAGTCATAGAGTATGATATTTCATAGATTATATATAGGCCTTTCCATATGATATTGAGTTTACTTGGGAATGCATAGAGCTAGTTCTCATACAAAAAGACTAGTTATTCCACCTGAAATTCCTTATTGCACATAATTTTGTCATGCCACACTTTTTGGCTGTGTGTTTGTATTTTTTATGTCTAGACTTCTCTATTGTTTTTTTCATACATCCTATTTAACTCTTTGAGTCTATTAATCAATGAATCATGATCATCTAAATGCATGATATTAGTGATATGCAAGCTAAGGACCACATATTCCAAAGACATGTTTGCCTCCATTCCATAAGTAATTTGGAATGGTGTAAATCTTGTTTCACATTTTTAGTGTGTGTGATATGCCCATAAAATTATAGGAATTTAATCCTCCTAGTCATCTCTCTATACATCACTAAGTATTTTCTTGAGTACTTTATTCATATATTTGCCTAACTATTTGCCTATGGATTATAGGTTGTACTATTATGGTGTGCAATAATGAATTCATCAGTGAGGGTTTTGATTATTTTATTTAGGAAGTGGGTACCCTTGTCACTTACTAGTTTGATCAGACAAAAAAACCTAGTAATGATATTTTCATACAAAAATTTTGCAATATGTTTCACACCATAACTGATTGTCGCAATAGCTTCTACACACTTCATGAATTAATTTATCACAGTAATGATGTATCATGCATGGATGCATTTATTGGGTGGATTTAATGGGCTGACAAAATCTATCCCCCACTATTCAAATGGTTGCTTCATAAGCATAGGCTGTAATGACATTTCATCCCTCTGATTTGGCTTCCCCATGCACTAACATACATCACATTGTTATGTGATTCAAAGCGTGTCCTTGAACAAATAGGGACACCATAACCCACTCTATAAAATCTTCCTTACAATATCATCATCTATGAAATGACCCCCAACTACTTCTTGGTGTTCTTCTTCAAGTAGTTATGGTCACTCATGTCCCAAGACTACTCTACAAACAACCTCATACTTACCTAGATGATAAAGAAATCCATTTATAATGGTATATGGTAAGGCTCTAGTAATTAACTACTTCTTTTCTCTTTCTTGATAGTGTATTGGGAAAGTCCCTTGCTCTAAAAATCATGCAATTTCTTCTAAATATTTTGGGATTATAGTTACTCAAAAAAGATGTGCATCTAGAGACTCATCTTGGATTTCCTCTAGTTCCTCACCATTGTGCAATCTACTTAGATGTTCAGGTCCTACATTCTCCTTTCCAAGTTTCACATTTAGGCAAAAACTAAAATTCTTGAAAATCATCAACCACCTAGAAATTTTTCCTCCAAGCATAGTTTATTGACCAAATATCACATTGATTGGCGATCTATAAATACCTCAAATAGTGTCACAAATATGTAGTGTTTGAACTTCTACAATTGAACACCATTGCTAAAGCCTCCTAATATTTTTTAATGTTATTATTTTCTATGGTTGATAGTTTTATGCTTGCAAAGTGGATTGGGTGGTCTACTCCTCCTTCTCTTGGGTGCACTAAAATGACTCCCACTGCTATCTCTAATACAACTACATCAATTGGAATGGATTACTCTGATATGATATAACCATTATTGGCATTGTCACCAATCATTCTTTCAAATCTATGAATAACTCTTGATAGACTTCTATCTATATGAACTATGTTCCTTTATGCAATAGCTTTCCAAGGATGCAAATATAGTTGCATATCCTTTTATAAATTTCCTATAATATTCAGTGTGGCATAGAAAATATCTTGCCTCTATGAAACTATTTGGGGGTGGTATCCCAATAATTACTAAGATCTTATCCTGGTCCACCAAAATTCCTTTATTACATACTACATGACCCAAGAAAACTTTTAAGGGTGTAAAAATAAATAGTTATCTAAATTTAGGGAAATTTGCAGTGCCCTACATCTTTCTAGAATCAATCTAAGTTTAGATAGGTGATTCCTAAATAATGAAAAGACTGTCCAATCATCCAAATAGACTTCCAAAAAATCATGGATAAAATTTTTCAATACAATCACTATGGATCTAAAGAAAATCATAAGTGTGTTCTTTAATTCAAAAGGCATTACCTTATATGTAAATAATCCCCATTCTATGGCAAACATGGTCTTCATTTGATCCTCTTTTGTGATTAGTATCTAATGATAACCATTGAAGCCATCTGTGAATGAGTAGACCTCATGTCTTGTGATAGCCTCGAGCACTTCATCTGTGAAAGGTATGGGGAAGGGATTATTCATGAAAATATCATTCAAACTGTAATAATATCCATATACTCAAATTTCATCTATTTTCTTTGGTTATCTATTATTGGACTTACCCAATCATATTTTTCTATAGGAAAGATGATTCCTGCTTACTATAGTGATCAATTTCAACTTTGACCTTTAGCTTCATGTTAGGATTCAAGCGGTAAAATATTTTATTGATCAGTTGTGCACACTCCTTCAATTTAATGTGCATTTCCCCTAGGGAAGGATCTACACCTTTGACTTCTATCAACTTTTTAGGGAACACATATTGATAATCCTTTAAGAGTTGCATGACTTTTGAGATAATTACTTGAGTTCAGTAATCCTTAATGTGTGTCATTTTTAGAGTGTCCTCTATGCTAATGTTTCTAATATTTTCCTTCATAGGTTCTTAATACATCTTGTGCTCTTCCTCAAGAATTGAATCTCTTAGTACTCATTATCCTTCCCTCATTGGTACATTAATGTGTCAAAGTCTATCTTATTCAATTTGTCCTATAATTAGTTCTGGTAATTTTTCAACTTCTCTTTTTGGTTTAAACAAGTATGTGATAACCATATCTTGTTGTATTTTAAGTCTGATGTTGACTCATCTTGTTCTTGAATTATATGACATGACTGTGTTTTGCTACCTTCTTTACTTTTCTCCTCCTAGTAGGCTTGTAAGGCATCACTCAAGTCACAAGCTATGTTTGACTATAATGTAGACTCCATCAAGTTATCTATGTCTTTAATCTTTCCATGGAATAGAAACACTTCTTTTTTTTGCAAAGCCTGATGTTCTATTAATTTTTCACTCTCAAAGATGAATGTTTGGATGAAATCATGTTGAACTTCTGTCCAATGTTTCATTTCCTTGTGGTGATCTTGGTGTATGTATTATGTAGTTAGAAAAACTCCTAGGGTATACTTAAAATAATGTACCCAATATTTAGAATCCACTCCCTCTAAATTCTACACTTCAATACACCTATTTATATAAATCTCTACACATAACCCTTCTTGAAAGATAGGACAATCTTAGGTCACCACCTCTGGTAATTGAAACCATGTGATCATCATTTTGTGCACTTCTTCCCAGTCTATCTTTTCATCCTGATGTATTGACCACTAATTCACAGTGATTCCTTTTAGTGCATAGTTAAACACACTAGCCCTTTGATCAATGTTTGGCACATACTTTAAAATTATAGAATGAACTGGTCAATGCCTCAATTACAAATTATTGAGGTATTTGATGCTCAATGGTAAAGACCATGCACAGAGGTTTTATTTCATGGTCCCTTTATAACCACTTCAACATATGAGTATCTAAATCATTGTTAAGTGAATACATTGTATCCCAAGGTAGCATACCTTCTAGTGTAGGATCAATATAGTCCTTATTTATACAACCTATCTAATATATAAAATCTACTTCAGAATGGGTCGGATATCTTACCAACATAGACTACACATTGGTCTGACTAGTTGCATTACATTTGTATGATTTAGCATTAGTTTGTACATTGGTTATATAGTCTCGTATGGTAGTTCATTTATCAGAGGTTGAAGGGAATTTTTGGAGTTATGGTACAAAAAATTGCATTTTGTACCTCATAGTTCTTGTAGTTCCCTCTATGCATTAATTTTCATCCAATTATTCCCTATAGGATAATATGGAGAGTCTAGTTCCTTCGAGATTATGTATGGTTTGGCCTAAATTTTTTTAAATAGTATTATGATGACATTGTCATCTTGGTGAGAATCTATTTGGTCCAAGACTATGTTAATTATCATCTAGCCATCATAGGCCCATTTCTTTCCAATCAATATAGAGTAGTGCATAGTCATTCTCTTCATGTCAATGACTTCAAAATCTCCTCATAGACTAAGGTCTATGATTTTTATCTCAATTTCTTTCAGTCATCCAATGGGTTTGACTCGTCTATAATATGCAAGGCTGAGTGTGACTGGACTATAGTTCAATGGTAGTTTGTCAATGGCTTCCCATGTCAACTTGGGAATCATATTTATTGTGATATCAAAGTCAAAGACTGCATTCATTATTTCATACCCCACTATCTCTATGTCCATCCTCACATCTATGTCCATCAAATTCTTTGTCTTTATGCACCACACTAGTTTATTTATTCGGTGTTGTCCTTTCTATGCACACTCCAATAAATTATGGAGTGAGTTAGAGATGTTTTGTGATATGTCCTCATTTCATAGTTACTCAATAGTTTGAGTAAATATGTTAGAAAATTCACAACTTCCTCTTAGTGTATATTGTGCATTATTTGTCCATATATTTTCATATAAGTGGTGGCATCATCAGTCTTTGTATTCCCTTGTTGTATGTTTTTAGAATCTGCGTAGCTTATTTTCTTAATCTTTTTTTGGTAGTAGGTTTAGGATACTTATTTGCATGAACCTTATTTATGTCATATTCCTATGGCATTTTGATAGGATATAGTCCTTTTTATGCATGTTGTCTTCACATTACCACCTACATAATAATGTTTTCCCAAGGCTCTACACTGATTAAGTAAACATTCCACACTACTTTGTATGCATGTTGTTTCTCCAAGACTAGATAATCTTTAGTGTCATGATTATTTGTCATATGATGATAAACATAGTAGGCTTACCATTAGGAATTCAAGGATAATTCCTATGTACATGATCAAATTCTCTTCATAGATAACACTGAATAGGTTATCTTTGAGAACTATTTCCCTTTCCTCTTTGCACATCTCCTTGATAACCTTCCCTATATCCACCTCTTCCTTTATTAGCTTAAAATACCTAGTTACAGGACTATTGTGGTATGAATTCTATAGGGTTTAGTTGGGTATTCTATGGTTGAGTTTTTTGTAAACTTGCATATCCACCATATTTGGGTTGTGATAACTATGATGCCCACATAAGTTGTTGTGACTGTAGAATCACCAGATTCCAAGAATTCTAATTCTAGATAGGAAGTATCTAATTCTATATAGGTTGATTCTAACTAGGCATTTCTAAAATATGATAAGTTAGTATTTTTGGTGCTCAAGGTGTGGTGTAAGGGTTGGCACCTTGTCTATTGGCTTCACCAATTAGATTAGTTTGAGTTGTAGTAGGTGTTTGTTGAGTAGCGATCATAAAAACATTTTTAGTGGTGTCTTTGTTATTTCTTAAAGGGATCTATAGTTATTTTCATCATGTTTATGATATTTTCATTATTTATAATATAATATGTGTGAATTCTTTATGTACTATTGTAGAAGGTGACATTGAGATGTTGCATGTCCCATAACTCTATATATATTACCAAAATCCATTTTTACTTTGGGACACACATTTATGTGGTGTCCTTATTTTCCACACTCCATGCACCAGAGACCATATCTTGTCCTTTATATTTCATCATGTTGTTATTTTAACTTTTTTATAAGAACTTGAAGCATATTTTCCATCTATGAACTTGGAGCTAAAGCTTCTCCATAATCTTCAATCTATGCTACACAGATAATAGTTGTCCTTGCCTCTGCTTTTTTAAGATATTGTGTTTTCATAATGTCAAACCTTATTCTCAGTCATAGACCTGATAAAAACTAGTTAGCTTTATCCTTCTCTTCCAAGTTAAATTCAACTTCATTTATTACATCAAAAAATCTGCAATCATAGTCATTAGCAGTCTTTTTTTCTCCTTACCAATTTTTCTTTAGGTCTTGGATGGTCTAAATGGAACTTATCTTTATTTTAAACTCTATGATAATCCAATTTTTAGTTTAATTAGTGTCTCAATTCATTAATTCATGGGGTTTAGGTGTTTATCCTATTATCTAAGTCAATTCTAGACTTGTTACAACTAGGCACAAATGTAGTATACCTCTATAGCACTCAACATTTATCACTCTACTATGTTGGCATCAATTAACATAAGGTGAAAACCTTATTAAATCACTAAAATTTCATCAAATAAATAACCGAGGGTTGTATTGGGCTAGTTGTGTGATGGCATAATGCATCATATATAAGACTTGGTCATTTAGCAAAGGCTTTTGAAAGATTCATTGGCATAGGCCATTTTTGGGTGGAGTATGTTGGTCTATAGGTACAAAGCCTATTTGGGGAACTATTTATAGTCATAAGAATGCAATCCTATATTGGGTTGGTTCTATAATCTCAAGGGTGCAAGCCTTTCCATTACTAAGCTTAGCATCATTCAGTGCTTTGAAGGGTTAATGAAATGTCTTAGTTCAAGTACATATTATATCTCATGTTTCTTGTAAGGACATCAAAGCTTGGGCACATAAATTTTATTACACTTAGGATATTTTAGTAGAGTATGATGATGACATCATATTTTACACAAGGATGTCATTATCGATCTAGATCAAAACTTTGTTGAACAAAACATTCATATATTGAAATTACACTGTTATAATTATTAATAGTAATTACACAATTTAACAAGGAAGTAAAAGACATTCAATCAAAGGACACTATGTATCATGAAAGCCATTCTTCTTCATATACATAAATATTCAAATACAAATTATAGTCCATATTATAGAAATAGGGACATAAAGAAGAGAACAAGCTTCACTAACTAATTATCTACCCAAGGGCTCATAGGCAAGTTTGGGCTTATACAAAATGGAGCCTTAGTAGTTTCCATGATAAATTCTATTATAATGGCATCCATATCCAAATTCAATTCTATAAAGCTTTGATAAATTAGTTTTCCTCCATTTTCTTTACTGGTTTGAGGTTGGCTTTATAGTATGTAGGAGTATCTTCTACCAGGTTGGAGTTGCATATGTTGGGTGCTGAGTTGGATATTTTTACAGTCATTATGCCAACTCCATTACCTTGTTCCCATGAAATTGTGATCACCATGTGTATCTACTCCTTAAATAGTCCCAATACATTATGGAGTTAGTTATCCACCTACTAGTTGGTACGAGGTGTGCATCGATACCTCTAGCTAGCATAAAAGGGGATCAAAAAAATCATACCAAATGATTGCCTCAGGCCGAGATGTCATTCAAGTTGGTATGGATCCATACTTATCCAAAATAGGGGACCAACATTACCCCATACAAAATTACTAGTCCACCTTGGTCTAGTGTTTCAAAGCTTTTGGCATGCAGAATTTGAGAGCACTCTCCTTCAGGTTGGCACTAAAGTCCTCAAAGCCCTTGATAGAAAGATTGAGTTCCTTAGTGGCACTATCTATATCCATAGAGGTGGCACTGAATGCAAGCACATCTATCTTCTCTAATTCCTTTTTAAAGGCCTCAAGGTTTACCTTAGATGTTGTCACTCCTATGTCTAGGATTTCCCCTTATTCATAGGCCTTGGTCTACAAGGCACAAAAGAGTGCTTTTAGGATTTGTTCCTAGTCTTTGATCTATGTGCTTAAGGCACTAACCTTCCCCATTATCTGGGTGGACTCTGACCAGATTACAGTGTATACTTACACCATTAGCTCCCCATTCTCCCCCTTTTGCCTATTTGAGGTGCATTTCTATGACTAACATCTGGTTGGAGAAGATGTAAAATATGTATTTTATTGCATCTATGCCCTCTTAAAGCTTTATGAAGAGGTATTCCACCTCTTTGAGCTTTAAATCTAGATCCCTTTTTATCATAGTACATGGGTCCTCCTCTTCTTCTTATGCCATCTCTATCTTCAACCTTAGAACTATTTACTCCACTAGCACACATACCTTGTCAACCTCTGAGATTTTTTATGTGTCAATACCATCCAAGAGGGATGGCTTGGTTTTCTTATGCACTCATATAGTTTCTATAACTTAAAATTCATGGCTTTATCTTCTTCTTATGTATACAAGGTTATTTTCTTCCATTTTGAAGCCTTAACATCATTGATGATGTTCTTCCACATGACTTCAAAGGCCATCTGAATAGTGAATTTGTTGATCTAACTAGGTTCATGGTGTGTGGATTTATGAGAAGGAAATCATGCCCTTCTTTCAATTTATATATGCCAAATATAGCCTTCTATGTTATCTCAAAGTGAGGCTCATCCATATAGCTATCAAATTCCAGTGATAGCTATTGTCATGTCCTAGTTATGATAGCTATGGGGGGCATGTATTCAAACATTTAGAAATTTCATTTGTCCACCCCTTCTGCATCTTTTCTCTTAGGCTCAGCTCCATACCTTCTTATCTGATAGATAGCTCCATTTATTCTTCCTCCTCATCATCGGTGCTACTGTTATTTTTAGTGCTTTCCTTTGAGGTTTCTTCTTCCTAAAAATTTAGGGGTTTTTCTTTAGACTTGTCCCCATTATCCACTTCTTCTTCCTTGGTGCCAGCTTCACCCTCTTATTTTTGTTGGGTCTCTATGGTACTCTCTATTTCTTGATTTTTTAAGGCACTAACATCACCTTCCTTTTCTTTAGGTGCCCCTTCATTACTTGGGTGCATCTATATTAAATCTTGGTCTATTGTGCTAGTGGAGGTGTTAGGCACCTTTTTTACCACTTCCTTAGTAGGTTTCACACTTACAATAACCTCTTTCTCTTCCTTCTCTTTCTTAGTATTTTCCTCTTCGGCCATCTTCTTTTTCTTAGCCTTCATCTTATTTACTAGTGCTAAGGTCTTTTTTTCCTTAACCTTCATTTCCTTGGCCTCAACTTTCTCAATCTCCTCCTAGGTCATGCCTTTTTCCATCATGGCCCTCCTTTTTTTCTCTAATGCTAGCACCATCTCTATTTCTTCCTCGGTGTAGCCCATTTTCTTCCATAAGTTTCTCTTTTCCTCCTCAGTTCATAAAGGTTGTGTGGAGAAATATTTGGATAAGGCATTAGGCAGATTTCTTGCCTCTCTAAACATGATGGTAATGCCACCATGGAAGGCCTTCTAGACTTCTTCAACACTAGGCTCTTCTCTTGATTCTTCTGTAATCTAGACTTTGGTTCCTACTTCTTCCTCCTTCATCTCTTCACCTACCTCTTATACTTCCATTTCCTCATGCATCTCTTACACCTCCATCTCCACCAAGGCTATTATGGGTATTGCAATGTCCCCCTTGGACTTATTATCCTCCTTCTTATTGGGAGAATAAATCCCTATCACAAAGGTCACATACTTTTAATTTGGGGTAAAATAAGTTGCTTGTTCATCAAAGGTGATATTTAACCTTAGGTGTTCTTGAATTTATTCAAGTGTTTCTCCTTACTTTTTATAGGGATATTTATTCTACACTACTAGCATTGGCTTCCCTTTGTTACTGATCTAGAGGGGGAGATCATCATCCTTCTTAGGGCCTGCACCCTTCTTTGTCAACTTCATTTCATAATACATGTGTATGTGCCTAAGTATTACTTCCTTCTGAAGGGGATGGAGGTCAATGCAATCTAAGTCATCCTCCTCATCCTTAGTATACTTTCCTCCTAGGTGCACATATTAGTGTTATAAACTACTTCTTTCAAAATCCATGGCCTTCACTAGGATATCCAATTGTTGCACATCAGGAATTCTCCTTAATGCATCATTGAAGTACTTGGTGGAAAATGTGTAAGGGAGTTTCAATTAGGCTGATTAGTTGTCATCTATGAGTGACAAGTGCACTATATAGAAGTGTTGCATAATGGTGAAGGTCACCATTCCAAACATGTTTTGGTGAAGTTCCTCAAGGATGCACCATTCTATCTTAAATTCCTTTATGTATTTTGTGCACCACCCCATCACCCATGTCTTTTACTTCTGGGAGAAATAAGGGGGGTAGGTGAAGTCTTGATACTTCAGTGCCAAGGAGTCCTTTTACATTAAGAAGACCCAAATATTGTCTTTGTCATCATCAAGCATGTCGATCTCCTCCATAATAATTAAGATCAATATTGACCCCCACATGAAGGTATATCATACCGTGTGACACTCAAGCACATTTTTTACCATTTCTTTATAAATGAATTTTGTTATGTTGAACTTGACCCCTTACATCATGTGGTGGGAAATTCATAAGTAGGCCTTGGAGATATTCATTCATCATCTATTAGGGCAAATTTTTGAACTTATGATTCATATCACTACCCTCATGTTAGGGTCCTTGATATCCTATATTGGGAACAAGAAACTTCCCTTATAATACCCAAGGATTTTTATGACCCTTTCTACTTCAACATCATTTGCCATCATCTAGTGGATGTTTGTGTCAAATTTTGGGAGCCTAGTGATTCTACTAATTAGACTCATTGAAAAATTGCATGCACCTTCCTGTAAAGTAGAGTAGTCTCCATGGATGTGTAAGAGGAGGAACTACATGAGTTCCTCTAACTTTCCAAAACACAACTCATATATCTAAGTTGTACCAGTGGTTGTAAGTCTATCTCAGATGAAGACATTGAATAATGCCATGTCCACTTCTATCTTGGCCCCTATATCAACCACATAGTCTTGTGTTAGATATTATGCATTACTTGAGGTAAGATGGTTGTATTATTTTAGTCGATAACTATGTATAAAAGATGCATATTTCTCTCCTACCAAGACCTCTATGGGAAATTGAGTTTCCTGGTATGACATCTTTGTGAGCACCTTAGGATCAACTACTTTTATTCTAACCCCTTCCACTAGTTATGTTTTCTTCTTTGTAGCGGCCATCTCTTTTATCATCTATACCCATTTGGTATCCTTCTATGCTTGCGATGGATCAAAACTCATTCATTTCTTTCCCATCCTAAACTATCTAGAGTTGAAGCATAATCTATTGATTTTGTTGAAGCCTCTAATGTTTTGTATTTCTTTTAATAGTCATGGGTTCTACGATTGTTATATGCATTAAAATATGCTCACCCCACTAATTTTCACTAATTTCACCTAATTCCCCTATTTCCTAGTCATACTAACCTTTGGCCTAATTCCCATACCCATTCCTACATCCCATATAACCTTTACCCCATCCTAAAACCAATTAATCTTCTAATAAACCCCCATTACCTCCTAACCTACTCCCTAATCCTACTTGTCAATTCTAAATTCAAGAAAATCCCAACTACCCACCCACCACCCTACACTAGCCTTCCCTAAACCCCTAAACCCTATGGGAAGATTTTTGTAATTTAAGGATTCTAAAAATATCTCCAATTTAAGCCCCCTTCTTTTAGAATTTCCCTATTCTAGAGATTTCCATGGAATTAAAAATTCCATGGAAATTCCTCAACCATAGATCCTCCCCCCATGTGCCTATAAAACTAAGCCACCCCTCCATACTCAATAATAATGAATGAATGAATGCACAAGTGAATCATATCCTCTAAGCAAGCCATTAGCACTCTCATCAATCCATTCAAGCACTCATAAATCCATTGTCCACACCCATAGTATTTTGGAAATCATTATCAAGCATCTTCAAGCAATCTAACAATAAAGTCATTCAATCTCAAATCTATAAGATTTTAATCTTGGAATGGAGATATGAGAAGGTAAATATGATGGTAAAAAAGATATTTTGATTCTAATTTACTTTCTCTATCCTTTCATATTGGTGTCAGTAATTTTTGGTGTGTATTTACCATTTGATAATATTCTTGAAGAACCCTAAATTAGTGCACATTTTGATGACCATGGTGGGATAAACCTCCCTTATTTAGGCTAACACTCTTGTTGAAATTAGTCTACGTGATTGTAGGACCAAATGGACATTGAATCAAGCCCAAATTTTTTAATTTTTCACACATTTTAGGCAATTAGTGGGATTATACTCCAAGTAGTGATATTACAGTCATGGCATCATTGACCCGAGTAGCGATATTGTGGGATAGGTCATTAACGGTTAGGGGTTTTATTAGGGTTTAGGTTTGATAATAATATGACTCTGATAATAATATGACTCTGATAATCATAGGATTGACCTTCGATTATAAATATTGATGATTATAATGATGGTATTGTAATTCCTATTAGAAAACCTTGGATTTTGAGACATGTTAGACTGGCTATGTACTTGTTTGTAGGTGTGTTATTTTGTGTGTGTAGGATACATGGTATTTTATTGAATATAGGTTACTTGGACATCTTACACAATCTTGTGACTCTTCAAGTAGTGATATTGTCCTCTTATTAGTAGTAATGTAGATTTTGGTAGCAATTTTATCTAAAATATTAGTTGGGTTTATAGTATCTCTTGTTTTAGGTTAGTTTATGCTTTTTTAGGTTATTTTCTCTCTATTTTTGAAACTATGTGTAGGGTATAAGGAATAATTATTTTGAAATAAGGAGGTAGGTTTTGTAGACATTCGATAATCTCGTAACTCTTGGAGTAGTAAAATTGGCTTGTAAGTAGCAGGTTTATTGTTCCTAGTTGCAATATTGCCTAACTATCAAGACCTGGTAAAACTCCTCCCCTGTCACCTTTGATTTGTCATTTATAGAATATCCAATGTCTATGTAGTAGGGATATGAGGTTTTGAAGACTGTAATTTTTTAAAACATCCCCTTTTTTATCAACAAAACTCCTTACAAACATTCCCTTCTATAGTCAATTTATCACCTCATTGATATCTAAAAATCCACTTATAGGGCATTTTTTATCTTTTAGGGTTTTTACAAATCACAAGGGAGGTTGTTGAAAACTTATCTCACAAAAATATCTAGTTATAACTTGTAATACCGCTACTCCCTTAGTCACAAGAATACCCAGCAACTAGTAGATTTATCATCCAAAGTTGTGATATTGTAGTTTAGCACATTCAAGTTCAATTTTAGGCTCTTATAATAGTTTGGTCATCAGGAATTGTATTAAAAATAAATCCCTATAATTTTTTATGGTTTTATATACTTTTTTATCAGTTAAGACAAACTTAGGTAGCTTAGTCTAGTCTTGCAATATCGCTATTAGTATCTATTTTACAAAGGTGGGTTTGTTAGTCAAAATAGTGGTATTGTCTAACTGTGATGGTCAGCATAGTAATTAGTTGAAAATATCACCATTAAATTCTTGTGGCATTGCATCTAAGTAGTGGGATTATGCATTCTAGTTGTGGGATTGTCCTGTGTAATTATGGGGTTACATATCTTGAGTTACTAATCCTTTTTTTTCAAGATTTTGAGGATCTTTAGCACCCCTCTAAGATATCTAACCTTTGTGATTATAGGTAGGGGTGACACTTTGGTTTGTTGATCCCTCCCTTAGGATAGCATGTGACATGGATTTCATCACCACACATGTGACTTAGGCCATAGGGGTTAGTGTCATGGATTTCACCATCATTCTCTAATCACACTCCATGTTTTAGTGGAATATAACAATAAGGAGCGATGTCATTATGGCATGAGCATAATTCCCCATAAAGGGTTCCATGGAGTGATGGGTGATTAATCCCATATACCCAACGTAATTAGATATCCTCTTAAATGGACTTGGGCCCCAACATACCATCATGTATATCAAGGACTCCCCTATAACCTTTTGTAAACCTTAGAGTAGGGGACTGTAGCTGTAATAGGTGTTCCACTGTTGGCTTTAATAATAGTGCCCAAGTGACCATCAAGTGCAAGCAAGGTCAAGAGGGTTTGGTCAATTTTATAATGGGTCACAGGCCTACAACCTCACTTGTGTAGCTATTAGATGGTGTGGATATCATGTTACACTCTTATATAGCTAACTAATTTAGGATTGGATTTGTGAGTGTTGTTTATGTGTTGTGCCAAGACCCATTTTATTTGATAACCGAGTCAGCCACACCCTTAATTTTATGTTCATACCTTAGAAAACCTAATAAGATCACTTTTATCCACTCATCATCATCATCTCTTCATACCTTTTTTGACCATCTCATATCACTTCCTACACTTTTACATAGTGCCATCCATTTTCCTTAACCAATTGTGATCAATATTTTGACCATCATATATCCCCATAGTCATACCATACCATTCCATAACACATTTTTTGTATACACCCATCTTAAAAACACTTAGTCTCCATCTTTTAGTCACATACCCCTTTTGACCACACACTTTCCCATTCTCTTTTATTCATCTCATTGTCACTTCTTAATCCTATCCACACCTCATAGGACCTATTTATCTTAAGCCCTCATACATCCACTTCTCCTCTTTGAGCATCACATTGAGATCCTCATCACACTTACACACATATTCTCATCCAATATCCATCCCATAGTATTTTAACATCCATACCTTATCCATATCATATCTATAATTCACATTTTTATCTATCTCATATCCATCTATACCTTATCCATCTCATATCCTTGCTTATCTATCCACATAATCCATCTCACATCTTTATCTAGTTCATATCTTAATCTATCTTACTCATCACATCTATCCACATCACATATTACCCACATCTTTCCCATTCATATTCTTGTATATTTTAAGCACGCCTTGTCCGCATCATATCCTTGTATATTTAATCACATAATATCCACACTTTTATACATATTAACCCATTTATCTTCTAGTAACCATCCCATTATATATCTCGTACCATCTCACATATAGGGACTATCCATTTTCTACCCACTCTCTCTTTTTCTTTCATTATATTTTCACCTCACATTCACACTCCCTTTTCACCAATCCATACACATCAAATTTACCTACAGCCATAGTCTCATCCTTCACATTTTTGTGGATTAAAACATCATCCCTTTTCCATGCCCTATCTACCTTCCACTTTTGTGACCCAACTTTTGCTTTTCAATCATCCACTCCTAGAATCCATCCATCCCTCATCATATATTTATAATCCCACCACCTCTTTTCATTTTTCCTTATATCCCATCTATTAATTATCCCTTCATCCTTATATTATCCCATTTTTTCTGAGTTCCCACATCCACTTATCTCCATCTCATCTTGTCATTATCTTATCTCCCTACCCATGTTATCCATCCATTATAGTTTCATCCATTTTACCCTCTTTTATATATATATATATATATATATATATATATATATATAAGAGCGTAAAATGGATGAAACTATAATGGATGGATATAGGGAGATAAGATAATGACAAGATGAGATTTTACCCTCATATATATATATATATATATATATATCTTCCATATCTAGATATCCATCCTATCTATATTATTATCATATCATCCTACCACATTTTGTCATTATCCATATATTCTATCCTCATCCATATCATCTTCATACCCTCATAATAATCTATCATCTTCATTACCTCATCATAATCCTCTTGTAATTATTTTCATTCCCCCTAATCCATCTTTCATAATAATTACCCCCTCTCTTTATGGATATCCATGTCATTCCATCCATATAAGCCCACCTATCATCAATATCACTTCCATTATCTATATATATGCCATTATCCAATTACCCAACTCATCCATATAACATACCCCACTTCATCCTCATGTCACCATATCTCCTTATAAGTCGTCTATCCACCTAGTCTATATTTCATATATCCCAATCATGTGCCAAAATTACTTCTCATATTTAGTAGTCATTTAACCCCTCCTCTTTGTCATTAATCATCCCTCATCTATTTATTTTGTCTCATCATATCCCCATAATCCATTTTATTTTTATTAGTTTATCCATATAATCCATCTTTGACATCTTTCATATAGTCTAGTCCACTCCATTTATTCATATATCATATTATTCCCCATATAGTCTATCTTCTGGAACCCTTTCCATATCCTTCCTTATTATCTCATCCCATCCTCATTCAGTTACCAATCCATAATCCATCCATAAATCAACTTTTATATATCTTAAATCCTTCCTCTTTTAATTTTGAGTCCTTGAACATTCCACACCTTCCATTGTACAACCCTTTTCTATCACTTGTATATATTCATCCCATTATTAACTATCTATAGTATTCCCCTAATTTATTTTTTTTCATTCATCCATATAGTACTTTCTTCTATCATCCCATCATTTTGGATGTGTAATATCTCACATTCATCCTAATAACATTTCACCCCATAATTATCCATCACCTATCTTTTATCCCATCCTTTTATCAACCATTTATCCCTTTCATCTTTACCCATCAAAAAGTTCTTCACCCCCATCCATCTATTTTGAGAGGTAACATTTGTCCAAACTCTCACATCTCATCTCTATTATCCACTACCATCATCCTCTTTTCAAATATTATTTTTGGTCTAAAATCTAAACTTTAGGTGGTCACCCATCTCCCTCAAATCATTAGTCATCATCTTATCTTGGCTTGAAATTATCATTCTACATAGCCTTATAAGGTATCAATCTAGCACCCATCACTATCTTTTATCTCTATCAAGTATCTTTATCTCCTATCACCCATCAATTTCTCCACTTTCTAGTTGACAAAGTTATTTGATCCCATCATCCTTTCTCATCTTTTGCTAGATTGATTTCTTAAAAGACTATCGACGTCCTCATCTTTGACCACTATTAGTCGAACCCTTTAACTAAAGCTAGTATTTGAAACCCTTCAACCGTACCTCATCACATTTTATCCTCTTAATTTTTCACCATGGTCATCCAAACCCGAGCTCAACTCTACCTTGGAAAAGGCTCTAGTCAAGATAATAATAGGGGACAAATAATGGATCTTAATTAGGAGTATGAGGACTATCACAGTGACATGCATACTCCTAGAGAAGAGAATGAGAGAAACATCCTCCTCCATAATGATGATGTTTTCAATATCCTTGATCGATATTTAAATAAACACCATAATAAATTACTAGTATGAACCATATAAATTGGGGGCACCTTACCACCTACCTTCAACCACACCCTTCTAAATAATATCATCTACCTATCGAGATCGACATCACCACATCAACATGCTCATCCCAATATTTGAGAATAAATATAAGTAGACCATGTATTTATGGAGGAAGAGGAACATCGATAACCACCACTCATCAATAATCATACTGAGGCTAATAGGAGATAGGTTGTCATTGAGGACTGCCTAGATCAAATAACATAATAAATCAACACCCTCCTTCGTAACCAATGACCACCATAACCATGACACAACAACACCAATACTATAGACAATATCAATAACCATGATAATTATAACAACCAAATCCATACCAATAATAACACCCATCACACCCACATCCCAAGGGGTAGTCACAATTAGAGTACCAATCTTCTTAGGGACCCCACCTTTGCCCAAAAGTGGAAGATGATGAAAGAAACCCTCCAACAGGTGGATCCTTGATCCCAATCCCTTAAGTACATATATGAATATTTTTTTTCCTCACCATTAGGCATCAACATTCTCTAAATTCCCTTCCCCTCACACTTTGAGGTCCCAAAATTTAAAAAAAATCAGGGAAAGGATGATCCAGGAGACGACATACAGGAGTTTTATATCGCCTACCACAAAGTAGCATATGAGGATGCTTGTTTGTTGAGTTTATTCCCTAAGAGTCTAAAAGGAATAGAATTAGAATGGTTTATGCATCTACCAAAGGGGTCAATCTCAAGTTTTGGTGAATTACCTATGTAGTTCGTTAGACATTTCTCTTTTAACATAGAACATGATATATCTATTATTGACCTCTATAACACAAAATAAAGGAACAAGGAAAGCCTTGTCTAATTCTTGTAATGATGGTGAGGATTGGCAAGCTATTTAAGGTGTAGTGTGCCTAAAAAGGATTTATCAAAGATCTTTATGGATAATCTTAACATTGAGTTAAAATACCAATTAAAACTACAGTGTACTAAAACCTTTGATGAAATCATAGAAAAGGGAATGCAAATCGAAAAAGACCTTATAGAAAAGGGAACCATTAAGTTATTTTCTTGTAATGAGCACACATATATATAGATAACTCATTTTCAAATAAGCGTAAGGTCTTTAATAAGAACAAGAATGTTGTAGGCAATGGTATGATAGACTCAAAACAACAAGCATATCATATCCAAACCATCAAAAGAAAGGGGCCTTCTCAACACCCTCATGTTTCTCCTATCAAAGTTTCACGAGGCAAGCATAAGCCTCGGATAAGAAAAATACCACTAACAAGCTTGAGATTTCCACTAGAGATGGTCTTAGAATAATTAGTTGATACCAATATGATTACTCTATCTAAAATTAGACCCGTGGATAATCATCAACCTAAACCTAATTAGTAATATAAAGATGATTTTTACAAATATCATCAGGTAAAATGACATGATACTAAAAATTGTATGCAATTAAAACACTATATTCAAGACCTAATAGAAAGAGGTGATATTGAGATTGAAGGAGAAGCACCATCAAATCAATCAAAAAATTAGCACCTTAGAATTTATAAAGATCATTTCCCAAAGCATGAGTAGAGGAACCATAGATTTCAATGGGACTAGGGTCAGGCATCATCTTAGAATTTCACTAATTAACATGATTTTACCTATCATTACATTAATACCATAAAAATATTCCACATGAAAAATTTCACCCCATCTCCATCTCCCATCCTAAAAATAAATAGGGATACAGCTGATTATTTTATCACTACTCAGTGTAATAAAATAGTCATTCCCATAGCCCCTTTTCAATAGCCTTCCAATTCATCCATTGCACCTAGGAGGAATACCTATAAGAAAGATAAAAATGGGTCAGATAAACCTTATGATATCATCCAATAGCTAGAAAATACCCCCACCAAAATTTTGCTTATAGAGTTCTTCAAAACATCTACTTTACATAGGTAAAGACTAAATCAAGTACTCAATGATCTCAAAGTGCCTAGTGATCTTGATACAAACCAATTCCAAGCACTAGTAGCACACCTATCCCCCTCCCCACTACTCACTTTTAGTGCTCAAGATCTACCATTCGTTAACCCTCATCATAATTACCCATTGTACATTGAAGTCACCATTGCACATCACTATGTCTCGCACATTCTTATAAATAGAGGATTAGCACTTAACTTGTGTAACATGGACTTATTGAAAAAATTGGGGTATTCTGAATCATCACTTGGGCCCACCCTTATAATGATAAAATCCTATGATGATAATGAATGGCCATTAGTAGGGTCTATTTATCTTCTTATCATTATGGAACCATAGTTTTTATCATTATGGGACATGTGGTTCATCAAACCTTGGTATATGTAGTCAATGTGGACTTACCATATAATATACCCCTCAGGGAGCCATGGATATATGCAATAAAAGTCATCCCATCCACTCTTCATTAGTGTCTAAAGTTTCCTCACTCAAGTATGGAGGTCACTATTCCTAGAGTTATTGATCATCACAGTTGTCAGATGGATCAATCTATCTCTCCATAATTATCTCATGGCACTAAAAATTCCATCCTTAGTCCTATGGCTACAAAATACATCTCTCTTGACCAATTGAAATCCACATCTACTCCAACACCATATTTTACCAAGTTGAAAATCATGTCCATCAGCTATGGTGAATATGAGTATAAAACCTTATACATTGGCCATATTTAGTTATCTCCCCATAGCTATGGGTCCTTGATTTAAAGGAAAGAAAACCCATCAAATATAAATTTGGGCCTATAAATTTTAAAAGTGTAGGGCTTTTATCTAAAGAATACATTAAGGATGGGCATGATTCTTGGCTTACATAATGATGAAGTCTTCATTTCACCTAAGAAAAGTTATCCCAACGTCCATTACATGATGGAAAACATGAATTGCAAAGGAAAAGACTAGGAAAACAAGAACAGGGTTGGTTGGAGCCTATTAGTGTCCAAGAAAATTCATCAAACTCTGGTCTAGGGTCTAAACCATATGATTATGACCTGATCAATATCATTATGGATTCTATCCTGACTAATGAGTAACCTATCCTCGATGAAGACATCAAAATAGGTTATGTTTGTAGTCACTTCAAAGATTTGGCTACCACAAACCTTTTCTTTGATACCACTATATCCACCATCAATGTCTCCTTCCGCTACCCTTCCCTCATATACTAGGATTCCAAACAAGAGCCTACTATTGATACATTTCAAAATGATGAAGCCATCC
Source organism: Torreya grandis (assembly GCA_037957365.1). Taxonomy (NCBI): domain Eukaryota; kingdom Viridiplantae; phylum Streptophyta; class Pinopsida; order Cupressales; family Taxaceae; genus Torreya; species Torreya grandis. Next base: position 396,119 of record JARHVA010000377.1, read on the forward strand.
TTAAATATAAGGGGAAAAGAACTTTTATGCCATCTAAAGACCATAAGAAAGGATTTTTTATTGATTTGTGTGAATCAGCCTACTTTGGAGAGCAAGAACAATTTCATGTCCAAAATGAAGATGAGCATTCAGAAGAAGAGTCCTATAAAGAATCGGATGAGATCCCATCCAACTCCATTAAATTAGAAGATTATTCAGATATTGATACTAAGTTGCTACATGGTTTTTCCTCTCATATACCTCAAATCAAATTACCCCTTTATCTATAAAATCAATCACCCTCACTCATTAAAGATGTAATAGAAGTAAACATTAGAACTGACAAAAATCCTAGGATAGCAAAACTAGGGGCATTTCTTACCAAATCAGAGTGTAAAATTCTTATTATGTTTCTAAAATAATTTATTGATATATTTGCATGGATCTATATAGATATGTCAAGCTTGGATCCTTCACTAGTAGTCTACAACCTTGTTGTGCACCCAAATGCCAAACACATAAAACAAAAATTATGCAAGATGCAACCAAAGGTGGCATTGCTAGTTAAGGAATTACAAAAATTATTAGAAGCCAGGTTAATCCACCCCATTGACTATTCAAATTAGATATCAAATATTATTTTGGTCACCAAACCTCAAGGTAGAATCTAGATATGCACCAACTTATGGGACATCAATAAGGCATGTATAAAATATGACTTCCCACTTCCAAACATTGATATGATCATAGACTCCACCACTAGATATGAGATGTTATCCCTCATAGATGATTTCTTGAGAAATAATCAAATCAAGATTGCTCCTGAAGACCATCATAAAATGGCATTCATCACTCTATGGGGTACCTTCTACTATCAAGTCATGCCTTTTGGCCTCAAAAATATAGGGGCAACTTATCAATAAGTAATGACTGATATTTTCCATGACATGATGCATGACATAGTAGAGGATTATATTGATGACATTTTAGTGAAGTCTCACTTGTGATCCAAGCACCATGAAATCCTTAGAAGAATCTTTGAGAGATTACATGAATACAAGGTATGGTTGAACCCTAAAAGGTGTGTCTTTGGTGTAACATCTAGAAAATTACTAGAGTTCATTGTTTCAAGAAGAGGTATTGAAGTAGACCCATCAAAAGTAAAATCTATAACTAAAATGCCACCCCCACGTAATCTCAAACAACTCTATAGTCTTTAGGGCAATCTTTTAACCATCAAGTGATTCATTTCTTAGCTCACTGATAAATGATAGCCTTTTACTCACTTGCTAAAGAAAGGGGTTATTTTCTATTGGAACAAAGAATGCCAAAGAGCCTTCAAAAGTCTTAAACGGTATTTGGAAAATCCACCTATTTCATCTCCACCAGTTTTGAGAAAGCTTTTGTTTCTGTATATTTCAACCACACCATGTGCCATTGGTGCCCTATTATCTCAACATAATGATCAAGGAAAGGAACAAGCTATTTATTATCTCAGTCAAACATTGATATCATATGAACTAAATTATACACCTATAAAGAAAGCATGTCTAGTCATGGTCTTTACATCGTAGAAACTCTAGAATTATATGCTCAACAACCAAGTTCGGCTTATCTCCAAAGTTGATCCTTTAAATTATCTACATTCAAATCAGCATTAACAAGGTGAGTAGTAAAATGGATCATGCTACTCAATGAGTTTGATATATAATATATTAATCATAAATTTATCAAAGGGTAGGTCATAGTAGATCAACTATTTAAAGCACCATTAGAATCGACTGAACAAATTGTCACTAAATTCTTGAATGATTCCATCCTGAATACTTCATAAATAGAAGGTTAGAAGTTATATTTTGATAGCTTGTTCACCACTCACAGATTAGGGGTAGGTATTCTCTTGGTCACCCCTCAAGGTGATCTAATTTCTAAATCATTCTATCTCATTTTCCCCTATACAAATAATACTTCAAAATATGAAGCCTTAATAGCAAGACTCCACCTTGTTATCCAATGGAATATCTAGTATTTATAATTATTTGGGGACTTATAACTAATTATCAAGTCAACAAGGAGTTTAAAATAAAGGATGAGAAATTGCTTCCCTATAAACAATTGGTGGATCAATTGAAGTCAAATTTTGAGTCTATCACTTTTAAACAAGTACCACATGAAATTAATAAGGAAACTGACTCTATGGCTACTTTAGGCTCACTCATTAACCTTCTTGAAGATGTCTTTAAGCATAATTTTCTGATTGAGCACCTCATTATCCTAGCCCATCAGTCATTGGCTCCTCTTCAAATTTTTGCAATTGATAATCCCAGTCTTCCTTGGTACCATGATATCTATTAGCACCTTCATGATAATATCCTTCCCCAAAACCTTAACTTCCATAAATACAAATCCTTCATCCATTATATCGCTTGTTACACTATCCTTGGTAGCACGTTCTATCGATAGGGTTCTGATGGAACCTTATTGAGATGTTTAACATTCGATGAGATGACTCAAACCATAAAGGAGGTTCATGATGGTATCTATGGAGGTCACATCAATGGAATGGCCTTAGCCAAGAAGCTCCTTTGAATGGAATACTACTGGCCAACTATGGAACAAGATGCTTGTCAGTACATGCAAAAATGTGTGGCTTATCAAAAACATGGGAATCTTATCTATACACTGGTGCAATAATTTCAACCTATTATGAGTCTATGGCCTTTTTATATATGGGGCCTTGATTTGATTGGAAAAATAAATCCTAATTCATTTTATGGACATAAGTTTATCATCACGACTACAAAATATTTCACCAAATAGGTAGAGACAATGTCACTGACTTATACAACAGTCTCCAAATATCAAAATTCATCATTCATCGAATCATTTACCATTTTGGTATCCCCACCAACATAATTTTTGATAACAACAAGTCCTTAAAGAATTAAGATGTTGAGGCCTTATGTCAGAGGTACCATATCACACAGTATTTCTCTCCTCCATATTACCCCCCAAGGCAATGGATAGGTGGAAGCAAAAAATAAGACTCTGGTCAAAAAATTTAATAAAATTATTAATAAATTTGGATGCAATTGGCATACTTAGCTATATCTAGCCCTATAGTCCTATTGCATGAGTATCTACATAATAGTAGGAGCTACTCCATACACTTTGGTTTATCGAACTGAAGTTATCCTACCAGTGGAAGTATAAATCCCTTTTCTTCATCTCTTATTATGAGGAATAATCATGGATTATAATCTCCAACAAGAGAGCCTATAAGAATTAAAACTACTAGATGAAAAGAAACAAAAATCCTTAAATCACCTTTGAGCATATCAAAATAAGCTCAAGAATCAATATCATAAAAATATTCAAGCCCTGGAGCTTGAAGTGGGTGATTTCATCCTTGAAGAAAATTAGAAGAATACAAACACAAAAAGAGACAAGAAGGGAAAATTTAAAGCAAACTGGCTAGGCCCCTATGTTATTATCACTAAGTTCAGCTCAATAGATTACAAGTTAGCCATGCTTGAAGGGGAAGAACAGGATGATCCCATGAATATCATGCACCTCAAGCACTTTTGTGCCTAGTCTTCATATCAACATCTTTCATCTATAAGACATCTCTCATCTATCACCATCCATTCTTATACCTCCCAATTAGTCCCAAAAAAAACATCTAATGGTGAAAACTAGCTTGTTGGCATTTTGGGAAAGTACCATGGTGAAAATAATTTTTAGCCACCATGGTAAAGTTACCCTAACCCTGGTCTTGATAAGTGGGAATTATCAACAAGGTAGGATCACTATTTTAATAAAAGAAGATAGGGCTAGTCAATAACCATTTGTTGGAAGTTCCCTCTTGAGTCATTTATCCACACTTCAAGAAAATATTTATTTCCCCAAGTCCCATTCATATCCATAGTATCCATATCTTCCCTCTGCAAATCTTCTTTGATAGATATGTATCCTCTTAGCCTCAATTAGATCATGTCACACCCTATCATTCCTTACTATCATTAAGTCCATCCCTTCCCACTATCATTATGGAGGGTTATCCTAGAATACGATCATTCTCTCTCCAAAGTTCATCATACTTGATGTAATATTGATTCTTGAAGGATCATCATCACCCCTATTGTTGTAACTTACCTCAAATTTTTACCATAGGCAAAATTCTTGAGTATCATTTATCCTATAAATAGTTCATATATCACTTGATCTTTCTACATATCCACTTAGTCTCTTCATCCATGTCATCACTATTTCCTGATCAATAATCTAGTTATCCTCATATTCATCATCCTCTAATCACTAAATCATCATCTACCATCTCCTATCTAGAACTACATTGTCCTGAGGTCTTTTAGACTATGTAGGTTGTGATCTAGGAATTTGAGTCAAGAGAGGATGGTTAGTATGGTGTTAGTTCCAAAATGAAAACAAAATGAAATAAACACACTAATAGCATAACATCTCTAGGCCTAGACATTAGGGAGAGATTAGTTAACAAAAGCAAATGACAAACACAATAAAAAAACAAAGAATTAAACACAAAACTCCATCACCTTCCTTGGATGCTCCAATTGCCTTTGTGGTAGTGGCTTGCTCAGCTTGTGTTCATGAAGTCCTTGGTAATGGAAGCTTGGCTACCTCCATCTCTCCTTGGCACCTTTGGCTTATAGCTTGGCTTGGCTTGAAATCAATTTGGCATGGTAACACTAATTGCTTAAAGCTTTTGAAACCAATACTGCATTATAACTTTGCATAAATTAAGCTTAGAAATGATGTTGTGAGGCCTCCTATTTATAGATTTTTGGATTTGGCTAGGATCAACTTAAACCATCCATCTCAAGATTGAGATGTATGGTTGAGGATTAATTCAATTTTTGGAATTAAGTTTGTAATTATCCTCATCATGGCATTGAAAGAAGGGGAAATTAAGAGTCATGGAGGGCATCATGGAAGGCATTGATGAGGCATGGGAGGCATGAATCTTGATATTTATGGCATTTATGGCCTAGGGATGTCTTCCCAAGAAATGAGGTCACTTGATGATGTAGATATTCAATATTCATATCTAAAAACAAGTTTTTAACAATTTTCCATGGAATTATTAATTATTTCTTAATTTGGGTTAATTAGCTCTTAAGCATGATTAAGCACTTTGTGCACAAATTACTCAAATTGATCAGAATGTCCTATTATTGGTCCAAAATTTGAATAGATTAGAATTTAAAGGTGATGTTCGATGCGTTATAACCATATTCCCATTTAAGATTTTTTCAATAAAAAATAAAAAAGGCACATGTCTTATGCAAAATATTTTGTAGGAAAGAGCAATCTAGAGCACCTAGATGCAAATTTGGCATTTTGAATAGAAATAAATTAATCAAAGTTAGCTAGCCCATAAATTACATTATCCCATTTAGGGAAACTCCAACCAAAATTGGATCTTGAATATGTTAGTTTCACATCATTTAGCATGTTTTAGTATGTTTAGGCCAAATTATGCATTTTAAATGGAAATTAGCCAAAATATTGATTGGAGGTTATTGGTGGTCAATTTTAGGTGTCTACAGTTTGCCCCTATTTGGGAAAGTGTTAAAAGATATAAGCACAATAACATCTTCTTAAAGAATAAAAAGGTCATGTATGCCTATAACTGCAATGATGATAAACTAAATGTATGATGCCGCTTCGAGGGAACAGTTGGCACAAGTGGGTTAGTGAACAGTCCCTCGAAAATAAAGAATCAAAATGAGGGGACCATAAAAAGGAAAGATGATGGGGTGAAAACATAATGATACTAAAAAAGTAGTCAATATCATTAGAATGTAAGTGATATGGTGTACAATGGTTTTCTCAAAGGTGGTTATAATCATTGTACCCTGATAATGGCAACATGGTATGATAACACAATGATTTACCCAAAGGTGGTTATAATCATTAAGAAGATGGAGCTGCCCCAGTTAGGATATACAAACAAGATAATAGCATGCCCCTATATGGGTAGAAAAATTAAAATGATGACAGCACAATGATTTGCTCAAAGGTGGATATAATCATTGAGAAATGCAGGTGGGATAGTGTGCAATGATTTTCCCATAGGCAATTATAATCATTGGACCCTGATTATGATAAACATAATAAAATTGGTCAAAGATGATGATAATTTAACACAGAGGGTAATGATGAATTAGAACAACCTATTATTAGGGAGATACCCTTCCAAACTAATAAAGGTTAAAATTCTTTCGTGGTTAATTACTTTTTTTGGGATATAATTGGGAGTGAAATCAGGATGTCAGTGCTAAAGAGATGTCACCATTATTGAATAGACTTCTTGAAGCTTAGGTTTGTTGTAGCACATGTCAGTAGGCATCATGGTATAACATCATGAGGACTGACTCCCATAATCCAATACTCAATAAAAAATAATGCACTAATGATAGAAACCATGATGACAATGTAAACATATGAATATGGATGGATTCAATTGTAAGTGTGGGCAAGGAATCACCCAATGAACACATATAAACTGAATCAAATAAACAGTACTAAAAGCAAACAAATAGGTAGACAAATAACATAAGCAAAAACAAACAAACAACAACATAATAAAAACCCTACAAACATTTCCCTTAGAAAATAGGTGACAACCTAACAAATGAACAGAATGGGTGAATAGAGGAAAAAGAAGGGGGTGGCCAAGCTATCTCCATATACACTAGGTAAGTGGATGCTACCTACATAGTTTCATGGATGTAATATCCAATAAAAACATTAGGCCAAATGTAGTTCTCTTAGGGAATGGGAAGAATGTGATAACTTAAAAAAACAAACAAAATGGATGTGATATAAGAATAGGAATGATCTTGAAAAATGGTAAGTGCATGAGAGAAAAAGGCCAAAAAGGATGGAGAAACTAAATGACAAGTGATTTGCTTGTAATTTAGTAAGGGTTCCTAGAATCCTTAAGGCAAAGAAGTGGTTAATGTTTTTGTTCTTTTCTAATGATTTTCAAATGTTTTTATAAGTTTTGGAGTGTCTCAACTCAATCAAGAATGATGAGACACTAAATGGTAAAAGCCCACAAAATGGCAAGAGCGTGGCTAAGGTTGCTCATAAAATGATGAGAGCATGGCTTAGGGTGATCACAAAATGGTGAGAGCATAGCTTAGGTTACTCATAAAATGGTGAGATCATGGCTTATGTTACTTGAAAAATGGCAAGAGTGTGCCTTAGGGTGCTCACAAAATGGTGAGAGCATGGCTTAGGCTACTCACAAAATGGTGAGAGTGTGCCTTAGGGTGTTCACAAAATAGTGAAAGTGTGGCTTAGATCACTTAAAAAATAGCAAGAATGTGGCTTAAGCTATTCACAAAATGGTGAGAGCGTGCCTTATGGTGCACACAAAATGGTGAGATCATGGCTTAGGTTGCTCACAACATGGTGAGAGCATGCCTTAGGGTGCTCATAAAATAGTGAAAATTGGCTTAGGTTACTCACAAAATAGTGATAACATGCCTTAGGGTGCTCAAAAAATAGTGAGAGCATGGGAAAAAAAGGTGACTAAACTAACCTCAACAAGTATTGAGTGATACCTACATAGTCCCAAAGTAGGACCTCAAGTCACTGTAGTTCCACCATTACAGTGGAGGAATTCAACTAGTGCAACAGTCAATTCAAATAAAATAGGCACAATGGGTAGAAAGACATAGTAAGTGGCAAGTTGGTATGTCAAGGCTTGATGTTTCCCCTAGTTTTCCTATAGGTAGTTATAACCAACACATAATGGCATATATCAATGATACTAATTTAATCAAAGGTGATTATAATTAGTAGTAAAACCAGTGGTAAGAAAGAATAATCAAACGAAGGATGCAACTACTAAAAATTTTGTCATATTGTCCCAAACTATGATCTCTATTTAAAGTACTTGAACCAACTAATGAAACTGATCAGATACCTTAATGTTGAAAATGTAGAATGGATGAGAAAAACCAAGGTCAAATGGGCTAGGCTGTAGAACACACGAGGTTGGATGATTGGAAATGGAAAGTGGAAATGGCAAAGAAGATGGATAATGATGATATTTGTACAAATAAGAATAGTGACAAAAAGGCATAACTAAAATGGTCCTTACAAATAATACACCTTAACGCTTAAGCATAATACCACTTGAGATGAATAATATTCATTGGCTCCAAAATTTCTTCTCTATCTGGTGTGGCAAGCCTGTATGCTCCTGATCCATAATTTGTAGTGATTATGTAAAGCCCTATCCAGTTTGGTTTGAATTTTCTTTTATGGTTTTTCTCAACCATGGTATTCTTTTGGTTTTTTTTAAGAACAAGATCACTAAGTTCAAATGTTCTATACTTGACATGCCAATTATAGTGTCCTTTGATTTTATTTTGATATGCTTAAATATTATTGAGCACGATCATGTATTTCTCATCCAGTAGGTCTAGCTCTTATAGGTGAGTTACTCGATAATCATGATCATCTAGAACATGCTTGAAAGAGATGCATAGAGAAGGAAATTCAACCTCAATGGGAAGGATGGCTTTAGTACCATAAATAATTACATAGTGGCTCTTATGGGGGTATGATGATTGGTACAATAGGCCCAAAGTGCAATGAATATCTAGAGGTGCCAATCATGACCGGCATCGTTAACAATCTTTTTGAGAATATTGACAATGGTTTTATTAGATGCCTCAGTCTAGCCATTACCTTGAGGGTAATATGTTGTATAAAAATATTATGTGATATTATATTTAGTACATAACTGGTCTACATCCTTATTCTTGAATGATCCTCCATTATCAAATATAATGTTAAAAGGAATATCATAGCGGTAGATGAGATGGTTGACGATGAATCTGGAATTTTTTTTCCAGACATGTAAGTGAGGGGTATAGCTTCAACCCACTTAGTAAAATATTCATTGGTGGTAAGGATATGTTTATGGCTATTAAATGAAGTGGGGTTAATCTTCCTGATGAGGTCAAGTCCCCATGTAGAAAATGGCCATGGTGTCAACATCAGCTTTAGAGTTTTTACTGGGGCATGAATCAGATTAGCATGTCATTGACATTTGTCACATTTCTTTACATATGCAATGGCATCTACATCCACTATGGGCTAATAATAACTAATACTCAAGAGATTTTTGGATAGGACTACCCTACTAGAATGGGCTCCACATACTCCTTTATGAACTTCTCTTAACGCTAATGTAGACTTCACCAAAGTTAAACAACGAAGCAGAGTTTCATCAAAACTATGATGGTAAATGGTGGTTCCAAGTAGAGTATAATGATCAAAATGATGAATGAAGGCTTTGGTTTGTTTTTGAGATAGGTTAGGTGCTATAACTTGGTCTTGAAGGTAGTTGTAAAGGTATGATTACCATATAGAATTAGGACCAACAATATCACAAATCTTGTCAACGATTGAAGGTTCATCAGTTGGTGCTGACAAATTCTTGATGAGGAATCGATACTCTCTAGCTTTGTCTATTTTTTTAATCAAAGAACCAATAGTAGCCATGGCATCTATAGTTATATTACTAGTCATGGGTATATGCTCAAACTAAATATTGGCAATTTGTTATTTAAGAGTATCGATCATGATTTTATATGGAACTAGTTTGTCATCTTTGGTCTAGAAATGATTTGTAACCTAATTGATGATTAACTGAGAATCACCATAAACTTGGAGATGAGATATATTCCAATGCAATACTTTTTGAAGTCCTAAAATAAGTGTTTCATACTCATCCATTTTGTTTTTACAAGGAAAGCTAATTCTAAATGATTTAGGGATTAGATCCCCCTATGGTGTAATAAATTATAGGCCTACCCTCAATCCATGTGTAGTGAATGAACCATCAAAATACAAATTCTAAGGCTACTCCTCAATGGGTGTATCAATAACGGTCATGATGGATTCATTAGGAAATAAAAACTTGAGTGGTTGTTTGTCTATGAGAGGTCCTTCAGCAAGTTGATCTACAAGAACTTGTCCTTTCATTACTTTCTGATTAACATACTCTATGTCAAACTCACTAAGAAGCATGATCTATTTAGCCATTCTACCTTTCAAAGCTATTTTAGATAGTAGATATTTGAGTGGATCTAATTTTTAAATGACCATGGTTTTATTATTTAACATGTAATGGCATAATTTTTGAGCTATGTAAATCATGGCTAGACAAGTTTTTCAATAGGCACATAGTTATGTTCATATATAACCAAGGTACAGCTTAATTAGTATACATCATGCTCTTTTCCATTGTCATCATTTTGAGCCAAGAGTGCCCCTAGGGCATGATCGATAGCTGATAGGTATAACAAGAATGACTTTCCTGACAAAGGTGGTAATAAAATAGGTGGATTAACAAGATAGTCCTTGAGTTGTTGAAAAGTTGTTTGGCAGTGATCATCCCAGTGAAATGCAACTCCTTTCTTAAAAATACATTTAAATGGAGGGAATTTTTCTACTAACTGAGAGATGAAGCATTGAATTGATTGGATCTTACCCTATAAACTATGGAGTTGCTTTAAATTGATTGGTGGTGGCATCTTGGTTATAACATGGACTTTAGCTGAATCAACTTCAATACCTCTAAGAGATATGATGAAGCCAAGTAATTTGCCTAAATTTACACCAAATACACATTTTTTTGGATTGAGTCTGACTTTTTACTCTCATAGTCTTTCAAATATCTTATGCAGCATTGTTGGGTGGTCAGCCCAGGTTTTAGATTTTCCCAATATGTCATTGACATAGTCTTCAACAATATCGTGCATCATATCATGGAATATGACAGTCATGGACCTTTGATATGTGGATCTAGCATTCTTAAGGCCAAATGGCATTACTTGATAACAAAATATTTGCCATAGAGTGGTGAATGTTATTTTATGTTGATCTTCTAGTGTGATTATGATCTGATTATATCTTAAAAAACCATCCATGAGTGAAATCATTTCATAACCTGCCATGGAGTCAATGATCATGTTGATATTAAGAAATGTAAAATCATCTTTAGGACAAGCTTTGTTGGTGTCTCAAAAATTAGTACAAATTATAATCCCTTCAAGCTTTTTGCTAATAGGTACTACATTAGAGATCCATTCTAAGTAGTCAATGGATCTGATACATCCTACTTCTAAGAGTTTTTCCAACTCTTTTTTTACCAATATAGCAATGCAAGGATGCATCTTACGTAGATTTTATTTGACTAGTTTGGCTTTAGGATTAACCACAAGGTGGTGTAAAACCAAGGTGGGGACTAAATCCAGCATATTGGAATAAGCCCATGCAAAGATATCTACAAATTCTTTCAACAAAGCTGTAAAGATGTCATGTTCCTCCTTAGTGAGGGATGCACCTAATTTTATCCATTTTAGGTCTGATGGAGTCTTGATGTTTACCTATATTATATCTTTGACTAAAAGGGTCAAACTATCTTCTAGGATAGTAGAAAATGACTTGAACTATTAAACTATGTCATGATACTCTATTAGGACTTGCTCTTCAACTTCTCCTAGGCATGATGAATCTAAGTCCCCTAATGGGAGATTTGGACATGTGATAAAAATAATAAAAAAAATTTGAAGAAATTGATCAAATACGTGTTGTTGCTCAAAGCTAAACTCAGATCTGTAGGCAAGTTCATCGTTGGTGGTCTCCTGATCTAAATTTGAATAAAAATGAACACCCCCATCTAATAGCAACTAAAATAAGTTTTTATCACTATACTGGCCTTTATCTTTACTTTTTCCCTGGTCAAAAATCACCTAAAATAGGTTTTCACTTTGAGACCTTAATGTTTTAATTATTTATTTTTGGCTAAGGGTGTTCACTCACTCTCCAAAATAGGCTACAAGATCTAATGTGATTGAGAATCCTGATTTTTGATCTCCTAAAAAAACATTGTCTCTAAGGCCTAAGAAATCATATAATGCTTCATCATTCTAGAACTCATCAATCAGTAGACTAGATTCTTGTTGGTCCTAATCTATCAGTTGGGGATAATATAATGGTAATGGATTGTGATGAATGATCAGGATAAGGGTAAAAATGGCATTATTATCAAACAAGTTGGTTTTAGATAGGTCATCAAAGGTGAGTCTATGATCAAACTCTGCTTCATTGTCGGCATCATCATCACTAGTCACTGGTGATGGAGTTTGAATAAGATATGTGGGGTCACCCCTAGGCAGTTTAAATCCAAGTCCATAAGGTCTTTCATACTTAGTCATGGAAATTGGCTCGATGGTTCCTTGTTTATTCGGTCTGAGGCTTCTTCTTTCATAATTATGACACTCTATGATCCTATTTATAATAGGATACTTTGCACTTTTATAAAAATTAACTTAGTTTTTATTGTATAACCATGATTCATCTCCTTCAAGAGGGTCAAGTTCTAAGCTAGATGCTTGTACAAAAATGACAAATCTTTTATCTTTGTGTTTTTTTTTCCAATGCCTATGTGGGGTGACTTTAGGTCACCCAAAGGTTTTCAAATTATGAGGAAGATCGGCAATATGAAATGTATCATGGGTCACATACTCCCCTAGTCCATTATCTGAAATGGTGAAATGATTAGAAACTTCAGAAGGAGGCATGTTGGAAAGAGAATCCAAGGTATTAGGATTTATGTAATTATCTGATGAAGGATCAATAAGCATATCCTTTCCTTTATCTTTCTTGGAACTTGGATTCATATTGTACTGATAATTATAGCTTTGAAATTTGGCCTCAAGATGTTTACAGTGTTCATATGGATGTAAATCTTTTAGAATATTCACTTCCATCCCTGATGTTAAGCATGAAATATACTAAGAGGGGGGGTGAATCAGTATATTATATATCTTTTTATTTAAATTGATTTCTTTTCATTAACCACTTAATCACACATTCAAGATATGCAATAAAACTAAAACAATAATTTTCATAAGAGAGAGAGAGAGACCAGATTTTTACATGGAAACCCAAAGTAAGAAAAACCACAGAGAACAATCTCAAGTATATGAATGAGCACCAACTCAAAATATAAATTTTGTAAGCACCAACTTGTAGGAGTACCAACCCCTTACAAATATTTGTGAGCACCAACCCACAGGAGCAACAACCCCTCTTGTGTATAAAACACAACTATCTCTCAATGTTGCTTACTCAACAAATGATAAAACTCTACAATATCTCCTACTTTTCTCTCTTTGAAAAAAAATATAAACCATGCACTCTCTTGCATATTATAAATGGCTTCTCAAACCTTTATTTATATCTTTCCAAATGACCTTTGGCATTCACCCTGTGTGACCCTTCAATCCTCATAGAAAATGGCACCAAAATTGCATGACCCTTCATATCTTGGCATTTGAAAAGTCATATGGTGACTCTTCATAAGAAAAAGCATCCTTTCTTCTTTTATCTTTATCTTGGTAACTTTTCTTATTCCTTAAAGTGTCTCTTCATAGAAAAATGTGCCATACCTCTTTTGTCTTCACATGGTGACTCTTGAAATTCCTCAAGATGACTCTTCATGAGAAAATGCATCCCATTCCTCTTTCATCTTTTACCCCATGACTCTTTGACTTCTCAATGGGCCCTCTTTTAACTTATTTGCAACCAAAAATATATTCATTAATATTAAATAAATATTAATACACATTAGCCAAGATATGAATATTAAAAACACCATTAAATGCAATGAGGCCTTTATCACCAATAATGTTAGACCTTTGACATCAATGATAATATATCTAATAATCTCCTCCTTTGTCATTGATGGCAACTTCAAACTAAAACTACCACATATTAAAACCTGCACATACTATCATCTAAAAAACATACAGTAACTCCCCCTTACTGTAATAACTAGTACCTATTTCTACACCTGTACCTATACCTATTATTCTTCCCCTTTGACATCAATGGCAAAGGGCCTACTTAGACTAACACTTAGCTCCCCCTCAACTAATGTTGAACCTCAATGGTAGGAAGTAAAATAAATTACTCCCAACTTCTCTTGTAGATACTCAAATGTATCTTTTAGGAGTGCCTTTATGAAAATATCTATAATCTTCTCTGTAGTATTGCTATACTCCATCTTAACCTATTGATCTGTAACTCTCAAGAAGTGATATCTAATGGGAATATGTTTTGTTCTTGAATGCATCACTAGATTCTTCAAAATATCAATAGCACTTGTGTTATCACAAAAAATAGAAATAGGTTCATCATACTTTACCTTGATATCTTCCAAAGTTTGCTTCATCCAAAGCACTTGAGTAAAACATAATACCACTACAATATATTCTACTTCAGCTATAGAAAGTGATACTGAATTCTATTTCTTGCTTAGCCATGATACTAAGCTATCACTAAGGAACAAAGTTCCTCCACTTGTACTCTTTTTATCATCCAAGCACCCTACCCAATCTGAATCTATATAAGTAACTAAAAAGAAATCTCTACCTGTGGGATACCATAATCCATAATCCAATATCCTCTTGATATATCTGAATATTCTCTTCACCAACTGAACATGACTATCTTTTGGAGATGATTGATATCTTACAACTATACCTACTACATGCATGATGTCTAGCCTTGATGCTATCAAATATAAAAGACTACCAATCATAGATCTATATAAATATTGATCTATAACAAGTGAATCTTCATCCTTGCTCACCTTATTTCCTGTACACATTGGTGTGCCAACTGGTGCACAATCCTCAAAACCAAATTTCTTCAATATTTTCTTGGCATATTTACTTTGAGTTATGAAAATTCCTTTATCTGACTGAAATATTTGTAATCTTAAGAAAAATGACAATTCTCCAAGCATAGACATCTCAAATATTTTTTGCATATTATCAAAAAAAAAAATTGTCATCTTTTCAATATTTCCTTCAAAAATGATATCATCAACATATACCACAATAATCAATTGATTTTCACCTTCTATTTTGATGTAGAGATTACTATCAGCAAATTCTCTCTTAAAACTTTGATCCTAAAGGTAATTATCAAGTCTTTCATACCAAGCTTTAGGATCTTATTTCAATCCATACAATGTTTTTTGCAATCTGCATACATGGCTACTACTATTTGAGAGAAGATATCCCTCAAGCTACTCAATGTAGACCTCTTCTTATAGATTTTCATTCAAGAAGACAGATTTGACATCCATCTGAAACACTTTAAAATTTTTAAATACTACATATGCAAGAAATATTCTAATAACCTCTAACCTTGCCACTGGTGCAAAAGTTTCTTCAAAATATATTCTCTCAATTTGAGCATATCCTTTACATAATAATATTTCTTTATTTTAAGTCACTTCTCTATTTTCATTCAATTTATTTTTATAAACCCATTTTATTCCTATCACATTATGATCTTTTGGTCTAGGCACTAATTCTCAAGTATCATTTTTTTTATCTAATTTAATTTTTCATCTATAGCCTTAACCCAATGCTTATCATGTCTAGTTTCTGAAAAAATTCTAGGCTAAATTTTGAATAACAAAGAGAAATTAACTTGCTTAGATTCACTTACCATCATTTTTTTGGTGTGAAATATTTCATTTATGTCCCTAATGATGTCACTTTTATTATGATTTCTCTAAACATATTTGGATGGAGTTTTGGTGTCCTTTTTCTCCTTCATCTGATTCTTCAAAATCTTCCTCTTTAATGATTTCAGGAATGTCTACTGGATCACTGATTCTTTGTGTTCCATCTTCTTCTAGCCTAAAACTTGCACTTTAAATAATTTTTTTGGTTCTTTTATTATAACATTTATAACTTTACTTTTGAAAGAATAACAAAGAAATGTACTTTCATATAATCTGGACTCAAACTTACTAAGTTCTTTATATGTTCTTTTTATGAAGCATCTGCTACTGAAAACACTAAAATAATCAACTGTTACTGGTTTGTCTTTCCATAGCTCTTAAAGAGTCTTGTCACTATTGACTCTCAATAATTTTTTATTTTGAATATGCACTATTCTAAAAACTACCTCTCCAATATTTATCTACTATCTTGGATTCATTTAGCATTGTCCTCACCATCTCCTAAACTCTTCTATTTTTCCATTCAACTACTCTATTTTATTGTAGAGTTCTAGTTGTTGAATAATGTCTCTTTATTCTATGGTCTTCACAAAACTCAATAAATTGATTTGACATGAATTCTCCTTGATCTGATCTTAGACAATCTTCAAACTGGTTTCATTCTCAACTAATGCTTTGAAATGTCTGAAAGCTTCTAATTTTTTTTTAAAAACATTACCCAAGTCATACATAAAAAATCATCAATAAGTAACATAAAAAAAAATTACCTTGAGTAATTTGAGTTCTCATAGGTCCACATAGCTCAGTGTGAATAAGCTCTAGCATCTTAGTGGTCGAGTACTCCTTTGTTTTGAACCACCTTCTAGCCTACTTCCCATGTTGACAAGGTTCACAAAGCGTGTCGAATGGCTTTGTAATCTTTAGAAAAATTTTGACTACTTGCTTTTTGCTGATGTTGACAATATTTTCAAAATTTATGTACCCCATTCTCCTGTGCCATATCCGAATTTCTTTAATTTAACTCAAACAACATGTTTGACCTTTGATGGCTGATAGCATATACAAATTATTACCTGTTCTCTGAGCATCTGCAACCAACACATTTAAATTTTTTCTTCTAATTTCAAAACCTTCTACATAAAATTTTAGTGTGTGTTTCTGATCACACATTTTATTTACACTCAAAATATTATGCTTAAGACCTTCTACATACAAAACATTTTCAATTTTAGTTCTATCATTATCCAAACTTAGTGTACCTTTTCCAATAATTCTAGTAGTAGTATTGTCTCTGAATTTCATTATGCCACCATTGATCTTCTTCAAAATTTTAACTTGATCTTGTCTCCTGTCATGTGCCTCAAACATCCACTATAAATGAATCATGACTTTTCTTCATTTCTTGCATGCAAATTTGTATGCACCAACATAGATTTTTCAAGTTGTTTCTTTTGCCATGAACCTATCTGAACTTTCTTTTTGATGAATGGAGCCTTAAAACTCTGGTCCTTTTTGACTGACTTAAATACATTTTTATAGTACCGAGCTATGTTTTTAAAGTTATTGAACTTGTAACATATTAGGGCCTCTTCATTAAATACTGATAGAAGAGCAAAAGAGTTGCGGCTTCTACTTGACTCTGTATAAATTTCTTTCTCTTTATTTTTGAAATTGTTAGCCTTTTTTTGACATTCTATTTTCTTATGACCATATCTATTAAAATAAAAATAGTAACCATAAAAATAGGACCTATTTGTGTATCTCTAGCTTGATTTTATTTTGTAGCTCTGCTCCCTCTAGCCTTCTTTATTTGAAATGTCCTATGTATTCTTAACTTCTTCCATTTTTATTTCTTCTTTTGTAAGAGTTTCATCTTAGCTCTTTCCTTTTTCCTTATCTATGAAAGTAGTGACCTCACTTTTTTCTTTTTTAAATCTAATACCTATCTTATCTAACATTGATCTTTGATTTTCTAATATCTTATTCAACATATTAGTGTTATTCTCAAATTTTGAATCATTGGTTGCTCTATCATTGATTACTTTATTTATTTTTTCAATATCTGCTTTTAAAAAAGCAATTTCAATAACATACCTTTCACATTCTTACTATTTTCAACTATGTCATTAGATCTTCTTCTTTCTTCTTGGCTTTTTCAAAGTGTGCTTGTAGATCTTCAATTATTTCCTTTCACTCCTTTTCATTTTTCTTGATCTGGAGATTTAATATTTCATTCTTCTTTTCAAGAGATTTTAACTCTTCCAAGGCACAAATGATTTCTCCTTCCAGATTCACTTTTGCATCATCTTATTCTTCTTCTTGATCATCTATAATTTTATTTGCAGAGGCATCTTCATGTATGGCCATGAATAGAATCTCTTATGAATTACTGACTCCACTATCTTTGACTAAGCTAGGATCTTTAGAATATAAACTCTTCTTCTTGAATCTTTTCTTGAATTTACCTTTGAAATTCTTCTTGTATGTAGACTTTCCTTTTTTATTGTCATCATTATCCTTATTTAGGCATTTAGCTGTAAAATGTCCAATCTTTCCACAAATAAAACTTTTCAAAAGGTAATTTTTCTTGATATTTACATGTGCCTTTTTTTGGCTTGTGAATGAATAGAGCTCCATTGTCATCTTCATCATCACTAGAACTATCACTTGATTCTTGAATCTAAGCCTTCTCTTTCTTTGATGTCTTGAAAGTAGTTTCTCTTTTTGAGGGTTTATCTTATTCAGTCTGCATCTCATATGCTGTAAGAATACCATGAAGCTCATCCATCTTTAGCTTGGCTAAATTCTTTATCTCTTTAATTACCAAAACTTTTGCATCATATCTCAATGGTAGATCTCAAAACCTTTTGAACCAGAGTTAATTCTTCTAAAGTTTCTCCAAGACCTTGAATCTGATTAACTATTTGATCAATTCACAAAAGATAAATTGTTGTCTTTTCTTCTTCTTCTATCTTCAAACTCTCAAACTATCTTCTGAAAGTTTGAAGCTTAGCTTACTAAACCTTTCCATCACCTTTGTAAATATTTTCAATTTTTACCCAAGTTTCATGAGCAGATTTACATTGCATAACTTTAACGAAATTTGGTTCACATAAATCACATAAAATAGAATTTAAAGCTTTAGCATTATTTTCACTTTCCTTCTTTTCTACCAGAGTGGTTATAAGTGTTTGTGGCTCTTCATATTCCTCCACCACTGCTTGCCATATGTTGAATTCAATGGCCATCAAATAAGTCTTCTATTGGGATATGAATACCGAAAGCACACAATTGATTACCAAATACAAGCAACTTAATATGTGAAAATAACCAGAATCAACAAGTAACTAGAATCCAGAAATAACACATGATATGAGAGACAATACACAACTTGTATTAAAACTCTTACAGAAAAGAATACAATAAAGAAGATGCCACTTCTTCTCCACCACCTCTTTAGAGGCTTCCCACACCTCAAGTGAATAGTAATTCTCTCCTCAAAGCTCTCTCTCTCTTAGGTCCCAACACCTAACTCAAATACTGAGTTGGTGTTCACCTTATACCTGTGCTCCACGCACACCACAAGTGCTCCATGCACTCCACAAGTACACAATCATACTTCAAGTAGATCTCCCCTGAACCTACAATAACCTACACCTCAATAGACCTTACTTATGGAAGGATCTTCCTTGCCTTCCTCTTTGCTCTATCTGAGTACACATTGTACTCTAAGTAGATTCTGCCTGATTCTGCTCCTTGTTGTGTTGCTGTCCTATCTGATCTTGCACACCTACAAATCAACTTGGTTCTGCACACCTATGAACCTTGACCTTGTATACACATACATCTGCATATCAATGATCTTACTTACCATGTAGATCTCCTATAGAAGCCATGCTCCCCTGATGACCAAGATCATACATACATGAAGAATCGTGTTGATTCTCCAATCCAGCACCCACACTTGGTACTATAGCACTAGGAGGAACACACCATTGCTCACCTCACACATAGAAGGAGCTTATAATATTGCTCTCTTACTCTCTAGTACAAGTTTACAATACAATCCATGAGTCTATTATATAGATCTCATCCAAACAATAATTAGACACCTAATTACAATAATTAGATTCGCAGCTCTCAGTCTAAAATTAGCTCTAAACATGCAAACACATGGTTCATCAACTAACTACCCGTAACATACTCGCAGCTCGAACCACAAGTGATAGACATCGGTCCCTGTCTGCTTGGGGGTGCTGACGCTGGCTGACTAATGACCAACATCGGTTGCTTCCTGTCTCTAACCTGTCGACGTCGATTGGCCTGACCGATGCCGGTGCCTGACACACTCAGCAACCTTCTTGAAACCTCCTCCTCTATTTGCATCAGTGAAGCTTTTAGCTCCACAACCTAACAATCTCCCACTTGGAGATAAACAGTTGCACTATACATGTACTTGTACCCCATCTAATTTATTTTCTGGCTTGTATCCCTCTTCAAGATCAATCCTAAAGATAACCCACCACACACCCTATGGTGTACCTCCTATCATCTGAGTACCCTGCCGCATCCGCATCTACAAACACATGTAGTGAAGTCCTAACCCTAAATAGCATGAATCCCTGCTGTTAGTCCCTCTCAAATACCTGAGAACTCACTTCTCTGAATTGGCTCCTAACTCTCTGATGGCTCCCACTGCTTGGGAAAACTTAGGTCTATACTAGACCTCATCTGATTTCGGACACTGAACTATCCAGCTCTTAGTGTGCTCTGATTCTGCATCCTGCATAATGAACCTTGCCAACACCTGATTCACATTAGCTCCCACTAAAAACAAAATCACCATGTGATCTCCCATGTCTCCCATGCCAAAGAATTTCACTACTCCAAATTCTTCATAGCAAACCACTGAACTAATCTTACCCTTAGCTCAGCAAAACCCTATATGTACAACCCTACTAGCTAGCATACTATCCACATACAACAATAGAATGATGTTGCAATCACCATCCCCCTGGTAAGTCAAACCATAGTAGTTACCCTGACATTGACTAAAGTCATGCTTTCTCATCCACCTGTCAAAACCTGTACCACTGTCTTGTAGCTTCCTCAAGACCATATGACCTGGCCTTCCGTCTCATGTGTCCATTCTCTCTATTCTTCAACTAAGGTATCCATTCGTCTCTGTGTTTTCATACCTGTTGGCAACCCTACCAAATCTCTGCTTGGTTCTGCAATCTCTCCATGCCATGCTCCCACTGTTTCCTAGATCCTTCCTACTCTGCAATCAGCAACTAGTATAAAGAAGAGGAATAATGAATTTGAGGCTTACTTATGTCTTTAGTCCTCTGTATGGGTGTTTGAGACTCCTTGATAGCTTGCTGTCCACCCAAAATCCATTACAGTGACCGACCTCAGTCACCACACAGTCTGCATCTAACCAACGTCAGTTCCATGCACCTATCCCTGACTACCAACCCTGTTGACGTCGGTGTCCTCCTGCTACCGATATCAGTCTTACATACTACCGACATCAGTTTTCTTGCTGATGCCGGTACCTATGTTTTTTGTAAGTGATGACTTTTTACCCGCGAGCTCCTTTGAATCAAAACCCATGTCCAAACTGCCCTGCTCAGAAGTATCTAGCCCATCCACTGGTCTCTGTCTACCATCTTCTCCATAAACATCAAGGCTTTATAGTTCTTAAGCCTATCAAATATATCTGTCTTGCGCTTAAGAACATGCATCTCCTTCCTGCTCATGTGACCAAGCCTACGAAGCCACGTCTCTGCAACAAAAGAAGAATCAGTAATATAAACAAGTAGATAAAGAGTACCTATTTTCTTACCACCAGCTAATTCAAGTGTATCCACTGTGACAGTTTTTGTGCATCTCTCATCACCCAACTCTTCTGAATAAATTAGCCACATCTCCAAACCTGGGACCTGCATGACCTCCTTCAACACCCATGTGTTGGCCTCTGCCTGCAATTTCAGCTTCACTTCCCCTTTGCCAATTCTTTGGCAAGGCTCACCAACTCCTCTCCTTGGGGCTGCATGGAAAGAGGCAACAGAATCTGTTATCCAAGATTCAACTTTATTCAAGAAACCTCTCAAAGCATCCTGTGCAATAACCCCTGCAACATCTGCATCTTCAATTCCTTCATGTTAATCTGCTACCAACCAACAATATTCTTTTACATGCTCTTTCTTTCTATAAGACCATAAGTGACCATCTATGCTTTTCAACTCCTCCATTCTTAGCTTACTTTCATCTGCCATTGCTCTACTCCAACTCAATCAGAAACCCCTGAGAGTGACCTATAACCAAACACAAAACCGCTTCCTACAACCTTAGCTCTGATACCACATGTTGGGATATGAATACCAGAAGCACACAATTGATTACCAAACACAAGCAACTTAATATGCAGAAATAACTAGAATCAACAAATAACTAGAATCCAAAAATAACACACGATATGAGAGACAATACACAACTTGTATTAAAACTCTTACAGAAAAGAATACAATAAAGAAGATGCCACTTCTTCTCCACCACCTCTTCAGAGACTTTCCACACCTCAAGTGAACAGTAATTCTCTCCTCAAAGCTCTCTCTCTTAGGTCCCAACACCCAACTCAAATATTGAGTTGGTGTTCACCTTATACCTGTGCTCCACGCACACCACAAGTGTTCCACGCACACCACAAGTGCTCCATGCACTCCACAAGTACACAATCATACTTCAAGTAGATCTCCCATGAACTTGCAACAACCTGCACCTCAATAGACTTTACTTATGGAAGGATCTTCCTTGCCTTCCTCTTTGCTCTATCTGAGTACACATTGTACTCCAAGTAGATCCTGCCTGATTCTGCTCCCTGTTGTGTTGTTATCCTATCTGATCTTGCACACCTGTAAATCAATCTGGTTCTACACACCTGTGAACCTTGACCTTGCATACACATACATCTGCATATCAATGATCTTACTTACCATGTAGATATCCTATAGAAGCCATGCTCACCTGATGACCAAGATCATATATACATGAAGAACCCTGTTGATTCTCCAATCCAGCACCCACACTTGGTACTGTGGCACTAGGAGGAACACACCATTGCTCACCTCACACACAGAAGGAGCTTATAATATTGCTCTCTTACTCTCTAGCACAAGTTTACAATACAATCCATGAGTCTATTATATAGATCTCATCCAAATAATAATTAGACACCTAATCACAATAATTAGATCCGTAGCTCTCAGTCTAAAATTAGCTCTAAACATGCAAACACATGGTTCATCAACTAACTGCCCGTAACATACTCACAGCTCGAATCACAGGTGACCGATGTCGGTCCCTGTCTACCTGGAGGTGCCGATGCCGGTCGACTAATGACCAACGTCGGTTGCTTCCTGTCTCTAACCTGCTGATGTTGGTTGGCCTGATCGATGCCGGTGCTTGACACACTCAGCAACCTTCCTGAAACCTCCTCCTCTATTTGCATCAGTGAAGCTTTCAGCTCCACAACCTAACATCTTCATCCTTATGCTCCAAAAAACATAATTCATCCCATCAAATAAAAGTGCCTTATTTGTAAAAAATCTTTCATGTGATCTAGCCATCATGCTTTCCTAATCTACCTTCAAGTTGTAAAATATTTTCAAAAGGAACATGTTCTTATACCAATTGTTAAGCATGAAATATACTGAGAGGGGGGGTGAATCAGTATAGTATATATCTTTTTACTTAAATTAATTTCTTTTCTTTAACCACTTAATCACACATTCAAGATATGTAATAAAACTAAAATAATAATTTTCACCACACAAGAGAGAGAGAGAGAGAGAGAGACCATATTATTACATGGAAACCCAAAGTAAAAAAATCATGGAGAACAATCTCGAGTATATGAATGAGCACCAACTCAAAATACAAAGTTTGCAAGCACCAACTTGCAAGAGCACCAACCCTTTTGTCAAGCACGAACACATCAAATATTTGTGAGCACCAACCCACAAGAGCAACAACCCCTCTTGTGTATAAATCACAACTATCTCTCAATGTTGTTTACTCAATAAATAATAGAACTCTACAATATCTCTTACTTTTCTCTCTTCAAAAACAATTAAAAACTATGTACTCTCTTGTGTATTACAAATGGCTTCTCAAGCCTTTATTTATAGCTTTCCAAATGACCTTTGGCATTCACCCTTGTGACCCTTCAATCCTCATGGAAAATGGCACCAAACTTGCATGACCCTTCATATCCTTACATTTGAAAAGTCATATGGTGACCCTTCATAAGCAAAAGCATCCTTTCCTCTTTTGTCTTTATCTTGGTGACTTTTCATATTCTTTAAAGTGTCTTTTCATGTAAAAATGTGACATACCTCTTTTGTCTTCACATGGTGACTTTTAGAATTCCTCAAGATGACTCTTCATGAAAAAATGTGTCCCATTTCTCTTTCATCTTTTGCTCCGTGACTCTTTGACTTCTCCATGGACCCTCTGAATGCAACCAAAAATATATTCATTAATATTAAATAAATATTAACACATTTTAGCCAAGATATGAATATTAAAAACACCATTAAATACAATGCGGCCTTTATCACCAATAATGCTAGACCTTTGACATCAATGACAATATTTCCAACATCTAAGTGGGAAAACTTGATACATTGGTACAATCCTGATGGGACTGTATGAATCTTAAGTAACCAAGGCCTGCCTAGAAGTATGTTATATGATAACTCAAGATCAAGCACATGGAAAAGTGTATCATGGGTTAAAGACCCAATGATAACTAGAAAACTAATGGTGCCTTGTGATTCTCTTTCATGATTATCATAAGCTTTGATAGTTATTATCTCTAGCTAGAGATCTATCATTATGTACCCAAGAAGCTTGATGAGCTTGAGGGACACTATGTTGAGGCTAGATCCATTGTCTATAAGGACACATTTCACTTTATGCCATCTTATATAAACTTCTATGTATAATGGATTATTATGAAGTAGGCCAAGGGAAGACATATCACTTTGGTTGAATGTGACTTGTTGGGCTGGAGTTAGTTGTCCAACCAAAGCTTAAAATTTATCAAGGGATATATCACTAGCAATAGTGGATTGGGTCAAAAATTCATTCAATATGTTCTTATGGATTATTAGTATTCACATCAAATCTAAAATAAAAATTTGTGCTAGTGTCTTCTACAATTATTCCACAATATCAAACTTCTTGTCTTGGTTAGTAGTGAATGTTTTATTTTGGGGTTGAATGATTGGTTAGATGATAGGCAAAGTGGAGGATGATTATGGGCCTAGGATAGTAATATTTGACCTCTGACTTGTGATTACATAATTAAGATTAAATACTAGACCATTATTTCTAACTATTGTTGGAAATAATGTGGGACTAGATAAGACAAGTCTCAGTTGTCAGTGCACTTGCATATGGTCACATGGCAAGAATGGGTTGTTATAAGATCCAAAAGTGGAAGTCCTAGTTTACTATTTTTCCTGTGTGCACTCCCAGATCAAAGAAGGATTATCCATGTAATTTGGTTGGATAGTATTCTTTAGAAATGGTCTAGATTGATTAGTGCTTGGTCTAGGATTAATGGAGATGGTATTAATGCTACCTCCTACAATATGACCTACAACCCTATTGTAGTCATGTGCCACTGCATGGTAGGTTTGTTTGTTATTACCGTTTTGATCTTGGTTTTACCCATTGTTTTATCATTGTGGATTTTATTGTTGATTTTTTTGATTTTGTTGGTTTGGCCTTTGATTTTGATACTATTGAATTTGTTGTTGCACTAGCCATTATTATTGTTATTGTTGATTGTTTTACTATTACTAATTGTTATATCCAAAAAAAGGGTTTTGATAAATCCTAAGAGTTTGATTGGAGGTGGAAGCACCATTATCTAATGTTGTCTCCCCATTCTTCAACATATTTTTAATTAAATGTTTGATTTGGACACATCTTCATAAATTATGCCCATTGACCTGATGATAGTCACAAAATTTATTTTCACGGTACCAATCAAGGTAAGGAATACCTTGTGGATAATGCTTTGGTATAGGCCAACTAATCAGATTAGTGATAGTAAGCTTATAAAATATAGATTCCATGGGCTCTCCTAGGTCACTAAAGACACAAATTGCAGGCATAGTTCTCTTAGGATGAGGGGTTTGTAATGGTAAAAGATGTTGTATTTGTTGTTTAGGTTTTACTTGTTGTGCTTGCAACATTGGTTAGAGAGGTTGTTGGGTAGGAGTAAGCTGAAAAGGTGATGTAGATGAGGTTTTCATATTTTTCACATGATACAATACGATTACTCCATTTCCCATAACATTCCTATTTCAATTGAATTACTTCGGTCTTTCTTGGTTATTGGCTTGTGCCAATTGTGTTTCTTACGCTTGAATAGGATGTTATTATTAGCCATTTCCCTAATTGGTAGAACTAATTTTGATGACTCCTTTATTGATGAGTTCCCACTCGATCAACAAACCTTTATCAATGATCTCTTTAAACATATGTGCACATTGTAACTCTAGATGGTAAGCTATCTCACTATGCAAATTTTTGGTAAACACAGTGCTTAATTGTTTATCTAGTAAATTGTGGGTGAAATGGCTTGCAAGGGCTCTCCATCACTGTAAATAACTTACAAAACTTTTCCCAACTTTTTTTTTTGTTTATGTCAAATCCACTAATGAAATCTCATGCTCAGGATTATAGGAAAAGTGATACACAAATTTATCAGAAAGGTCATCAAAGTTTGTTACTGAATTCATGGGCAACTTTAAAAACCACTCCAAGGGTTGTCTAGTCAGGCTCCTTGGAAATAATAGAAAAATGTATATGTCATTATATGCCACTAGTTGACATGTGACAAAAAATTTGGTCAAATGGGCCTTAGGGTCACCTTTCCCTTTATACTTATTGAATTTGGGTGGTTTGTATCCTAGAGGAAATGGTATCTATAAATACTCCATGTTGAATAGATAGGAACACACATCATCCAATTTAAAAAATTTAGTATGCTTCCCTATTTGAATGGTAGCAATCACATCCTTCATTTGTTGTAATTCTTGGGATAGAAAACTAGAAGGGATATTGGTTTGAGGGAGAGGATTGGTTTGGGTGGATGGTTGAGAGGTCACAAGTGGGACACTTTGACCAGGATATGATGGTGACACATGTTAAGGTATATTGGCTTGGTTGGGGAATGGACCAAGAATATGCAATATGGATTAGGATGTACTTGAAATTACACATTTGGTTGTACAAATATTCTAGTTTAAGTTAGTGATAAAGGTTTGAATTAGAGGATTTTGTGGTTGCGATGAAGGGATATAACTATATTATGCATGTTGTAGTTGAAAAGGGACATATTGTCAACTAATCGAACCTTGTTGTTGAGTGGCAACTTGTGGAGCAAGACCCTGGCTCTGAATTTTTGACAAATTTTAAACCATCGATTGTCTAATAGGTACTTGAGAAACATGGGGACCTCCTTGTTGCATGAATCCCTATGAATAAGTTAAAGCAAATTACAGATTCGACATCTATCACTGACCAATATTTTCACAATGTTGACTATTCATTGCTTGGTTTTAAACTAACATATTAGTCTGTGACTGAAGAGGTATATTTGTCATTACTTGATGAGGAGGAACATTAGTTTCCCATAATTGAGGTGGCAATATATTCATCCTCTATTGCATTGATACACTGCATTATGTCTACTATTATGGAATACCACTTACTAATTATTTAGGGGGAGTAAGATAAGTCACATTCTATCATTGAGGCATAACATTAGTTGTTGTTTGATTATCTAATCCTATAGGTTGTACACTTGAGGAAGTGGCTGGTTGATTCTAGGGTGCAAAAAATCCTATTCCTTGGTATGATGATTTTCACATGGGATTAACTATAGGCACATGTTGTTGGCTATTTGTTTGTGCATTAGTACCACTTTGATCAAGATTGGATGTTTTTTACACATTATCTACTATGTTTAGCTCAGTAATCAATGTAGAGGTCGAAGACACTTCTTCAATAAATGGCATATACGTCAAGTTATCTACTTGAGAAATTTTTACAAATGGGTCATGACTTAGATTTTTTTGTCTAGTGAATTCTATCAATACTTTTTTTGAAGGTACTAGGTTAATGAGAGGCTTACTTACCATGTTCACCTGATTGAAATCACGTGCTAAATTTAGGTAAGTTTGGTATGTTGTTTTCATTTGGTTAAAGTGATCTTTCTTCATGTTTTTACCTTGATTGGATATATTAGGGTCTTGATACGTTGTTTAGACTAGAGCCATAGGATTTCTAGAAGAAGCCTATTGATTATAAATGATATTTTTGGGCACTCTTACTAGACTTGGTAAATTTTCATGGGGGAAGTCTGCCAAAAACTTGGTCCCTGCCTCTATGGCTCTAACCAAAATCTCATCTTTATTCTCTAACAAATGTCACTTAAATAAAAATGGATCATATGTGGAATCTGTATTAGTAGAATATGACTGTTGAAAAATTGGCTCATCCATTATTGGTATTATAGCTAGGTATTGTATAGTTTGTTCTTGGTCCTATTCTGAATAAGGTGATGTGTTAATCAGGTAGTTAGCTAATGGATCTTGGCTTTGTGCCCCTGATTGAGTATTATAAGAGGGATAAGAATCCATCTTATAATCAATATTATCTATGTAGGGGTCTTGCACCATTTCTTCCTATACAACTACATTACTAATCCCTGGATTGTACATGATTCCACTACAAGTGTAGGAATACATGTTAGGATCCATAGTCAATGCTTTGTGATAAAAGGTTAAAGAGTTATAAAAACTCTTAAAAGGATAGAATCTAAAACAAATGATGCCTCAACTTTGGTCTAGATTTGTCAAAAGGATCAGAAGGTTTATGCAAATATTTGTGAGAAAATAAGCTAGCATAAAGTATCTAACATTTCACTGTTCACATAAAGGCAAGCAAGTAAATGGATCAAAAATCAAAATACCAAACTTTAAGGTTGAAGTGTTTCAAATTTGTCTAATCTAAGAATTTAAAATTGGTTAGGTCTTTTGGCCAAATGTGACATCAAAAGCTAGGCTCAAACAAGGCATGTGCTTGACCTCTTGGCTAAATGGCATCAAAATCTAGACTTTTAAAAATAGATGAAAGTTTTAATCTAATGGATTTGAAACACTTCTAACAAACACTAGGCATTCGATTCTTGGTCATGAACTTGATCAACTAGGTATAAGGTATGAAACAAAAGGCACTTTTAACAATAGTTTATTTTCTCATAAATAATGGTATAAAACTTGGTTCTTTTGACAAATAGGCTAGACAAAAGTGAGTGGTATAACTGTGTTTTAGAAAAAGGATCACAAAAGGTACACTTGGATTGGTCTAAAAATGTAAGAACAAATTTGGAATTCTATGCAAAAGGATCTATGAAACAAAGTTCGAAATGATTTGGGTAGCGTAAAGACTCTATACTACCCAAAAGGTGTGATAAAAGAGTTTGTTTCAAATACTCTCTAATTCAAAGACACTTTTCCACAATTTTGATAGCATAACACTACCTTTCTTGACTCAAAATGTTATGGTATATAGACTTAAAGTGCAAGTATTTAGCACAAAATGGCTTAAGTCTATCAAGTGAGGACAATTATTATGAGTCTTAAACTACCTTCAAATGAAATTGGAAATTAAACCTAAGTTCCCTCAAGTTTAGTGAAAATGGATAACCTACTTAAAACATCAAACCTATAAACTTGTAAAGGTGTAATTCTGAATTTAGATTACAAGTTAAGGACTTAAACAACTTTGGTCAAGATCTAGACTCAATTGGGAAGCATAATTGTGCCAAAATGGATGATATGACTCTCAAGATTTTGATGAACTTTGAACAAGGAAAATTGATGATCTCATATGGGCAGCATAATGCCTCTTTTTTCAAATAAAAATGAGGACTATGTGTTTGGTTTGGGATTGTTTGTTTACACCAAGTTTTGACTCCAAACAAGACTTTAATCTAGGACAAGACCAACTAATTAATCACCTTTAGATCCTAAACTGACAAAGTTGCTTGGTATTCTTAGAATTCATGAATATACATCATTTGAGAGGATTTTAAGTGTTCATCCAAAAGTTAATATGCATTATATAGTAGATTTTTACACCTCCCCTTCTCTCAAATGATAGTATTGTGACATGGACCTTGAGGCACATCTTGCACCAACAATACTTCTATGGCAAAGAGGATTTGTCTAAAATCTAACAAGTTTTTGAATAATCTAGGGGAATAAATTACACAATGACTTTCATACCAAGCAATGCAAAAGAAAATCATAGATTTTGGGTCCGTATCACTTGGCTTATTACAACAAAGTCTAGTCTTTTTTACAACCACTACATCCTGTTATTCACTCAGTGTAGTGTGATATCCAAAGCGTCACTACATCTCATGTGTAACTCTAAAGGATCCAAATGAAGTTGATTCTGAGAGATGAAACCCTAGGTCAAATCTTTATTAAAGAACTTGCAGGAGGTGATGAAGTCCCCCTCTATAGCCAAGATGCATAAAAAATAAATAAAGCATGAGAGTAGAAAGACATTAGGGTCATTTTCAAGGTCACCCAAACTTTGATGAGTTTTTGGGGAGTGCTTTAAATGACTTTATTTCTAATCCTTGGACTCATCTACTTGCAATAGGAATGATGCTTTTAATTCTAAGGGTTCCCTATAGGGGACAAATGGAAGAGCATACATGCAACATTCCTTTTTTTGCCAAATAAAATCTAATTAAATAACTATTGAAAATAAAAATTAATAAGTGTGTTCAATTTTAAATCCAAAATGAAATATTTGGTGGTGTTTATTTGACCCCTTGGTCTTAGTTATAAACTTTGAAAACATTCACATAAAATACCTAAATTCTTTGTTAAACATCCAAAATAAGTTTCTTAATCAATTTTTAAGCATGCAAAAGTGATTTAAACATGTTTTGAACAAATATCCTACTTGGTCCTGTAGTAAAATTCTTATCATGTCCTTTATCTTTGAAGCTCTTTTGAGTTTGAAATAACAAACTTTGAAAAATTAGGTCTCAAATTTGTGTTTTTGGAAAAATATAGTGACTAACGTCAATTTTTTCCACTAATGTCTGTTATTTAGCTACCAAGATTTGTCCAATGTCAATTCTGCTAACTAACATCTATTGATTAGTGATTGATATTAATATTTCCTGTCGACGTCAGTTACTATGTAAAAACTGTGGCATCCAAAAATGGAAAAATAAAGTTATAAAATCAATTTGAAAGAGTTTTAAAGGCTCAAATAAATATTTTAAAGTTTCAAAATGGTCTTCTTCATGTGTATGATGTGTCTAGTCCCATCGGGTGTGCCATTATGTGATCTAATAATTTGACTCAAGAGAGGATGGTTAGTATGGTGTTAATTCCAAAATGAAAACAAGATGAAATAAACACACTAATAGCATAACATCTCTAGGCCTAGACACTAGGGATAGCTTAGTTAACAAAATCAAATGACAAACACAATAAAAAATAAAGGAATCAAACACAAAAACTCCTTCACCTTCCTTGAATGCTCCAAATGCATTTGTGGTAGTGGCTTGCTCAGCTTGTGCTTATGAAGTCCTTGGCAATGGAAGCTTGGCTACCTCCATCTCTCCTTGGCACCTTTGGCTTGTGGCTTATCTTGGCTTGGAATCAATTTGGCATGGTAACACTAACTTCTTAAAGCTTTTGATACCAATCCTACATTATAACTTTGCACAAATTAAGCTTAGAAATTATGTTTTAAGGCATCCTATTTATATATTTTTGGATTTGGCTACAATCAACCTAAACCATCCATATCAACATTGAGATGTGTGGTTGAGGATTAAATCAATTTTTGGAATTAAGTTTTTAATTATCTTCATCATGGAATTGGAATAAGGGGAAATTAAAAGGCATGGAGGTCATCATGGAAGGCATTGATGAGGCATGGGAGGCATGAATCTTGATATTTGTGGCATTTATGGTCTAGGGATGTCTTCCCAAGAAATGAGGTCACTTGATGATGTAAATATTCAATATTTATTTCTAAAAATAAGTTTTTAAAAAGTTTACATGGAATTATTAATTATGCCTTGATTTGGGTTAATTATCTCTTAGCATGATTAAGCACTTTGTACACAAATTACCTAAATTGATCAAAATGTCTTATTATTAGTCTAAAATATGACTAGATTAGAATTGGAAGGTGATGTACCATATTCCCATTAAGGATGTTTCCAAAAAAAAATAACAAAGGCACATGTCTTGTGCAAAATATTTGATAAGAAAGAGCAATCTAGAGCATCCACGTGCAAATTTTGCATTTTGACTCGAAATGAACTGATTAAAATTAGCTAGCCCATAAATTATATTACCCCATTTATGGATACTCTGGAAACAATTGGCACTTGAATATGTCATTTTCACATCATTTATCATGTTTTAGTATTTTTAGGCCAAATTGTGCATTTTAAGTGGAAATTAGCCAAAAGCCTGATTGGAGGTTATCGGTGGCCAGTTTTAGGTGTCTACATAGACAACACTTGGCCATTTTTTGTGATTAAGAATAGCTCAGCCACTATCTTCATCATCATATCCCCTCATCATTATCTCTATTCATCCTATCCTAATCCAATTTATTATTATCTTCATGACTATTTCTCTTATCATTTGTGATTGTGCATATTCATGTATGTATGTGTGTGTTGCATGTGCATGTATATAATTATGGTATTTTATTTTATGTGCATGTATATAATTATGATTATGTCTATTTTTTTCATTTAGATAGTCTGTTTTGGGAATGAGGATGGCTTGGACTGACCTTTGGAAGTTCCTTTCCAAAAAGGGTCATCCCCTTAAAAAGAGTTCCCCCATGCATCTTTACTATGATGACAAGGCCATGTCATGACATTGCCACCCTACATGAAGATGCAACATTGAAAAGGATTTCTTGAGTTTATGGTTTGATAACCTTCCAAGAGGAACAATCCCGTCCTACCTCGACTTTTTTCATACTTACCCATGTCTTAAACCAGTAACTAACCCATCTAACCTACCCACCCTACATCCATGGTACAGGAGGATTCATATTTTGGGCACTTACTAACCTAACCAAGTGATTAATCTCTTTCATGCATAATTTTATACATAATATCACATCATAATGAATATCTAATCATAAAATCTAATCCTTAAATTAGAACATAAAATACACATAACACATCCATCACCGCATCAATGCATCTATCTTAGAACCATCTAACATAAATCACATAAACATCTATCATTTATCATCATAAAGCCTATAAACATCAATAAAATGTATCACTAACATGTATATAACATCTAAAAACTAACCATCACATACATCCATACATATCCATAATATGCAATAATCCATAAACATCATCACATCACATGTCAATATCTATCACAAAACATAATCATAACACATGACCATAAATAAATCAACACATAAATCATGCATTTTTAAAAGTCATCATCTATATATCATCATAAAAATTATAATATTAAATTAACACTTGGGATCCATACCAAAATATATGATATAATTACATGAGCCTGTGGTGAAAGAATGAACTATAATACAACAATCCCCTATACATGTACCAAAAAAATAACCATGATACAATCACAACTATGGTTAGGGAGGTGGTCTCGATGATGCACTCCTTAAGGGCTATCTGACTAATGACTATCTCACCTAAAAATATCCTACATGTCACTCTAAGAGTATAGTTCCCTCATACAGTGTCTGATAATACTAAGCCTCTCATGTGAGAAGAATCATTTGGATCATCATGCCCATCATACCCTAACCCTATAGACCCACATCTACTACCTCTCTATCCCTCTCTAATATCATCAGCTAACTCTGTAAGTCTTAGATTTGTGTATGCAACTATGTTATCTATCTAGGGAATCCATCCACCTAACCCTATAAAGTGGTAATTTGTACCTACACCTATCCAAACTGGGTATCCTTCTAAATATCCTATGATTGCAAGGCTATAATCTATACATCCCTCTATTGTATCTATGCTTACAATGTCACTATTTTCCCCTATAGCTATGCCACCTCTCAATCTCTCTAGGTAATCTGACCCTCCAAAATGGCTTTATCCCCCTGAGCCTATGCTAACCAGCCATCTCCACATGTCCTAAAACTTTATAACTGAGCATGCAACTGATCCCTCTCTCAAGAAATACCCAAAATCTCTACCAATCATGCTTGAATATTTATTTATATCTTTGCTATTAAGGCCTCATCCTTTGACAATCTAAGAGATCATGATGGACTTGTACCCCCATCTACACCTGTGGACCCTATACCAGTGCCTATATATTTGTAATGCCTATAATGTTACCTCAACTAGAGGTACTTGTAGTATAGACACTAGGGGTACTATATGTGTTACTACCTATGCCTAGGCTCTACCCTTCCCTACCCATCCTACCCATCATCTGCATCCACCTCCATCACATCCTGATCTCCTCCCCATTCTTGTACCTCCTACATTGGAACCTACCTCTTCTATTGTATCCTTCATTTAATCCTTTCATGAACCTCCATAACTTGTTGTACATTACCCCTCACCACCACATGCAGTCAAGTCAAATGCCTAGGTACTTGTGCTTGCCACCATGCAGTATACATCACTATCATTCCTAGGTTTGGCATCAGTGTATAGGAATCCCACTACCATGGTGATACTTGATCATAATCAAAAATAACATCCGACCTAACCATGATACTCCCCTAATGAGGTTTATCATGCTCACTATGTGCAAATATGTGCTCTAGGGCTGACACATCCTGTATGAACTTAAACTGGTGTTGCACCCAATCCAGCCTATATCTCTCAATAATGTAGTCCCTTTAGCCAATGATGTAACAAGGCATCAACATAAATTATTTTCATGCCTCATCCCCCCACCTGAATCTAATACCCTTTTACAACATCCATGTAATGTGATCCAGATGTAAATAATCAAAAGCCTCCCTATAATAAACCATATCTCCTACATGGCCCAGAGATACACCCAAAACTACACACCATCTAAACACCATTAGTTGCCTAGGATCTAATCCTACTAAGGTACTCAATGGTAACTAGACTACGATGTGTTCCTAGCTCCATACCTATAGAAGAAGTGAGGAACCAAAACTGCAAGCTTTCTTGTATGCACCTAAATGCAACTCTCTATACAAGTGTGATAATATTATAGGTCCCCAATTAAAAATCCTATGATTGTGTATCATGTCCACTACCACATGCCCTAGACCCAATTTAAACCATTGACCACTCTTATCTAATAATAAAATGTCAAACACAAGATCCATCATCACTAATGACAGTATGTTTAGGGTCCCCTCTCACCAGCACTGGTCTAAATCAATGCAGCCATCTTGCACTACTATTTGTAAACTATGACACAACTATTGTAAGGTCTAAATTAGTGTTTATGACCTTTAATAGGTCCTTGTACCCCTCATTAATAAATGGAAGATCTTATAAACATCCTCTAGGGTCACATTCATCTCTCCCATCACAAAGTGAAAGGTACTCATCTCTGAGTGCCATCTCTCCACTAGCATTATGATCAATGCTCAATCAATCTAAATAGGTGCCATCATAGCCACATCATGTAGCCCCACCATCTCCAATACATCATACTCCTTCAAAGTCACTTGCCACATCTCATGGATAATATTAGGGTTTCATGATCATGATGCAAATATCCCCAAATGCTCCTACACCAAAAACACACCAACTACCTAATATCACCCTTATTACCCACATACTTTCTTCTATCACTCATCTACTCTATCCACACCCACACCTTATCATTATCCTCACTAACCAGTTATCTAACCTATCCTCTAACTATCCTAAGCCCAAATCCCATCTTCCCTCTTATCTAACTATTCAAAATCCAAATTCTTTCTCTAGCTAAATCCCCAAACCAATCCCAACTACCTCAGTCTCCATTTATCCTCTCTCATCTAGTCCCCTATCCTATCCAAACCCTAATTTCCCCCTATCATCATCTTGATCTTAACCTTCATACCTCTATCCACAATCTCACTAGTCTTTCTACAATATCGTCAATCCCTACTCACAAGATTACATCTCATGACCTCTTACCCACAAGATCATAATACCATGACTCCTATCTATGAGATCGCAATCCTAACACTTTAAATCATATGAATGATAATCTTATCTCTCCCCACTCATAGGATAATAATTCCATGACTCCCCACTAATGAGATTACAATCTTGTCATTTCCTCAGTGTGGGATTACAATCCCACCACACTCCTTATCAATGTCACTAGTCACATTAACAATCCCATGACTGTGAGCAAAATCCCCAATCATGAGATTACTTGGTCATAATGGACAACACATTTTTCTACCAAAACCTATCTAAAAATGCAAAATAAATGCTCAAAATTATGAAAAAACATAGAGTAAAAGGTTATTT
Organism: Torreya grandis; assembly: GCA_037957365.1. NCBI lineage: Eukaryota > Viridiplantae > Streptophyta > Pinopsida > Cupressales > Taxaceae > Torreya > Torreya grandis. The sequence continues at coordinate 432,337 of JARHVA010000377.1, forward strand.
ACTCACCAGAGGTCCAGCCTCGGGCTCTCTCTAGTGCACCCATATTCTCTCACCATAGTGTGAAGCTTAGGGAATTTTGTCCATCTTTTCTCCATGAGCTCTAGATCTCTAAAATAAATGGGTGAAAATGACCCTCCACATGTTCCTTTAGACTATATGACCTGCCCCCCCAACCCCCATTAACTCCCCCTCACCATTTCCTCCTGCTCACTAATTTTGTCAATTTTACCAAGCCCATTATTAACATCCTAAGACCTGGCATAACCATCTTGGTTAAAAAATTCCCAAAATATTGTATCCCAAACCACACTATCTTGAGTGACTAGGCTCTATTATCAATATCACAGAATCATTTATCCCTCATTACCATCTCGTAAAAGGGTTTATCATTAATCATTTTAAAAGTCCCAAATTTTATGGAAAGTGGATTTTTACCTTCCAAAATCGATCGACACTCTTGATATCATTTCTTTGAGCTTTTTGTAGCATGTATCCTTACTACTAGACCCATCATTAGCTTAAACCCATCACACTTTTAAAAATCTATCAACTATTTTATCATTGTCACTTTCTTGACATATAATCTATTATCTAGACTTATTACCTGAGCCACTTCTTTATAGATATCGAGGCATCTATTTGATCAACTTAGGGGCATCCCAAACCTTTTCTACATCACTGTCTCATCCCACCCTAGGATTTTTGATAGAGTGACCATCTGGGTCAGTTCATCTCCCCACATGCTCCCTCGAAGGGGAATCATATCTTACTAATGACTGACATCATCCACATTATGGTTTTTATTTGAAATACTGTTACTTCACTCTACTCACAACACCCTTTCAAATAGGGGGAAAATATAGGCATTAAAATATGCTCACCTTACTAATTTATGCTAATTTGACCTTATTTCCTTATTTCCTAGTCATACTAAACTTTGGGCTGATTCTCATACCCATTCCTACATCCCATATAACCTTTACCCCATCTTAAAACAAATTAATCTTCTCATAAACCCTCATTACCTACTAACCTACTACCTAATCCTATTGGTCAATTTTAAATTCAATAAAATCCTAACTACCCACCCACCACTCTACACTAGCCTTCCATAAACCCCTAAACCCTATGGGGAGATTTCTAGAATTGGAGGATTCTAGAAATCTCTTCAATTTAATCCCCCTTCCTCTAGAATTTCCCTATTCTAGAGATTTCCATGGAATTAAAAAATTCCATGGAAATTCCCCAACCATAGATCTTGATGGCCCAAATTTAAATTTGGACCATAGATCTTACCCCCTTATGCCTATAAAACTAAACCACCCCTCCATGCTCAAGACTAATGGATGAATGCATGAATAAGTTAATAACATCCTCTAATCAAGCCATTAGCACTCTCATCAATCCATTCAAGCAATCATAAAATCCATTGGCCACATCTATAGTCTTTTCAAAATCATTGGCAAGCATCTTCAAGCAATCCAATAATCAAGTCATTCAAGCTCAAATCTATAAGATTTCAATCTTGGATTACAGCTATGAGAAGGTAAAGATGATGGTAAGCAAGCTCTTTTGATTCTGATTTACTTCCTCTATCCTTTCCTATTGGTTTCATTGATTTTAGATGTGTATTTTCCATTTGACAATATTCTTTAAGAACCCTAAATTGGTGCACAACTATGACTTCAGCTTCCAAGCTTCATTTATCATTAATGGCAGCCTTGGCATCATTAAAACTTTATCTTACCTAGTTCTTCCACATTTTTTTCATCACAAGCCTCCTTTCTAATCTTAATAGGAATGCAATCTCCTTCTCTTTACAACCATTCTTATTTGGTGGTTGTGGGTGCACAGGGTTTCACTCTAGTTACATTTGCTCAATTTTGGCTCTAGTTCGACTCTAGTTTTGTGTTTAATTTTTCTTAAAGCTTGTAACCTAAACCAATTAGCATTTCAATTCTTTATAACCTTAATTCATCTACTATATTTATTACAGGTGAGTAATGACATGGTGGTACCTAGATTTCTTGGAATCTGATAAAACCCATGAAATCTATGAAAATTCATTACCACCTACACATTCAATGTGGATCTTTATGGCTCTATCATCACCTCATTAAATTATCTAAATGATATTTTTGGTGAAGTGACATGTAATTTAAATGGTCACTTCCAGTCTAACTTTGGGTGGATGCCAACTTGTCTTGAAGATCTTCCTCCTATGCTTTGTTCACTTGGTACAACCTTTGCCTTCCTTATAACAACCTAGGCACAGCACTTCACATGCACTTGATTTAGCCTCCAAAGTTCTATCTTCTCTTCCTATTGTGATTTCATCTTAAACACACCTTCTTATCTTCATCAATTTCTCTATTTTTTCATCTCTTGCCTTGGACTATCCTACCCCATACAAATCCATTGCATTGGTCCTCCAACACTTATTTCCCTTCTCTTGATCTCTTGTGCATGATCATCATGTGTGCCTTCTTTATATCTCTTATATACTATAATTATTGGGGTTTCCCTTTGTCACTTAGTATCTATATTTATGGAAGTTTGGCAAACTTCATTTTCCCAAAAATTTAGGTGTCTAGCCTCAGCTGCTTAAAAATATGGCATGCTCGACTCACCCAACTGGAGTTATACAAGGAGGTGCTATAATAGTTCTCTTATGAGATTGAAAGTGCCTCACTTATTCACTCATTAATAACACAACATAAAGCAACATAAAATATAAGGAAATGTTTGGCTTGCACCAAATTTTATTCTGGTCAGCACAACACAACTAATTTATGACCAAAAAGTCAATGTTATGATAGCACAAGCACAATCTTATTTCCTATAAGTCTTCAATCAATTTCCATTTAAATGATTAGGGAGTATTTCACCCAAAAACATGTGTAACTTGCATGCTCTAGTTTCCAATATATTGTGGATGACATATGGACCCATCCACCTAATTTTTAGGTGCTTATAGGTTATGTGGTATGCCCATAGTACTACTAACACTCAATCATCCTAATTTGTGTAACCAACATCACATATATTTATAAGGCACATTCCCAAGATCTTGTTGAATGCCTTAGTTATGCCATTCATTTGTGGATGATAAGGTGTTGTCTTATGGTGTGTCGCCATATATTCAATCAATAAGATTTACACAATTTCATTGATGAAGTGTATGTCTATATCGCTAGTCAAACTAAGTGGGCATCCATAGTGGCTTATGATGTTCTCCCATATGAACCTTGTGGTGGTGGTGGCTATGCAATTTTTAGTTGGTGTTACCTCACCCCACTTGGTGTAATAATCAGTGGCTGCTAGAATATATCTTGTTCTTGTGTGTTTTGTTGTGGGAGTGATCAAACCAATAAAATCGATGGCCTAATTTTAAAATGGATATTGGGAAAGAATTGAAATAAGGTACATCTTATCCCAGTGATTAGACTTCCCTATGCACTGGAAGATGTCACATGCCCTAGTGTAGTCTTTTGTATCTTAAAATAGACTTGGCCACCACAAGCCTAATTGCAACACCTTACGTGTCATTACATCTCCAACATAATGGCCTCTTATTATCCATTTATGCACCTCACTTAAAATAGAATCCCTTTCATGTTCCAAGATACATCAATGTAAGACTTTATCTTGACCTAATCTGTACAATTCCTCACTAATGAGCTAAAAAGGAGTAGCACAAACTATGAGTTATTTCTTCTCTTTGGTTGTCATAGTTTGGGGTATGGAACCAACATCATAAAAGTAGTTATATCTATCAAGTCCTTAGGGACACGCTAGACTCTATAGAGTTGTGCATCCATCATGTCATCCTCAATTAATGTTTTTGAATCACCAAAGTTGATGTGGGATAAATGGTCGAGGCCCAAGTTCTATTTCCCAGGTTTGATGATAATTGAGAACTCAAATTATTGAAACAGAACTATCCATATACAAATGCACCCATGGATACTAGGCTTGTTTATGAGGTACTTAAACACTTCATGGTTTGAGAAGAAGATGGATGGATTCATCAATAAGTATTTATTAAATTTTTTTAGGGCGTAGACCATGGCTAATGCCTTGTACTTAGTGGTGGTATAGTTTTACTCTGCCTTTGTAAATATTCTGCTAGTGAAGGAGATGGGATGATCTATTTTCCCCTCACCTGGTTGCACTAGAATGGTGCCAATTGTAGATCTAGATGCATCAACATGAACATGGAATGGAGTCATTTAATTGAGAAACCAGAAAATAGGAATTCTAGCCAATTTAAGATTCATATATTCAAAGGCATCCTCTTTCACTATGCCCCAATAGAATGGGTCATCCTTGTGCAAGAACTCCTCTAGCAGTGCCACAATATTTGCATAAATATTTATGAATTTCCTATAATAGTTGTAATGTCCAAGAAAGGTGTGAACATCTTTCTACATTGAAGGAGTCTAAAGCTAAATGATTATTATATTTTTCATGGGATTGATGAGCAGACCATCTTTACAGATGATATACCAAAGCAAGGTTTTAAAGGGTGTCTTAAAGACACACTTCTTAAGGTTTATGGATATTTTTAGCTATATGTACCTTTAAAACATCATGTACAACTTACTCATACACATTCTAATCATCTAGGTGTACTTGGAGGAACTTATGGATGAAGTCTTTAAATGTAGTGATCACCACTCTGGAGAACATGGTTGGTGCATTCATGAGTCCAAAGGGAATCATGTTATAAGCAAAATAGCCCCATTTAGTCTCAAAGGTTATTTTTGGCTTGTCCTAATTTTCAATCTAAACTTGATGGTATCTAGAGAACCCATCAATGAAGGTGTAAATCCCACAACCTATGATGCCATCCAAGACTTCATCAATGAATAGATTCAGGAAGGGGTCGGTGATGTAGGTAGCATTCAATAATCTAAAATCAATGTAGATTTGAATGTGCCCATCCTTATTGATGTTAATAACCATGGGGCTCACCCACTTGGATTCTTACATAGGGTAAATGACACCTATGACTAGCATTCCATCGATCTCCTTTTTAACCTTGGTGTGGAGGTTGGGATTCATTCTATAAGGGAATTTATTGATAGGTCTTGCAACGTTGATTATATTTACACTCATTTTCCCAAGGGATGGTGGGTACCTTTAATATCTTGATAACTCTGATGGTACAAGTCTTGAAACTCCTTCAATAGATCCATAATATGCATGAGCATTATGTCAGACCAATATGCTCCCAGAGTAGCTATCTTTGGTTCCCCATCAGAGCTAATGTCTACCTTGGTAGTTTTGATTAGTGTGTATTATGGATCATGTCTTTCCTGATATGAGTCCTCAACTTCCCCACTACCCTCAATGGTTTCTATGAAGAGGTGGGTAGGATCTTCTTCTTTGGGAGCACTATCCTCAACTTGGTGCATGAGTTTCCTTTTATTTATTAAGGTCATCTAATGGCACACCTTCCAAGTAACATCATCTTCTTCACTCAAGTCACTATTGATAACTTTCTCCTCAAAGAAAGGTGGGAGCACCAATCATTTTTTCCTAAACATGTCTTTTAGGCATTCCTCTAGGATTGTAGTGTCCTCGAACACTACCCTCTGAATTAATTTTAGTGGCTTGATCAATTCTAGGTTCTATGAAGAAAAGGTGTGTACAAACTTATTTTCTAATGGCATCTCAATTGGCTCTTTCATAGTGTGTCTCATTGACCACATACCATGCTCATACCCATGTCTTTAAAGTTCTATAAAAGGCATATACCCATAAGTTCCTTGGGGGATTCATGTCATATTTAGTCCGTGTTTCTTTGCATAAGCACACATGCACTGTAGGATCAGAGTCACCAAATTATGTTGATATATCTAGTTCCTCATTGCTTCTCCCAAGTCGAGTATAGATGGCTGCCTTCACATCTTACTAAGTTGGTAAATTAGGATTTTGCACTTCCCACCAATGAGTAGTAGTGCTCTTTATAGAGAGGATTACAAAGAAATTTATTCAAGCATTAGTCCATAAACAATGAAACATGCATAAATAACTAACTAACCAAGCCTATTTATTCCTAGGGGAATTACAAAGGATAGCAAGAAACAAATGAAAGAAAGCAACACCATATTACCTTCCCAAATGGATTCACCATACCCATGTGGCTCAAAAGCATGTCCTCCCTTGATCAAGCATACTTTTCCTTGTAAAAAATGGTGGTAATCTCCTCCAACTCCTCAAGAACACTCCATAAAACTTAGGCTCATGATTCCATATCACTAAACTAGCCTATCAATGAAGCTTGCAGACAAAACCTATGATCAAATGCAAAGCCTTGTGGAAACAATTTAGCATTATAACTTTTAAATATTCAAGCTTTGAAAATATTTGAGCATAATAACTTTGTACCAAAATAGCTTAGAAATAATTTTTATGGCCTCTCTATTTATAGATTTTTGAGATTGGTTAGGCTCAACCATGACCGTCCATCTCAAGATTGAGATGTGTGGCCATGGATAATCCTAATATTTAGAATTAAATCCATAATTATCATCATTATGACCTTGGAATAAGGGGTATTGAAGAGGCATGGGAGGCATTAGCTAGGCATGGGTGACCCATAATCCTGAGATTTGTGGCATTTATGGCCTAGGGATGTCTTACTAAGAAATGAGGTCACCTAATGATGCAGTTAATAGGAATCAATTTTCAAAAAAAAATATTCAATAACTCTCATGGAAAATCCACATAAGCTCTTGAGGATTAATTATCCTTAAACTGTTAGGTTGTGGAGCTCAAAGCTTCACCAAGATGCGAACAGGAGGAGTTGCAGAGGTTGCTGAGTTACAAAACAAGTTGTAGGGCAACCGACGTTAGTCATATTACAGTGCAGAAGCAATCGACGTCGATTATGAGTCGACCGACATCGGTCAAGAAGGAGCCGACGTTGGCAACCTATGTGTGCATGCATTTGCATGCGGGTCGAGAACTGGTCTATTTTTGGACAGTCAATTTGCATGTAAAGACTTATTTTAGTCTTGGAGCTGCATTTCTAATTATTGTAATTAAGAATGTCTAATTATTGTATGCATGAGATCTATATAATAGACTCATGGGTTGTATTGTAAATTGTGCTAGATATCCATTGTGCTTGTAGAGAGAGCAAGAGTAGCTCCTCCTAGTTCTAAAGGGGTGATGAGTGTGTATGATTAGGTAGAGTTGCAGGGTGTGCAAAGTTTTGGTAGAAGATCCACCAGGGTACTGGTTGAAGAATCGTAAGGACTTGGTGAGGCAAGGACAAGGGTTCTTCAAGGTGTAGAGATATCTACATGGTAAGTAAGGTCTGGTGATTTGTAGGTTGATGCAAGAGCAGGGAGATCTACTTGGAGTACGGTTGTGTACTTGGTGTACTGGCAGCATTGTTACTGACTAGTGGAGGTGAACAACAACTCTGTGTTTGAGTTGATTGTTGTAATCGTAATTGAGAGAGTGAACTGTTGAAGGAGAATTACTGGTGAGCCCTAAAAGTGTGGGAGCTCTAGAGGTGTGGGAAGAAGAAGTGTGGCATCTTCTTTATTGTATTTTCTTTTGGATAAGTATTAATACAATTGGGTATTGTCTCTCATATTATGTGTTGTTTCATATTTCTAGTTACTTATCATTCTGGTTAAATTCCATGTTTAGTTGCTAATACAAAGGTAATCAAGTGTGCCCTTAGTGGGCAGTAGATCCTAACAAGTGGTATCAGAGCAAGGTTGTAGGTTCATCAAAGCATGGTTAGGTACACTAACAAGTGGTCAGAGCATGTTAAGTGTTTTGTTGATTACAGGTCACTCACAGGGGTTTTTGATTGAGTGAGAGTATAGCAATGGCAGAAGAAAGCAAGCTTTGAATGGAGAAACTGAATAGCACGAATGGTCAATTACAGATTGATGGAAAGAAAGAGCAAGTAAAGAAAGATTATTGGTTGGTAGAAGATCAGCATGAAGGAATTGAAGAAGCAGATGTTGTAGGTGTTGTTGCACAGGATGCTCTGGACAAAGTAGAATCTTGGTTTATAGATTATGTTGCCTCTTTCCATGCATCCCAAAATAGAGCATCTTTTCATGAGTATGTCCAGGGAGACTTTGGAGAGATTTATTTAGGGGTTGGTGAGCCTTGTCAGATTATTGGCAAAGGAGAAGTGAAGCTAAAATTGCAGATGGGTAACACACGGGTGTTGGAGGATGTCATGCAGGTCCCAGTGTTGAAGATGAGTCTAATTTCTTTAAAAAAGTTGGGTGATGAGAGATGCACAGTAACTCTCATAGTGGATGCACTTGAATTAGATGGTGGTAAGAAACTAGGTATCCTTTATCTATCTACTTATATTATTGATTCATCTTCTGTTGCAGAGATGTGGCTTTGTAGGCTTGGTCACATGTGTAAGAAAGGAATGCATGTTCTTAAGTGAAAGACAGATGTTTTTGACAAACTTAAGAACTAGAAAGCCTTGGTGTTCATGGAGGAGATGATGGATAGAGATAGCTGAGGGGACTAAATTATTTTGAGCAAGGTTGTGTTGATTTGGACAGGGTTTTGATCTAAGGTGAGCTCACAGGTAAAAAGTCATCACTCACAGGAAAACATAGTTACCGACATCAGTCAGGAGAAATCGACGTCAAATAGATAGGTATCGATGTCGGTCATGTGCAAACCAACAAATTTGGTGGTGTCGGGTAGGTGTAGACCGATGTCGATCAAGGGAAACTAACGTCGACAGTCAGGGTTAGTTGCAGGGAACCGACGTCGGTTGGTTGTAGATTGGGAGATGGCCGAGATCGGTCACTGAAACGGATGTTGGGCAGATAGCAAGCTGTCAAGGAGTCTCAAACGCCCATGTGGAGGATTGAAAGGGTAAGTGAACCTCATATTCATTGTTCACCTTCTTTATATTACTTATTTCTCACTGATGGTCAAGAACCAGGAAGATGTGAAGAGGCAATGCAGGTAGAATCCAGGAAACAGTGGGAGCATGGCATGAATTCTTTAGAAGAAAACCAAGCAGGAGTTTTGGTAGAATTTCTAGTTGAGATAAAAGCACTGACAGATGAATGGATTTCTAGGTTAGAGAAGAGAGTGGATGGACACGTGAGACAGAAGGCCAGGGTATATGGTCTTGAGCAAGCTGCAAGATAATGGTACAGGTTTGACAGGTGTATGACTAAGCATGGCTTTGGTCAAGGTCAATGTAACCATTGTGTTTTCTTTACCAAGTTGGATAATGGTCGCAACATTATCCTATTACTATATGTGGTGTGGTTGCTTGTTACACGGTCACACATGCAGGGAGTTTCTGAGCTAAAGGTAAAGTTAGTTCAGAGGTATGTCATGAAGAATTTGGGAGCAGCAAAATTCTTTGGCATAAGAGACATGGAAGATCACGGGTTGATTTTGTCTCTAGAGGGAGCTGATGTGAGGAGGTGTTGGCAAGGGTTAATTTGTAGGATGTAGAACCAGTAAGCACACTGAGGGCTAGACAGTTCAAGCTGAGCATAGAACAGTGTCAAAAATCACATGAGGTCGAGTGTAGACCTGAGTTTTCCCAAGCAGTGGGAGTTGTCAGAGAGTTCAGAGCCAATTTAGGGAAGAAGCACTGCAAAGCATTTTAGTGGGTTCTCAGGTATTTGAGAGGGACCAGTAGTAGGGATTCATGCTATGCAGGGTCAAGGAATTCACTACATGGGTTTGTAGGTTCAGATGTGGCAGGTTACTTGGATGAAGGAGGTGCCACAGGTTGTGTGGTGGTTGGTCTTCAGGATTGATCTTGAAGAGGGATACAAGCTAAGAAACAAATTAGATGGTGTACAGGTACAAGTGTAGCTATTTATCTCCAAGTGGGATATTTTTAGGTTATGGAGCTAAAAGCTTCACCAGGATGTGAATAGGAGGAGTTGCGGAGGTTGTTGAGTTGCAGAACAAGTTGTAGGGCAACTGACGTTGGTCTGATCAACTGACGTCGGTCATATTACAGTGCAAAAGTAACCAATGTTGGTTATGAGTCAGCTGACATTGGTCAGGAAGGAGCTGATGTCTGCAACCTGTGTGTGCATGCATTTGCATGCGGGTCGAGAACTGGTCTATTTTTGGACAGTCAGTTTGCATGTAAAGACTTATTTTAGTCTTGGAGCTGTATTTCTAATTATTGTAATTAAGAATGTCTAATTATTGTATGCATGAGATCTATATAATAGACTCATGGGCTATATTGTAAATTGTGTTAGATAGCCATTGTGCTTGTAGAGAGAGCAAGAGTAGCTCCTCCTAGTTCCAAAGGGGTGCTGAGTGTGTATGGTCAGGTAGAGTTGCAGGGTGTGCAAAGTTTTGGTAGAAGATCCACCGGGGTACTGGTTGAAGAATCATAAGGACTTGGTGAGGCAAGGACAAGGGTTCTTCAGGGTGTAGAGATATCTACGTGGTAAGGTCTGGTGATTTTCAAGTTGATGCAAGAGCAGGGAGATCTACTTGGAGTACGGTTGTGTACTTGGTGTACTACCAACATTGTTACTGACTGGTGGAGGTGAACAATAACTCTGTGTTTGAGTTGATTGTTGTGACCGTAATTGAGAGAGTGAACTGTTGAAGGAGAATTACTGGTGAACCCTAGAAGTGTGGGAGCTCTAGAGGTGTGGGAAGAAGTGTGGCATCTTCTTTATTGTATTTTCTTCTGGATAAGTATTAATACAATTGGGTATTGTCTCTCATATTTTGTGTTGTTTCATATTTCTAGTTACTTCTATTTCTGGTTAAATTTTGTGTTTAGTTGCTAATACAAAGGTAATCAAGTGTGCCCTTAGTGGGTAGTAGATCCTGACATAAACAAGGTTAAACAATATTTGTACAATTATTTGAAAATTGGACCTCAATTAATCAAAATGGTCAAAAATTCATATTACTGAGTTGTAATTTGACTCAGGAAGAATTAGAACGTGACATTAGATACGCTAGAATCATATTTCCATTTAGGATGTTTCCAAAATCAAATAAAAAAGGTACATGATTTGTATCGATGAATTAGAAGAAAAGAGTGATCCAAAGCATAAAAGGCAAAATCATCATTTTGACTCGAAATGAATTGACCAAAGTTAGCTAGCCCATAAATTGTATTGCCCCATTTAGGGATATTTTGACCTAAATTGGCACTTGTAAATGAAAATTTCAAATTATTTATCATGTTTTATGGATTTTCACCTAAAATGTGCATTTGAGTGTAATTCGAGTAACATTAAAAATTTCAACACAAATGGTGTTAGGAATTGGAGTCTACATTTTGCCCCTATTTGAGAAGGCATAGCGAGACATTCAGGTGAAGCAACATCTTTTCAAAGAAAACATTTATCAAGAAGAAATTATAACTTACCTATGATGCCCCCTCTAGAGGACATACTAGGATGAAAGAGAAGGATGAACTCTCAAAAAGAGAGAAAGTGAGAGATTAATCCATAGAATAAATAACATCCAGATGAGCTAATGCTTGAACACATGATTACCATCAATGATCAAACTATAATTAGACGTATAATAGGCCTTAGAGATGGGGGGAATGCGAAAGATATAATCCATAAATGTAAGGGACACACTGTAAATGTATCTAATTTGAGAGTACAAGCTACACACTTATGGCATTGATCAATCCTAAGACAAGTTGCACACTAAAATATTTCCATCATGGGCATTAGTATGGAGAGATTAGAAGTAGATGAAAAGGGATAATGTTTTGCCTTAGGAAGGGAAGCACCACTAGAACAGGGTCTCCAAAGAGAAGATAATAAGTACTCAAGTAGAGTAGATTTGATCATGATAAAATAGATGTGCCCTAGTAGGGTGAATCTTGATCATTGATAAAGAATAAAGAATGATTTTGCCCTTGTAGATCTGATTTGATTCAGACATGGTTTAGATGTTGGGTCCTAGCATGGGTAATTGGCAAGTAAAATAGCTCAAAGATATAAGCAAAAATATAGGTTAAAGTGAGCGTGCACAAACATACATGTGATGGTGTAATGGCTTAGAAAGCCATATAAAACCAAGAATATGAGAATGCATAAAGTGATGAGAGAAATGAAAAGAACAATGGAGATAACCAAGCTGACCTCAATAGAAATTGAGTGTTGCGTACATAGTTCTATGGACTCATTTTCCAACATGAACTTTAGGCCAATGTTGTTCACCTAGGATGTCGGGAGAGAATGGAATGAGGAATGATGAAAAATGACCAAGAATTGATTACACTCAAAATGTATTCAAAGAGATGCATGTCTAAGTATAGACTTGAGTGATAAAATGCATGTTACCTAGAAGCCTAATTCTATATCATGAGCCTATGTTTTATAAAGTGCTCTTGAGAATCATTCATTGGAGCTAATGTTGACATTAAGATGTTGAGACCTGAGCAAAAAGTTTTTGCTATAGTAAAATAGATTAAGCATCATAAGTATGAATAACTTAGAATGGCATAAGATTCTAATTACACTGAGCTAGTTCAAATGTGAATATCTATAACTAAGGATAATGATAAAACAATGACCAAAACTAGAGTTACAGTGATTTACATTTAAACAAACAAAAAAAATCAAAAGATAGAAAAAGATAAACACAAATGAACCTAAATTGAAATCAAGATATGATCTATCAAGACTAAAGTAGGATCAAAAATGTTTTTTTTTTTTTTAAATAAGGCAAGAACAACTTGATAACATAAGATCAAGATATGAATAATCAAGATCTATGTGGACCATCAAGAGATACTTGGAAAATAACATAAAGAAGTAAGACCAAATAGGAAAACAAAAGACCAGATAACAAACAACAATCAAATAAACAAAATGGTCCAAGAACAGCGTAATAACATAGGATCAAGATATAAACAATCAAGATCCATGTGAATCATCAAGATGTTTTGAAACGCAAAATAGAAAAATCAAAATCAAATAGAAAAACAATCAAGGAAAGATAAGACCAAGAATAGAGATAACAAGTAATAAAAAGAGAAAAGAAGAAGAAATAAAAGGAGAGGTGCAAAATCATAACAAAACACCAAGAAAAATTAAATAAACACACACAAATAAAAAACCAAGTTAGTGTGATTTAAAGACAAATGTTCATGTGTGTTCGGTAGAGGCGTTACTTTCCACCACATCATAACAAAGAATAATGACAATTGTTCCCTAATTAAAGAGGAACAATAATAGAAAAAATGGGGGAAGAGAAGAAAAAGAAGGGGTTAGTCAAGCTGAATTCAGATGTATCAGACAAGTGGACATTACCTACATAGTTCCATGGATGCATGTTCCAAAATAAACTTCAGGCCAAATGTAGTTCTCTCAGGAAATGGGATAGAAGAAAAATGATGATCAGACTAGCATGATTAATGTTATAGAAGAAATGAAAGATATGAAAAACAAATGAGAATGGTCTAGAAAACAAGAAGTTGATGAGACGAGAAAGAATGATCTTGTAAAATGGTAAGTGCATGGGATAAGATGAAATGAACTAGTGTTTCTATGCTTGCAAAATAGAAAGAGCATAGCATGGTGGAATGAGAATGTAAAAATATACAGAAGCGTGAGACAATGTTTTTATTATTTTGTGAATTATGTTCTAATTTTTTTATTATTTTCAAAGTATTTATAATTATTTTGGTGTTTTTGAGATAAAATATGGACAAGGTGGGACCATCTAGTTGAAGAGATGCACGTCCTAAAAGTAGAGGTTCCAATAAAATAGCTAATCTAGTTGTAATATCCCATGCTCATAAATTGATGAGAGTGAGGTAAGGGAGACTGAGGTGACCTCAACATGAATTGAGCATGACCCACATAGTCTTGAAATGACCTCAAGTCATATAAATTTCATCCACACAAAAGGCGAAGAAAAACAAACTAGGTCCCAACAAGGTCTCAAATCTGGCAAATGGCCAGTCAAATGAAAATAATAATGGCAAGGTGATGTGGCAATGCATGATAAACAAGTGTTGTCCCTAGTTTTTCCATAAGAAATTATAAATAAGATACAATGGCAAGGGTCAATGATACTAATTTACCCATAGGCAGTTATAATTAGTAGCAAGACTAGTGAAACATTGATTTACCCATAGGCAGTTATAATCAAGATCACATAAACAAACATCGATATAAGATGAAAGATATCTTACCATATTAGCTATCATACTAATTTCATAGACTGTCATTATAAACATGGATTTGATTGATTGTTGAAACTTCATCGAAATCCCCCACACGAGGTGCAACAAAAACCAAATGAACCAAGATCAAAACAAGATTGGGTAGGATGACTAGAAATAGGCTTTGGTCTAGATAGGAATGGAAATGGTATAATGAAATGATCAAAAGAAAATTGGATATAGTGGTGACAAAGTTTCCCCCAAGTGATGACTGGATCAGATTGCTCATAAAATGGTAAAAGAGTGGAAAAGGATTGACCGAGCTGACCTCAATAAAAATTGAGTGCTACCTACATATTCTCAAAGGACCTTAAGTCAATGTAGTTCAAAATGCATGGCTCATGGATCTAAATGGTATAATAATGCCTAAAAAAGGGTCTATAGGGTTGTCCCCAAGAGAAAAGGCATGGTAATGGCAAATGGGTAAATGGTAGATGAAAAAAATAGTTTTATTGCTCTTGTTGATAGGGAGATGCATGTCCTAGTCAATATGTGAGACAAAAAAAATGATCAGCTATATAAGTTGTTATCCAACACCTTTCCAAAACAACTGTTCTATTAAGAACTTATTGTTGATTTGGATATCAATAATGTGTTCGTGATCTTCATAGATTGTTGATTCTACTTCCTTCAAACATTGAGACAAGATATCCTTATAACCTCGATAAAGGAAAGTGTTGCCAATGATGGTAAATAATGGTAGGATAAATGAGAGAAGTGGGTGATAATGGAATGTATAATAGGGGGAAACAAATGGAGATTGGGACTTTCAGTCACATGTAATGTTGTTAATGCTAGATTTGACATAATTTTGGTTGTGGCGGGGCCAAAGACCTCTGAAGATGCTCTCGATAGGACCATCAAATTATTCTATTGCTTGATCTTAAGAGTAGCTACTATCTGATTATGTTGTAGATTGGAAGCTATTTTGATTTAATCTTTGATATTATCTTCAGTAAATAATGAATAACTTTTATGCTCAGCTATTGGCACCTTAATGAGGTTTTTACCAATGAATTTATTTTGATCATCTCATAGCACCTTCGTGAAGGTTTCATAAAGAGATGTTAACATTTGACTTTAATTGTCTTCTAGTTCCTTGAAAAAAGAATCACTAAAAGATGTTGAGTTTGATCTTTGCTTATCCCTTAGTGCCTCCAAAAAGGTTTCACTAGGAGATTGTTATTCTTCTGAATGAATGTGGTCTTGGCCTCCTTGTTCTTCTTCAAATACTATGTCACCATGGATGCAATTTAATAAAGTGCGATTTGTCATTCCTAATCGACACTTATGGGAGGTGGAATGTCAATAATGTAGCTATGTTAGGTGGTAATAATGGGATGGTGAAAGGTAGCACAATTCTCGTAGAAGATACTAGAGGAAATTATGTCGATGTTGAAGTAATCATCCTCAAAAAATGTAGAAGGATCACAAATATATTCAAATTGATTTACAAGGTAATTGTAACCAATGTTGTAACAACCAATACTATAATTTGTTTGACTTTGAGTCTAAAGCAATGGACTCTGAATCTAATGTTGCCACTGATGTTAATTCTATTTTTGATGCTAAACTTAATGTCAGTTCAAAAATGGAACCTAACTCTAATATTGATTCTTCATCTGATATGGTTGTTTTGATAATGTTTTGTTGAGTGCTAAATTTTTTACAAGTAATGGCCTATGATGGCATAATGGGCTCAATAAAAATTGATTCATCCTGGAAGGTTTCAACATAGACTGACTAATCTAAGTGAAGCCCTTCAAAAAGAGGGAACCACTCAAGGGATGTCTCGACAAAATTGTGTCTATCAAAGTGAGACTCCTCAATGAGTGGGAAAAGATCAAGAGACAACTCTATCGAGACTGGCTTGTCAAGGAAATGAGGCTCTTTAAAAATAGGTAACTTATCATAGTTTATCTTGTCAAAAATGGGTGTTTCAAAAATAACATTTTGGTTTTGGTTCATAATTGGTTGTAAAAGATCAATTTTGAACACATTTTGATCCTCATAAGATGGCTTTTGAAGAGGTAATGGTTCTTGTTTAGGCTCAAACATGGGCACAAAATTTCTAGTGGGGAACATTTGGTTAAGTGGGAACAATGGTTTGTGGTTCAATAATGGACTCTCTAAATATTAGACTATTGAAGAAGGGATCTAAAATAATTAGTTAATCAAATAGAGGTTTTTCAATAATAAGATCATCAAAAATTGGTGATGGGCCAAGAATGGTAACAACCAGACGCTTCTTAGTTTGGTTGCTCATGTAAACCAAAGGAGGAGTTCCTAAAATGGTAATGATTGGATGCTTCTTAATTTGGTTGCTCATGCAAACCAAAGGAGGAGGTCCTAAAATGGTAACGATTGGATGCTTCTTAATTTCGTTGCTCATGTAAACCAAAGGAGGAGGTCCTACAATGGTAATGATTGGATGCTTATTAGTTTGGTTGCTCGTGCAAACCAAAGGAGGAGGTCCTAAAATGGTAATCTTGATACATTGTGGAGTTTTATTACTTACACAAAACCAAAGCATCCAAGTCATCTTGATAAACCCAATCATTTTAATCATGAGTTAGAACATAAGTTGGATCTTGACTGTGTTCCCATGATTGATTTTTGTGAGGTGGATAGAAATCTATCTCACAAACCATATTGTCACTATAGGGGTCTTGACTAAAGTTATAAAATTCATTTTATGCAGCCATTCTATCATAATTTTGTTTAGCCATGACTACACCATAAGTGTAGCTAAACATATCTGCATTTAATGAAAAAAGCTCCAAAAATGAAAAGACTTAAAGTTTTAAAAACTTTGAAAAATGATCCAAAGGATAAATGGTTCAAACTTGGTTCAGCTTCATCGAAGGGGTGGAGCTGCATCTCAAAAGTACTTTGTTCTAAGATTTGGTAAACAACCTAACATCAAATGTCTAACATCAAAGGTTTTTGACGAAAGGTTGTGTTTTCCCTAATAAAGCCACAAAAAATGATGAGGATAAGCACTCAAATAAACAAATAATCAATAGTGTTCAAAATTGGTTAATCATTTAACCGAAGCTATGCAACCCAAAATAAAACATCTATGTATCAACCCCAAAAATTGAGGCCTAAACATAAATCAATCAATGTCTGGATCCAAACTTGACAAGGTTAATTGAAAATGCAATGTTGAAGACTAGGATTGGACCAAACAAGCTAGATAAGATCAGACAACATGACGACACAAGACAAAGGTCCAAATGGTATAGACAAAATGGTTTGAAACAAATGGTTTTTTGATACAATGATAAATAAGTTCTTGAAACAAATTGAGTAGCCTAACGGTGTAAGCATGCTCGAATGATGTGGTCAATTGTTATGTTTCAAAGACTCAAAGGCAAAAAATATTTGACATGATTTGGGTAGCATAATGCTACCCTTGTTAACTCAAATACATGATTTTGGCATGGCTTATGAACAAACAAACAAGTTTTATCCTCAAGGCATACCAAGCAAATAATGACTAAAATGTACTAAGTATAATTATCCAAATCTTAGCAAGGGTATGGTAAAATGGGGTTGACTAAACTAGCAAAGTTTCAATTGTTATAAGGGAATCAATTTCACAATGACTTTCATGTCAAACAATACAAAAGACAAGCATAGAAATTGTGTGACCATAGCATTGGCTACTTGTAAAAAGGTCTAGTCCTTTTTACAACCACTACATTCTATTATTTGCTCAGTGTAGTCCTATGTCCAAATGCAGATACGTCCCATGTGCAACTCTAAAGGATTCAAATGAAGTCAATGCCGAGAGTGAAACCCCAGGTCAAAGCTTCCCTAAAGAACTCATGGGAGGTAATGACGTTCCCCTCGCAAGTTAAGTTTGTATGAAAATAAAGAAAGCATAAAACATAAAGACTTTAGGGTCATTTTCAAGATCACCCAAACTTTGGCGAGTTTTTGGGGAGTGCTTTAGGTGACATTCTTTCTAAGCCTTGGACTAGGCTACTTTGCAATAGGAATGGTGATTTTGATTCTAAGGGTACCCTAAAGGGGATAAATAGAATATCATATGTGTAACATTCATCTTTTTGCCAAACAAAATCTAATTAAATAACTATTGCAAATAAAAATTGACAAGTGTGTTCAATTTTAAAACCCAAATGAAATATTTGGTGGTGTTCATTTGACCCCATGGTCTTAGTTGCAAACTTTGAAAACATTCACCAAAACATCTAAATTCTTTGTTACACACCAAATCAAAGTTCATAATTAATTTTTTAAGCATGCAAGAGGTGATTTAAACATGTTTTTATCAAAGCAAAATCTTGGTCTTGCAGAAAAAATGTCAGCATGTTCTTTAGCTTTGAAGCTCTTTTGAGTTTGAAACAATAAACTTTGGAAAAGTAGCTCTTAGGTTTGTATTTTTGGAAAAACACAGTGACCGATGTCATTTAATACCACCAACATCGGTTACTCTAGATAATTGAGATCTAATAGATGTTTTGCTAATTGACATTAGTTAAGTTAGGTAACTGATGTCGGTATTTCCTGTCGATGTCGGTTACTACGTAAAACTGTGGCAAGCAAAAATGGTAAAATAAAGTTAGAAAATCAATTTACAAGAGTTTTAAGGGCTCAAATAAATATTTTAGAGTTTAAAAAGGATCTCCTTCAGGTGTGAGATGCATCTAGTCCCACCAGGCATGCCAAGATGTAGAGAGGATTACAAATCAAGTTAGTCAAGCACTAGTCCATAAACAATGAAACATGCATAAAGAACTAACTAACCAAGCCTATATATTCCTAGAGGAACTACAAAGGATATCAAGAAAAAAATGAAAGAAAGCAACACCATATTACTTTTCCAAATGGATTCACCATACCCATGTGGCTCAAAAACATGTTCTCCCTTAATCAAACATCCTTGTCTTTGTCAATAATGGTGGGAAGCTCCTCCAATGCCTCAAGAACACTCCATAAAACCTAGGCACTTGATTCCAAATCACTAAACTAGCCTATCAATGAAGCTTGCAAGCAAAAGCTATGATCTAATGCAAATCCTTTTGAAGATATTTGAGCATAATAACCTTGCACCAAAATAGCTTAGAAATGATGTTCGTGGCCTCTCTATTTATAGATTTTTGAGATTGGTCAAGATCAACCATGATCATCCATCTCAAGATTGAGATTTGTGGCCATGGATAATCCTAATATTTAAAATTAAATCCATAATTATCTTCATCATGACCTTGGAAGAAGGGGCATTGAAGAGGCATGGGAGGCATTAACTAGGCATGGGTGACCCATAATCCTGATATTTGTGGCATTTATGGCCTAGGGATGTCTTCCCAAGAAATGAGGTCACCTAATGATGTAGTTAATAGGAATCAATTTTCAAAAAAAAAAAATTCAACAACTCTCATGGAAAATCCACTTAAGTTCTTGATTTGGATTAATTAGCCTTAAACAAGGTTAATCAATATTTGTGCATTTTTTTTAAAATTGGCCCTCAATTAATCAAAATGGTCAAAAAGTCCTATTATTGAGTTGTAATTTGACTCGAGAAGAATTAGAAGGTGATGATATATGCATTAGAACTATATTTCCATTTAAGATGTTGCCAATAGTAAATAACAAAGGTATGTGATGTGTACCGATGAATTAGAAGTAAAGAGTGATCCAGAGCACAAAAGGCAAAATCATCATTTTGACTCAAAATGAATTGACCAAAGTTAGCCAGCCCATAAATTGTATTTCCCCATTCAAGGATATTTTGACCTAAATTAGCACTTGTAAATGACAAGTTTGAACCATTTAGTACATTTTATGGATTTTGACCTAAAATGTGCATTTGAGTGCAATTCAAGTAAGATTGACAATTTCAACGCAAATGGTGTTAAGAATTAGATGTATACACTCTTTAATGTATATGCTAGTGCACCCATTATGTCTACTTCTTTGGAGATGCATGATTCAAGGTTGTGGACATAATATTCCACTAGATTTCTCCCTTCATATTTTAGGAGCGTTGTAAGTTTAACTTTTCTCAAGAGAAATACTTTCTTTCCTTTCTTCCTATCATAACAGACCCATCTTTTCAAAGTGTAATCAATCTAGACCCAACTAGTCCTCATAGGTTTTGGCACCTTCATGCGCACTAAGTGTCACCTAAGATAAGTGGTCTCATAAGCTTCTTCGACCCATTGGTTGCAAGCAACATCAGTGGTGTTTGGGGCTCATTCGCCATCTTCCCAAGAGAGCACTCCTTGATCATTGGGGTTGAGATTCTTTATGCCTTGCATCATGATGTTATATATGGTTTATCTCATCCTCAAGATCAACACTCTCTACATAAGGGGGTCCTTGGTCACTTGATAGGGGAATCACTACCCTCTCCTTGTCATTTTCAAAGGTCATATAGTGCCTTTTGAAACTCATATCTACATTATTTTCATAGCACCATAGCCTTCCAAGGAGTGTTGGATAATTGTCTCGCTCTGCTAACTCGATCACCTCGAAGTTAGCATAGAACTAGGTTTCCATGATATCTACAATGATGCTCTTTATAATTCAATTAGTTACACTCAAATCTTGTTGGCCATAAAATGTACATGAGTGGAAGGCCTCAAGGCTATCCTACCCATCTTCTCCTATGCAATTTTGGTCAAAATATTGACTTCAACACCTGTATCCATAGGGACCTCACATACAGACCATCCATCAATGGTGGAATTCACAAGGAGTTTTTTATCATACTTTGCATTCTGTGTATGCCTAACTTCTCATGCCTGCTCCATGCATGGTGCAGTGAATTCAATTGGGTTTCATTTGACATGCTCTAAGAGTAAATTATTCAATAGGGGCAGCATTCTTTCTATTTATAGGAGGTATAAAATTTATGTTATATCTTGTATCTCAGCCTCCTAGCTATCTTTCTTTTTATGGGAGGTAGCAGCTTGCACCTCAAGGTCTCATACCCATTATAGTTCCCCTTGTAGCTTTTGAATGACACTCATGGCTTGTTGCAAAACATCTTTCTAGCACATAGGGTTTGGGCAAGGGATAGCTTTGGGTTCAATCCATGTGATGCACTCAATGCAACTCTATTCCCCATGCTCTATGCATAACTGGTGGTTGAGTGGTGAATCCACTACAAGTAGTTGCCTACACTTTGATTAGCTCTATGTGGGTTAGTTGTGCCTTAGGAGCCTATCTATCTAATTTTGATTTGTGCCTGATCATTCATGTACCCTTTTCTATGTTAGGATGGACTTGAGCTAATTTTTTGTACAAGTCAAGGCATTCTTTGACCTTATGTGTCCCTTAATAATACCCACACATTGGGCATGTAGGGCAGCTATGCTAATAAATCTCTATCAAGCTGCACTTGTTCATGATCACGATGGGAATCTTCCTCTACCACATCCTCTAACTCACCCTTTTGCACTTCATTTCATCCCATAGCTTCTATTTTATTGGTTGTATCCCTCATTTCCTTAGTTAGCTTTCCCTCTAACTGCTACAGCAGCCTACCATGCACTTCTCTCTATATTTTTATGTATCTCATCAATTACTCGATAATTATTTGTGATATGAGTGTAGGCATCACATAAATAGTGATAGATGGTTGTGTTAACTTAACAGGCACATTGTAACAAAGTTTAGTTGCAAACATCATGTGCCTCATGATAAACCTCACAGTTGGGAAGTAATGTGTACATATTCCTTCAAGGGCAATTATTCCTGTTATGGCTTCCTGTCTCGCAGTCAATGTACCATAATCTATTTCAAGCATCCTATGATGAATTAGTAGTAAGTTTTTAGAATTAGCTTGCCATGGATGCAATTTTTGCCTCCATGAATGGGCTAATCCTAGTGTCAGCACTTCTGAATGCCTCAGCTTTGAGTGCGGCTTCAAGTGCTTCATGAAGGTCTATAAATTTCTTCATGGAAAGCACTCTTTTGAATGGCACTAACAATCCTCCAACAAACCATTGTGCATTCTAGGAGGGGTGAATATCATAGGGAAGCTTGGAAAAGAGAGTCTTTAATCTTGCATAATATAGGAACACACTCTTTAAGAGTCCTTGGTTAATTTCTTTGAGCGTGGTGATACTTTATTTCTCAAACATTGGTATGTCAAATTATTTTAGGAATTTTTCCTTCAAGGTGTCATAGTCAACCATCACCTAGTTAGGGTCAAATTTCATATACCAAGTATGGGTGTGATATAATAAATTGGTCATTAATTGGGTTACCTTATGCTCTGACTGGGTTATGCCCTGAGCGCATCATTGTAATTCACACTTTAGCACATGCTCTGTGACATTCTCCATGCCTTGATACTCAGGCAAATGCATGGCCATCTCATAATAGATATAAGGTGGGGGAGAAATTGGCATCTAAGGCACTTGCCCCTCGATACTTGTCTTGGTGGTGGTCCTCTAATGCCTCCAACTACTGGGTTAGGCATTGGTCCCATTGTTATTTTTGGAATCATAGATGAGGATGGCACTTTACTACTTACTTGTGGTGTCAGGCCACTTCCTATGAGCTATTACCTAGCATGTGTAGCTAACATTGACTAAACTAGAATGCTTATGTTCATGTTTTGCATTGTCAATCTAGCATCCAATGGTCTATAGGTATCCTCACTCAATTCCTTATAGGGAATAACTTGTTCAATCATAAAATTATACTCCAAATCTACAAATCGGTCAAAGTATATGTTTTCAATAGGTTTAGTTATCACTCTTTTTTCTTATCATGGGGGATCCAATACATGAGATTGAACTACAAATTCAAAGGGGGTAGGACATCTTCTATTACCCAATTTTATAGGGACCCAGTGCATTCTACACCCATCAACTATTGAGATCAATCTATGGTTTCATTATTTATCTCCCCTTGGTGTTGATGTAATTCATGAGATCCTTCCTCATGCCCTTCCCACTCACTACAGGTCTTCTCGACACTTTCAGGTTCCAGATCTTCTATCAACCTATGCCTTCTCTTGTTATAAGTCTATCTCCTAAGCTCTTAAGTGTCAAGTTACTCATACCCTTCCATTTTACTTCACCTACACATCCCCTTCTTCCTCTTTGTGTTACTCATATGCGAATGAACTTTAGCCTTCCATTATAAAAGTTTCAAAGTCATAATCCACCATTAGTTTCTTGAGTTCTGCGTCTATTTCCTTCATAAATGTGCCTCTGGGTTCATGTAAAAATTAGTACTCTACTTCTTCAGGGTAGGAGTAAATGGAAATAGAAAACTCATGTATGTAACTATTCAACACTCCTTGCCAACTTTTGTCTATAGTTCTAGTCCAAGTGGAATCTAAGTTCTCAAACCTCTCTAGGCACTCTTTCATCCACTCAAGGCAATGTTGATAGCTTTGACTTCTTTAGGTTGTATAAGTAGCCAACCATCGGTACACGTGCTTAGTCATAGAAGAAGACCTCTTGTAGAGCATCATATAGGTTATTCTAGACCCACTTCCTTAGCTTCTATCTTTTACAGGTTGGATGCTTCAGTGCAAATTTATCTTCCACATATTGTAGGCAGTGTTTTATGTTCTCGAGTGAGAGGCAGAGCATTATTTTGTTTCACCATTACAATAATAAAATTCAACATAGGTCCTGGTAATGAAACCAAAATGTTTTAGTTTAAGTGGGGTCTCAATTCATTCATTCATGGGGTTTAAGCACTTATTTGGTTATCCAAGTTAGTTCTAGACTTGTTACAACTAGGCATAGATGTAGTATACCCCTATAGCATTCAACATTTATCATTATACTATATTGGCATCAATTCACATAAGGCTTAAGCCTTATGCACTCACCTAAAGTGAAGCAAAGAAAGAACTGTGGCCTGTATTGGGATAGTTGTGTTGTGTCACAATGCATCATATGTAAGACTTGGTCATTTAGTGAAGGATTTTGGAAAATTCATTGCTTCAAGCCATTTATGGGTAGAGTCTATTGGTTTGTAGGTGTAAATCCTATTTGGGGAACTAGTTCTAGTCATAAGAGTGCAAGCCTATATTAGGTTAGTTCTATGATCTCAAGGGTGCAAGCCTTTGTGTTATTAAGCTTAGCATTATTCATCACTTTGAGGGGTCAATGAAATGCCTTAGTTCAAGTTCATACTATATTTTGTGCTTCTTGCAAGGACATCAAAGCTTGGGCGCATGAATTTTCTTACACCTAGGCTATTTTAGTAGAGTATGATGATGTCATCTTTTACATAGGGACATCATTAATGATCTGGACAAAAAAATTGCTAAAAAAACATTCATATATTGAAATTACATCATTATAACTATTAATAGTAATTATGCAATTCCATAAGGAAGTGAAAGACATTCAATCAAAGGACACTATATATCACAGTAATTATTCTTATTCATATACTTAGTGGTGTCCATGCTAAATCATATGCTAATGGTGTCCATATCTAGAATCAATTTTGTAGAGATTCGCTACATTAGTTCACCTCCTTTTTCTTTACTGGTTCAAGCTCAACTTTATAGTATGTAGGATCATCTTCTGCTAGGTTGGAGTTGCACACATCAGGTGCTAATATGGAGCTTTTTGTAATCATTTTGTCATTTTTATTACCTTTATCTTATCATGTTGTGATCACCACATGTAGCCACTCCTTGAAGATGCCCAAGACATTATGGAGTCAATTAGCCACCTTTCATCTAGTATAAGGTGTGCATTGATACCTCCAATTGGCACAAAAGGGGATTAAAATAATAATCATACCAAATGATTTCCTCACATTGAGATGTTAGTCAAGTTGGTGCAGGTCCATACTTAAGCAAAATAGGGGCCCAACAAGCTAACTCTTCACAACTTGTAGACTTATTTAGGTCATGTCTTTTTAAAACATAAATTCTAAGGCTCATCTTGATAAAGCACTAATAAATTCACATTTATTTACTACATCAATGACTCATTTGGATTGCCACTTCATATCACAAGTCAATAGGTATTGTTCAGGGTCAGCAGACCCATCATACTATATAAGATGGATAAAGGCACCCAACTGTAATGCCATATTAGGATTTGTCACAACTACAAAACTCTATAGTTGTATCAGAGGTGTCTATGAAACAATAGCACTCATCGGTGTTATCGATGTTGCTTTAGGCGAAGACTTCACTATCTATTGTGTCCAATTTTGATTTGATGATGAAGAAGTATCTAATTTATTCCATTCTTATTCTTCTTCTATAATTTGTATTTGTGCAATCCACTCATTTAGTTGTTCAATAATGTGAAGATCATTCTGAGTCAATGATAAGGCTTTTATGCCTCTCTTCTATTCTCTTTTGAACCCTTGTGCTACCTGGTTATATGTTTTCTCTAAAACATTCCTTGTTTTGTTATGGACTTCTTCAGTCACTAGTCCTCACCACTTGTCATCTTTAAAACCTTCTACTAAAATCTTACTAAGTTGAAAAAATTGGACTAGGGGGATGTGCATTTCCAGTACAAATAATCATTACCTGTATCCTCATCATTTTAGGAGCTTGAACCAATGCTTCATTGATTATGACTTTCTCTTTGCTCCTTAAGTGACAGATCTGGATCTTAAATATGGAATATTCTTCTATATATTCATGACGGAAGACTATTGACAACTTGATCTACCTCTACACTACCAAATTCATCATCTCTTCTTTCCTCATTATTTTTCTTCTCTCGTTTACTAATCTGGGGCCCACTTTCCTTGCTTCTTCCTTCATCTCTCTCTATTATTATTTCTTCATCCTTACTCTTTTTTTCTACTCTATTGCTTATTTATTCCTAGTCCCAAGTACATAAGCATTCCTCAAGAGATTCCACCTTCATTATTGTCACAATTCTCATTCTAATTTTAAGGTCTTCTTTCATTCTAGCTCCTATTGAACCTCTATTCTCACCTCATATTCAAGCTCTTTCTACAATTTATTTCACCATTCACCCATATATCACACACATACCCATGGCACCCAAAGTGACTCTTTCATTTTAAAGGGATCAGGGACCATTGCTCTTTCCATAGCTAGCATCTTAACTAGCATAGGGAGTTAATGCAAAAAATTCCCTCTTATCCATGACAAAAACAAACCCCATGCTACTTCAAATGTTGCATAGCCTTATATTGTGAACTCTGTAATATATATGTCAGTGGTTATGGCTAACCAATGATCTATTGCATGAGTCCAACTATTCTCCAATGTTTGAAGTTGTTTTATTTTCTCCTTGGTCCATACAACGTCAATGGTTGGTCTAAATCTGGAGCAATGATATTCTAGATGAGACAACCAACTAGCCAATAGTCTAGGAAGTTTGCAGTAGAAAATTGTGTATATTTCACCATAAATATTTTCTTATAAAATTTGTCATTCATAACACCCGACTTTTTGTGCTTTTTTTATGAATTCTACAAATTTTTTATCTAACCAACGTTCCACATCTCTTTAGCTAGGCAACCACCATAGCATGCCTATAAATAGTGAGTTTTATGCTTACTGCACCATTGTTAGAAAAGGTTCTTGAGATTCCTCAGAACATGCTAATTATGGGAATAAATTGAAACTCATAGGAAGGAGAGTGAAGAACTACTCTTGTAATGAGAATACAACTAAGAAGGCTTGCATAGAGACTCCAACATATATAATCTACCAATTACAACTAATACTACTTAAATCAAATCTGTGCTTTCAAATAAAACTATAATAGAAAAAATATAGACATCAAAACTCTTCATAGAAAGCAAATACCCCAAAATATATCTTAATTTATTTATGAGCTTGTGCTCAAATACAACTTATCTTTTTCTTACTTGCACTTCACACATTATAATAAGAACCTTGATTACAATCATATTATGAAACAAATCTTACATGACAAGTGCAATAATCTCCCTAAAAGCATAACATCATGAATTACCATGATCAACAATATGCTTAACAATAACTACAATAAAAACAACCTATTTTCATCCAATAGAGGTTGACTTGTAGTATCTTTACGATTGTTTGTAACCTTCAAGCAATTTCTCTCATAACCATCTGTCAGCCCATTATCCAAGTTGTTGTAACAAACATGTATCTAGTGCGAAGCGAGGAATAGCCTAACAAAAAATAACTACAACCCACTATAAACCCACTGACGTGTCGCCTATACTCTACATGCTACTATGCTCACACAATCTCCTACTAACACACTATAGATCACAAAGAGACAAATCTTCCAAGGACATTAATGTTAGACTCAGTCACTACCATCAATGTTTTTGTCCAGGCTTGATGTTATAGAGCTACAATTTTAAATCTAGACTAATCACATCCCTTCTCTTAGTCTATTTCCACTGTTAGAACACAGTCATAGTGAATCAATCAAATAGTAAAGCTAAGTATTTTGATCTCTTTAGTACTTTCCATAAATAGTAAATTATATTATAAGATCAGTCTAGATCAATTATATTCAGATTTATGCTTGAGTGCCATATATTATAATCTAAATAAATTCCACAAGTTAAGCCTATTGTAATTCTCACTAAATCTAAAAATAGGGTAAACACAAACTTAAAATTAAAAATTGATATGAAAGTATTTAAAAACCTTTTGAAAGATAAAAATATCAAAGATAAAAGAAAGTTATCTTAATAAAAAAAATAAGTAATTGTAACGCTGAACCTTTGTTGTACCCATATAAAGTTGTAACTCACATGAGTTGCATAGTAAAAACTGATAGATAAAAACTCTTGAAAATGTCTTGGAAATAAAGATTATATAAGCAATGTAACTCAAATAAAATTAAAGATGAAGCTCATTATCTCTTAACATGTCCATTATATAATGATGTAAGACTTGTTTATGTTGATATCTACAATTATATTCTAGTCCATAAAATTTTAAATCATGACAACCAAACAAAATTTGGTGATTTTATTTCAAATCTAAGTGCCCATTGAATCAACTATCTACACAAATAAACATAGTAATATTTTCTTTTGAAAATTAGGGTGTTAAATTTCTATTTTTCTCTCAAATTTGTCTTATTTTTTTAGTTATTTATTATTTTGACTTTTTTCTAATTTATTACTTCTTTTCCTAGGAACTTCAAGTAGGAAGAGTACAGAGATTGTTAGGGCACTTCAGTTGAGAAGAATTCAAATATTGTGAAGGTTGGTGTTAAAAAAGACAACTATAAATTATACTTTGCAAAGATAATTAAAACAATTACATTTTCTACACATTCTAATACATTTTGTAGACCAAATTAATCTATAACACATTTAAATTTGTCGTCGACATCATTATAACTATTTAAAAAATACATTTAAAATTAATATAACTATACTTTTAATAAACATTTTTACGTAATAATTACTTACAAAAGTTATTTAGATAATGATTAAAATATACACAAATATAAGATTTTTTTAAAAAAAAAACCCGTAAAAACCTTCAACTTAACAAAATAATAATAATTAAATTAATCATATTTTAATAATAATTATGAGACAAAAATAATTTATTACTCTAAAAATTTTAATAATTAAAAAAAAAAAATGAAACCCAAAGTGTTTCCTCCCCTACCAACCCCAAAAAATATATATATATATAATAAAATTAAAATTAAAATAAAATAAAATCATCCTATAAAGATGAATATAACCTTTTATATATATATATATATATATATATATATATATATATATATATATATATATATAAAAGAAACAAATGTTCTAAGGACTTTCACATAACCAATTAATTATAAAATATATATATATATATAAAAGAAACAAAACGAAAGTGGCATTCACATGGGGGGTTGGTGGGTTAGAATGGCAGTATATGGGGGAGGTAAAAAGGTCCCCACCCATAAAAGCATGAATTTGATTAATTTGTCATTATATAAGATGTGGGTTGGTGAAGTTTCAATGTTCATATAAATAAATATTTAAATTATTTATTGTGTGATTTTAATATATTTTTATATTTATCAATTATTAGTTTAAATTAGAGGTTATTAATATGTTTTGTGAGTGGTTGTCATATTTCTTTTTCTTTTTTTTCTTTTCAATTATTTTCTTTCTTTTTATTTTTAAATGATTAGGGGAAAGATTTTAATAGTGGTGCATCTCGTAATGATAGAACGAAGTTTTTGTTCAAGAGTATTTCATTGATGAAACATATTGATATGTATAAATATCAAAATGCATCATTAGTGATGCATGTGGTATCTAATACTTGTTCAATATTTACTCTATAAAATTAAAAGTCAGCAATCACATTTTGATAAATAAAACTCAAGTATTGATACTTTAATGCACAACGTTTAGTACTTCAAAAGTTAAGTTTTGGTCATAGGTTTAAAAAATATATTTTATGACTTTTCATGATAAAATAAGTTATAACATAAAATATATAATGAGTTAGACTTTGAAACCTTAGTTAAAAGTAGTTAAGATGACATATTAAAACGGGTAAAAATTTTGGAGACTACTAGGATGTTATATCACCTTAATTTGTTATTCAAAGTTAGGGTGCACCACCACTAGGACCTTTCCCCTAGTATGTTTAGAGAGTGGACGATGCTCTTAAGTTTTTAGTGGCCCCTTTTAATCAAAGTGCTCCTGTCCTATGTGGTCTTATCATTTATATTTTAAGTCATTATTTTTTAGTTAATGTACTAATAATTATTCTAATTTAAATTTAATTTTCTATAAATACACAAGCATTATAGTCTATTTACACATAAAAAAATTTAAAGAACTCATTTTATTATTCATACAAATCTATTGAGCACTTAAAAGCATTTTAAGAGAAATCAAACAATAATTAGAACATTCATTGAAGCAAAAATGTTCATGTTATCCAAACACCACAACACCATTTTTTATTTTATTGGAATTATTCCAATCATTGAGGTTTGTTATTTACAGTATTGTTATTGTATAGGGATCTGACAATTATTAGCATGGTAACATTTTTCTTTGGTTTATTGTAGGCCCCAAAAACATATTTTGTTTTCTTTAAGTTTTTAAATATTATTGCTCAATTAAAGAAAGAAGAAGAAATATGTTTTGCAGGGGATCAAAATCGAAGTGCAAAAAATAGTGCAAGGTTATTGCATAATATTTGGAGATCATCCTTGTTAATGGGTCAACTATAGTCCTTGAAAAACAAAGGTAGGAATGGAAATTAGAATCTACCACCTGCAGGTTGGATCAAACTTAATTTTGAAGGAGCTTCCAGGGGGAATCCAAGAGCTTCTGGGGCCGGATGTATTATTCAAGATTACAGTAGATCTTTAATCTAAGTAATGTCCAAAAAACTCTAGGATGGCACAAAAAATGAAGTGAAATCTCAAATTCTTACTAGTGGAATTGATTTAGCAATCCAGTGTGATATCCTAAAGTTGATTGTGGAAGGTGATTCGTAGGTTACTATTTCTACACTCCAAAATAAAGTGGCCACTTCCTAGCAC
This sequence comes from Torreya grandis, assembly GCA_037957365.1. NCBI lineage: Eukaryota > Viridiplantae > Streptophyta > Pinopsida > Cupressales > Taxaceae > Torreya > Torreya grandis. Next base: position 463,033 of record JARHVA010000377.1, read on the forward strand.
TTAGAAAACATCTTGTCAAACACCTGGAAGAAATTGGAGACTTTCTCTTCCATGGAATTCAACCATTGCTTCCATGAAGTAAATTTGGTAGTTAATTTCCTTACGAATTGTGGAATTGATCAAGTTGAGGTTTGTCAGGTTGATAATGTGAGGGAGGCATGGGAAGATTTCCCATCCCTCCCACTTATAGAGATGGATTGATCTTTAGTCACCTCTTTTTTTGTATTGTTTTTTTTCTTAAAAAGCAATCTCAAAAATGGCAGGTTTAGAGGAGAGCCTTTTTGGCAGATTTTGATTATCTTGGCTGCATCCATAATGGCGGCTAATACCCTAGCTAAATCTTCCATCATTATCCTACTTAATCTCTGATGGGGAATCAAGAACAACAAACAGCTCTGATCCCACTTGTCAGGATCTTGCTCCTCAATAAGAGCACAATATGATTACCTTGTATAAGCAACTAAACATGCGGAATTAACCAGAAGCAATAAGTAACTAGAATTCACAAATGACACAGAATATGAGAGACAATACAATATGTATTAATACTCATCCAGAAAAGAATACAATGAAGAGACGCCACACTCTTCCACACCTTTCAGGCTTCCCACACCAAGTGTACAGTAATTCTCCTCAAGAGTTCACTCTCCTACCAAAAATGGTCCCAACACACAACTCAAACACAGAATTGGTGTTCACCTCTAACCAGTCAGTAATAACACTGCCAGTACACAAGTACTCAAAGTACTTCAAGTAGATCTCCCATAAGCTTGCAACAACCTGTAACTCAAATGATCTTACTTACACATGTAGAACTTTTCCTTGATCTTGCACCAACCTGCAAATCACCCTGTTCTTACAAATTGGAAGGATCTACCTTGCCTTCCTCTATTTGCTCATCTATGGAACTAGAAGGAGCTACACTTGCTCAACTCTAACTAGCACACCTTTACAATACATGCCAATGGGTCTATAAATAGATCCCACACTAAACAATAAGTTAGACTTTTAATTCACAATAATTAGACACACAACTCAAGACCAAAAATAGCCTTTTACATGCAAATAATCGGTTCAACGAACTAACTGTTCATGCAACGAATAGTTCTGGAACCGCATAGGAGACCGACGTCGGTCCCTGTCTGCTTGGAGTTGACCGACGTCGGCCAACCTCCTGCCAATGCCGGTTTCACTTCTGCACTGTAGATGACCGACGTCGGTTACACTGCCGACGCCGTTATCCCTGAAACTCAGCAACCTCCTCCATGTCTGCATAGTTGAAGCTTTTAGCTCCACAACCTAACAATCTCCCATCATAAATGATTTTGGATTTTGAATTGAAATCATAATTGTAATAGTGGTTGATTGATTGGGCAAAATGGTGGTTGTATATGGCACAAGGGAGTCGAGAGATTTCCCTTCCGTGTCATGATTTCTTGAAGTCCTCAATTTTTTTTAACAGGCTGAAGGAAATGTTTGTTACCACTTTGTCATTAACATAGCTCTCTTTCTGGACACCATGGTTTGTTGATATTCTTGGAGGTTCTAGGTATGGAGAAGATCACAGAAATTGTTATTGCTACCCCATGCATCTATGGTGGAAGCAAGGTATGAGAGATGGCTTTTGATGGCCTAATTTTGAGAGCTCAAAATTAACATATCTTTTAGATTTTGTTAGAATAATTCTTTGAAGTGGTTTCATGCATCCTAGGATAGGGTTTTATGGCATAAAGTATCCATTATCATGTTAATTCTAAGATACTAGTATTCACGTCAAACTTGATGATATTGGTCTATAATTCATAGGTGGTGGCGAAGATGGTTTCTTTCTATGTGCAACCTGAGCACCGACTGGGGCTAGTGAAGAAAATCATTATGCATGAATTATCCCCCCTCCCAATTTATTATTTTTGGGCATAGATGGCCTTGGTATTGTTCCCACATTGGCTTTTAGAGCTCTGAAAACTTGTTTCATGGTCCTCTTGAGTTTTTCAGAAGAATAGAGGAAGAAGGTCTACTCATCAGACCCTCTAGAAAGGGAATTTCATTTCTATGCCACTCATGGCCCAATTGTAGAGATCGATTTCAGAGATCTCTTAATTAATGGCGTACTACCAAGACACAAGTTTTAGTTGTCAATAAATTATTGAAATGGGTTTCTCGTGGTCAGACGGTTACCACGCACTAGTTCAATAAGTCACTAAATTTGGACTTTGGGTTGGATACCCCTGTCTCCATCACCTCATTTGTGCCTGAAGTAGCGTGTAAAGGCCCGAGGAAGTAGATTAAGTGTGAGGTCATGGGTGAAGTGGAAGATAAAATCTACAAAGGCAGAGAGATCATTTTTTGGATGACATTGGCGACGAGGTGCAAGCAAGCGTTAACCTCTTAGGCTTGTATGCATCTTTTCTATGTTATATCCTTATTTTTGGTTCTTTGTATGTTTTATATGGTTTTTTTGGTTTTACAGTAATGGTTTGATCTCTCCCCTAGTGTTCTCGGGGGCTCTGGTTTTGCCATTTGTTGTTGGCCCTTTTTAAGGTTGTTCTAGTGTCTAGTATATGCCTGTTAATTGTTCTCTGTAATACTTTTTTCTTTTTGTTTGGGGGCCTAATAAAACCCCGTATCAATCAATGAATATATATATATATATGGAGACCATGATCAAGCGAACGTAATCATCAAATCAGTTTTGGCTTGTCTACATTTTTGTAGAGAGCATCTCGATATTATGTACATTATTTGGAGAGTAAAGGATGCTCTTGATAAAATTCTCTATTTATCATCATATTTCTAGGTCAAATTTCTATCAGTTTTGGATATGCAATTGCATTATAACATCCTATATTTTCAACATATTACTTCTAAAAATCATATAAAACTAAACCCTATCTATTTGCCCTACTTCTAGATTTGGTTTAATTAAATATTCTTGTAATACTATTTTATAGATGTCATTTAGATTAGTTAAATATATATATATATATATATATATATATATATATATATATATATATATATATATATATATATATATATATATATATTTATATTATAAATTACTGAAAATCTAATTATCCATATTACATTTTGGTGAACCTATATTCTCTTACAAACCTTGTAGGGTTAAATATTTCTTAATTTTAGTATAGATATGAATTTTTTGGGTTGATTGCTTGGCATATTCTCTTAGGGTTTCACAAAATCTTGATTTGATTTGCCTTCCTCCTACGATTTAGATCTTGTTTGCATAATGTCAAATATGAAGCTATCTAGTTTCTCTAGGGTAATTTTCATTATATGTTCTTAGATCTAAAAACCCTAACTTTCCTTATGCTTGATTCTAAACTTTATGTTGAATTTTTTTGAAAAGTTTTCAAATCTTTGGGTGCTTGTATTATGTGTGTGTTCCATGTTTGATTTCAAATTATATCATTAGTAATCAAATATAATATTTATGGTCTCAATTGAAAAAAACTCATTATATTTCTTTGATAAAATTTTGAAAAGGAAAAATGAATCTAGAATTGTATACAATTTTGTTCAAAAGGTTTTTTTTAATGTTATAAAGTATGCACTTTCTATGATTAATAATGGTGTGAATAACTATCAAATTGATAATAAGTATAAATACAAATACCATTATGATTATGACCCTTATTTAAAATAAAAAGATAGGGTTAAGAACATTGAAAATATTAGGAAATATGTCATAGACAAACCTACATAAATGCATATATTTATAAAATTATTGAAAGAATCTATGTGAAAAAATTTATCTCTTATTGATTCCATTGTTTCAACTATTTCTCGAGATATTTCTATTACTTCTTAAAATCTTCCAATTTCCCAACATGTCTAAATTCCTTGCCATGTTCCTTATATTTATCAATATAAATTTGTTTATAACATTCTTTAATTTGTTCCACATGTTGATATTCCTTCTATTTTTCAAAATTCATTTATTCTAATTCAATGTACTTTTACTTTGATTCCAAATCTTAAAATGAATAGTATGATGCATACATTGCATGACATGCAAAATCAAATAAAAATTCTTTCTCAACGATATAAAAACCAAATATTATAGTGACTTCTAATGATATTTTCTTAAACCTATTATCTTATGAAGTACTTGCATATCTTTTTCCAATAGGCTTTGTAGCTCCAAAATATGAATTTTTTCAATGGAAAGGGATATCCTTCTCATCAAATTAGAGTCTTTTATGCCTCATGCTTAGACTTTGCTTAGAATGATATGTTATTAACTATAATATTCTCAAGGATCTTAAAATACTGTGTACTTGATTGGTTGTATGTGTTTTACCATGTGGATTTATACATTCTTTTATAACCTTAGTTGATGACTTATTAGCCCATTTTCAAATAAACATTTGTATGAAGTCACATTTTCAAAGGTATCTCAAATCAAACAAGAGTAAAATACAATTATTAGTGAGTACATATTTTAACTCAAGACTATGGTTGTTAAGATGACTTATCAACGACTAGATATTAATATTCAAAGCATTTTTGTCAATAGTTTCCTTCCAAACATTATGGATAAAGTAATTTTTAGCACTTATCATTCTTTTGATAAATTTTGTTATGATATTAGAGAATTTGAAGTCAACATTAGTATATAAATCACATTTTCAAATTTAAGTTACATCAAACAAGGATCAAATGAAAGCATTATTGAATATATGCTTTGATCAAAGACTACAGTTACCACAATGACTTATCAACCACTAGATAGTGATATTCAAATCATGTTTGTCAATAATTTATTTTTACTAATTAAGGGAAGAGTGGCCTTCAACCCTTATCATTATCTTAATGAAATATTTCATGCTATTAAAGTCTTTAAAATTCAAAAAATTAGATGCAGATAAGCTTGAGTATGGGCTAAATATTTCAACTTCTAATGGCCTCAAGTTTCCAAACAAGATAAGTTTTAAGACTAAAAGTATTGAGAATGAATTTCAACCAAAGAGTGATGCTAAGAATATTTTCAATGTTATAGAACAATCATTCAATAACTAATATTGTATGTAGGCTAAATATGGCCAACAATGTAAGGATCCTATAATATAAGAAATGGTAGAAAGTCTTTCTAGATACAATATGTCATTCCATAAACTGGTATAGGGTTATAAATAAGATTAATAATCAAATGAGGTTGTAAGGGATCTAATAAGGGAATATATGCATACAATAGCAATTATAGGTCTAAATAGACCTAAGATGTCATTAGACGATAACCAAAATGTGTAAACTAGAGTAACAAAAGGAAATACAATTCTTTTAGGCACCGTGAGTTATCTAAACTAAGGGTTACAAGAATGTCATTAGATGATAATAATGAGGTGTAAACATATAAACAAATTATGTAAATATAATATTATGCTAACAAGCATAAACAAATATAATAATATCCTAACAAACATAAGCTAATCTAAGCATGGAATATAAAAAAATACCAATATAATATATCAATCAATGTAATAAAAGAAATAGTATAGGATTGGGAATACTTACCCTAGGTTTACTTATTGATGCATCAATCTCCCTCTTCACTCATGTGGCACTTTACGAGAGATGGTTGTAAGTGAAGCTTAAGATGGAAAGAAGAAGACCTAAGTATCCTTAGTTGGGGACTCCAAATATTAGGTGTACCTTATTGGTTCAAATTATCTTCTTGATATCTTCAAAGACCTTGTGCAAACTAGTCTTGCTCAGGTGTAATCTCCTTAACCATGATTCCTCATATTTTTACTAAGGTGGATTATTGTGCATGAGTAGAGCGGATTCAATGTCTTAATTTTTAGAAATAAAAAAGGGGAAGACTATAAACACAACTCAAAAGCAAAAAATCCAAAATTCAAGCTTATTTGATGTTAGTGGCTCAATCAATGAAGTATAAAAATGTCCAATAGACATAGTGCTTCATCAACCTAGTGGATGACATCGGCTAAGGGAGGAGCACTATAGAAAATCATTGGTTGGGATAATGACATCAGGGAGAAACATAAATATAGAAAGAAGTGAGAAAAGGGAGATCAAGAACTCTCAAAATACAAATATGTTGATTACATGGCATTAATGAATGATGCAAAATAGCATATGATCATCATGAAATATCTTATAAAGCACAATGAACCACCCCATCCTGATCCCAATGTATTTCATAGGATGTACACTTAGGGAGATTATGTAGTGGCAATCCCTGCAAAAGAAATATATTTAATCAAAAATAAGGTCTATATTAATATCACCTCAATAGAAGGAGCATTGAAAATTCACTAGGTTTAATGAAATTCCACATGATGAATTGAAGATATTGCTTGAATGTATCATGATTACTTTTCCTTCAATAACAACATTTGACCATTCAATACCATTTCATATGTATTTTGATTATAATGCATTGTGATATTATCATAGAATCCTAAGACTTTATACAAATAGATGGATTACCTTGAAACATAAGATACAATATCACATTGAAAAGATTCAAATTCTACTAGATAGAACAAGCAATAATAAATGTAACGTAAAATAGTGTTAACTATATTTTCAATACATGAACAATGTAATCACATCCTATATTACACATCAAAAAAACATCCATAATAGATAAATTATTTTAAATAATCATTTATTTAATAATAAGGGTTGTTTTTATGATCCCCATCAGAAAATAGGATGTGACAACAAGAGTCCAAGCCCTCAGGCCATCAATTGGAAATCTAGCTCAATTAATACTGCAAAAAATAGTCACACTCAGGGGTGGAAGATTTATATCAATCTTGTGGTCTTATCACTCTTTGGAATCACAATACCATCCAAGGCTCTCCTATTGCATCAAACTGACTAGGGAGATACTATGCTCCAAAGCTATTTTCAATTTTGTATTCATTAATGTTTATGGCCCCAGTACCCCATTTTTTAAATGCAAAATTTGGGATAGTTTACAAGGTTTTTTAAATCTCTTGGAGGAATAAGATGTTATTCTAGATGGAGACTTACAGAAAAATGCAATCCCTATATGACTTTAGGTAGCTTATTATCAGCTTGCCTTCATGGGATCTCAAACTAAAATCTATCAAATTAGCTTAGAACATCAAAAGAAAAGGTTTTGAAACCATTCATGTGAAGAGATGTGACCGCTTTCTTCTCTCCCTATGTTGGCTAGAGAAAGAGGTGACTATAGATTCAAATATTATCAAAGGTTTAGGTTTTAATCATGTTCCAACATCTCTTTATGTTTAGTTTGGAAAATGTCCATTGGTGTTAGCATTCAAATTTGAACTCATTTGCTCCCAGATGAGAAGCTTTACAACTTGATAAGCTCATGGTGGAAAGACTACCCAAATCTCTTAGGCTTAAACATGTTCCATTTATCCATTAAACTCAAATAATTAAGGAATTCACCTTTAGGATTAAAATAATCTTCCTTTGATAGCATTTTTTCCTAAAAATTGTCCTAAAAACATAGTTGGGTGATATGGATGCTATAAGTGCCAATAGATTGGCATCTCAAACTTGATTATAGATGGAGAAACTTTTCTCAATTTGACAAGCTCGAGGTGGAAAGACTGCCCAAATGTCTTAGGTTTAAACATGTTCCATCTATCCCCCAAACTCAAATAATTAATAAATACACCTTTAAGGTTGAAATAAGTCTTCCTTTGATAACATTTTTTTTCCTAAATAAATTGTCTTAGAAGCACAGTTGGGTGATATGGATGCTTTAAGTGCCAACATATTGTCCTCTCAAACTTGATCATAACTTGAGACACTTTTCTCAAAGGTAAGTTGGAATAATTGTATACTAAGAAATAGTTTTTGGTGTCAATATTATTAAGGAAACTTGGCTTGAGTTATAGGATCGCAACACTTGGTTTTTTCTCCAATTTATTTTTCCAAGGAGGTATGTGAATAAAAGCTCCATCATTTTCTCAAAGAAGGCTTTCTTCTCACATATATGACAAACATAGAAAATGAGGTGGCTAACTTCTTACAATGTTATTTCTTTTGAGAATGAAGATTCAAAGGAGGATCAACAAATCTTCTTAGATTCCATCCTAGTATCCTAAAGGAAGAAATTAAAAGGATTTAATGTCCCCTATTGTAGCTATAAAATCAAGATCAACCCGGTTCCTTGTAAAAAATGTATATGGTCCTAAACAGCTTCTCAAATAGTTTGTTTCAAAAACATTGGGTTATAATAGATAATAATATAGTGAAGTAAATCAACAAGTCTTGGAAATAGAAGAAATTTCTTTTAGATTGGAACTATACCCTTTGGGATCATCCTAAAATCTATGCCCCAATGAACCTTGTGTGACTCTCAACATATTTATTTATCAACACTATCTACAAACTAGTAACCAAAATTAGAAGCTAAAAGTTCTATATCTAATTATTTCACATGAACAACATAATTTTATAGCAAGAAAGAAAATCCTTGATGGAGTTGTGATGGCTCATGAAGCTCAAATCAAGGTAAAAATAAAACAATGATTATCAAGTATTATATCAACAATGTCTATGATATGGTGGACTATAACTTTATGCTCAAGATTATCTCAAAAAATGGTTTCATATTAGTAGTTATGTTTCTTCTATCCATCTGATGTACATAAACATCATGTATGTTCACACCAACTGCTACCCATAATCAAAAAATTTAACCAAAAATAACTCTAGTCACAGGTGTTCACGTTTTGAACTAGACACGACCTCTCAACCTACTAACTTAATGTGAACTACTTCACCAACCCAATTTTGCATGTGTTATGACATGCATGTGTCCCTGATCATATTTATTGTTGAATATTTTTGTTCTACCTAGAATTTTCATTTGACATTTCTTGTGTATGGGTGATGATTAGGTTCATCCCCTAAGTATTTTTTTGGATCACTTGAATGAAATTATGCAAACATTTTTTTGGCAAGGAATGGGTGTGGACAATAAGTATCCTATACAAAAATCAGAAAAAGTGTGCAATTAGACATAGATGTGAGGTGTAAGTCACCTAAACCCAAATCTCCTAGATTGAGATTTTGAATCCAAGATAGTCTTTCAAATCCTGAAGTAGAATGCTACATTCCAAATAATCAGATGGAATGAATAATAACTAGATATTTTTAGCTAATCCACTCCATCGAGTTTCAAAAATGTGGAAATTCATCACCTTCCATATATCTTTGATTCTAGGTCACCTTATTTTTGGAGGTTGGAAATGGAAATACAACCGATACTTTATTTGACTCTTGTAATATAAATAGTTGGCCCAAGCTTCTACATGTTGTTAAAAATTGAAACAGTTATCCCTTTGTTGGGTTGTAAATTTTATTGGGTTGTAAGGTTTCAACTATTGGAAAAGGATATCTCTAGGAGGTGTAACTAAATTGATCTAAACCTTTTTGTATAGATTTTACAACTCTTGCTTGATAAGGTGTGATCTAAATGTATAACAATTCTTGAAAAGGAAGTCCAATTGAGATTGATCACCAAAACCCTTTTTTATTTTGATCCAATATATTAAATTGAATAAAACATACATAAAAGGTGGCTAATTAATTTTGGACAAACCATACATGATTTTCATTACATATGTAAGGATTTTATACTCCAAGAAACAATTATAACAATAAAAAAATTTATAAGGGATCCTCTCCCATAAGGAAAATATAAAAGCCAATAATAAAAATAAAATGAACCATATGTAAAACAATAAAAAGTTTAACATAAGGTTAAAATCATACAAAATGAAATTTAGGAAATGTCTATTACTGTCGATCTATATCATAACCAATCTAGGATACCATTGGCATGGGAAACATAGTTTGTATATAGTGTAAAGGACATCATTACAGGGTTTTACAAAAAGAATATTGAGAATGAAAAATGGTTGAAATCACAAATCAAATCATTAGACACGAAGGTAACCATTTAGACTCATGGCCCTAGTGCTTCATCCTAGCACATCGAGGGAGTCAACCATGAAAGACTATGTGCATAAGTAACTATATGCACATCAACAACATGCACATAAATATCCCTTGAACAATTAGAACATATCCACTACTTCAAAGAAACATGGTGCCTAAAACTGACAATATTTCTTACACACTTTTTTTGTGCATGGTCCTCTTCAAAAGAGGTGAAACTTTGGATATCAAAGAACTAGTGTCATTTTGATGAGTTAAGATTTCTAGCTAAAGCTTTACCTCATTGTTGTACGAATAGATCAAACAAATACCATATTCTAAAAATAGGTTTGGACTCTTCATTCATTTATAGAACTCTAGATTTAATGCATACTTAGATTTCATATATTCGTTCCTCATTAGGATTTTCATCTTCAATTTACCACTTGAGCTCTAGAAAGAAGACTATATTTGAAATATTGGATACTAACTTGGCCATATTATTTATTCAGCAAAGATGATAGAGGATAAATCTCTTTCATCTTATGCTATAATCTATATGAAAATGAAATTGAGGAAGCCACATTCAACTACATAAGAGATTGTTTCCTCCTAAACCACCTTGTTGCAAGATATTGATTATGAATCTCTCTATCAAGTATCATAATTGATACAAGATGTGTCAAATTCCATTTGAAGTGGAAGGTAAGAATTGGATAGAACAAAATCATTTCCACTTCAAAAGGCTCAAAGGATACTTGTTCATCTTGCCCATGGAAAACATGTTTCCCATGTTTTACCCCCACCTCTTCTTAACATTTCTCCTGCTCATATGGGTTGGATAAGCTCATATTTTTCTCCCATTCTGATCTCCTTTAGGCTCTACTGATAAATAGAATAATACTTCTCAAATTCAAGACAAGACTCAGTGCTCAAAATAGAGAATTTATACCTTCCCTGAGAACTCAAATTAGGGTACAAGATCTCTTTAACAAGGAACAAGTGAAAGTCCCTCTCAAGGATTAATGAAGATATTTTCATAAAATGTTTGGGGAATTAATTCCCCTAAAAATAAAACATATGTTGTGTGGCAAATTGTAGATCTTTAAACCCAATATCATTTACTTACAAGAGTCCAAGCTCTCAGGTCATGAAGTAAAAATCTAACTTGATTGCTACTGGAAAATCTAATTGCATTCAGGGATAGAAGCTTCATGCCAATTTTGTGGTCTTGTCACTATTTGGAATCATATTACCTTTTTAGGCTCTCCTATAGCATCAAACTAAAAATAGGGGGTACTTTGTTCCAAAGCTATTTTCAAATTTCTGCTCATTAATTGGGCCATTATGGAGAAGAATATAGTGAAGGCAATCAAAGAGTCTTAGAATTCAAAGAAATTTATTTTAGACTAGAACTAAACTCTTTTGAAACATGTCCCAAAATTTGCTACCCAATAATTCATGTGTGACTTTCAAAATATTTCTTTGTCAACACTATCTACAAGCTAGTCACCAAAATCTCAAGGCTCAAAAAGGCAATGTCAACATGAACAATAGAAAAATAAAACAGAACTTACACAACATAAATAACACTGAACCATCCAAAATTGATACCAATAATAACAACAAGCATAACAACATCTAAACATAACTTTAAAGAAATCTTACTATTTAGTGTCTTGTAATGCTTGAGACATAAAATATAACATGGAAAACTTTTTTATTCTAAAATGAATGGTACCTTGGCCACAAGGGGACAAAATAATGATTTTTTATTCTTTTTTAATGAGTGATTCAAAAGACAAAATAATTTGTCACTTACTAGTCTATATTTTTAATCATTACTAAAATTATAAAAATGAAAACGAATGTTAAAACCATGTCAAGAACAAGAGTAAGAATGCTCTTTCTTAACATTATTAACCTATCAGAGTTGTGAACCAAAAATAAAACAAAATTTAACCTACATATATAGTATATCCCAATACTATAAAGTAAAAACTTCTTGAAAGACTAATAAGAAACAAACTACAAATAAGCAAACTCCCAAACTATTGTTCCATTTGCTCCATGTAAAGTGTAAACCACATAAGTGTATGAAATTCTAATCACATGATCTTACTTCTAGACTATTGTTTTGATCATTGCAATGCCAAAATTGTAATTATTTTGACAAACTTAACAAAACTATTTTGAAATGTAGTTTTTCTAGTTGTTTTATAATATTTTAAAGGAATATATCATGCATTTCAAAATAGGGTCCACCAATGCAAGGCCACAGTATATTATAATATAATCATAATTATAGTCTAAAATTTATTAGAATGGAATCCAATATCCAACCTTCATCCCATTATCTTTATTTAACACCATTCCAAAAATGAATAATAAACTTGAAAGGGCATTACTCTAAAGGAAACTCAAATAGCACTCTCTACTAACTAGAAGGCCTCAACACCAGATTATATCCCATGAAACACTTATCTAAACATAAAGATAGTGTAAATAGTAGCCTTGTCTACATGTTGAACAAAGGTATTGAGAATTGTCATTTGGAAGAGATTTCATGATGGGTTTATGCAGTTGCTTAAAGCAATATAAAATAAAAATGGGAGTTTTTGTAGGCACCAGAATTATGCATGCCTATTCCTAAGTGTCATGGCCACCAACAGGCCCCTTGGACCCTTTTTCCTTACATAGGCCTATCTTCAATAGTTTATCTTTATTAAGCTTAACATGGCCTTCTGGGCTATTTTGGTAGTTAGCCTCGACCGTTGACAGTCAAGCTAACCGTCGACGGTCAGCCCAACCGTTGACGGTCAAGTTCAACCACCTGATCTTCCTACATGCAACCAGCATGCATGCATCACCTACCCTTTCTAAATATAAGACATTCCAATCTCCTTGTAATGAATTACATGGATGAATTATATTTAGAAGCACTAGTTACACTCCCTCTTAAACCCATTCGGCCTTGCCTATAAAAATGAGAGAGCTATAAGAGCAAATCATCTGTAATTATTATCAGGAGCTCAAGTACTCAGATTTTTCTCTTGTAGATCATTTAGCATTATCAAGAATTATTAGCCCCTTTTTGAGATTCAACTTACTTCCACCTCTCAACCAAGTCTCCAAGCACCGTTACTCTATCAAAATCAGGCCAGATTCCACCCACACATCAACAATGCCTATCACTCACCTAATCCACTTAAATTAATAAAATTACTTGTTTATTACCGTCTACATACTTTATTTCCATTTTGAAATCAATTTAGACCTTACCCAACTCCCAAAATTCATTCTAAAATCTTGAAAACTAGTTATATGCAAAGTCCAGAATTGGACACAATCAACCATCAATGGTCAGTGCAACTGCTGACAGTCAGGCCTAACCATCGATGGTCACTTGTGGTAGAAGAGGCCAGAAAGCTAATTTCACTTCTTTTGTCTGACCCAATTCACTTTTCTATGTTTTTGACCCCTCACAAGCCTTTTTCAAATTCCCTGAATCACACCTTGACCCACTAGCACTAGTACTAATCTATTTATCACTAATTAGATAATTTCTAGTCTATTTTATAAGCAAGCAATTATTTTTATCATTTTAGTACCCTTTTGATCATTAATGCAAGTACTTTCTTTCTATTTTATTAACTTAATTGTTCTAAAATGGTGGATTGACAACCCCTAAGGAAGCTCTCGCTTTTGGGATCTAGCTAGCGCTAGGCAATCTACCTAGCTACTTGTCTAACCCATGAATTTGATTTAGTGATTTCTTACATACAAGTCATCTTCCCCAGCCAAAGAGAAGCTCTCCATAATCTTCTAATCCAATGTGTGCACTTTTATCAGGTATTTCTACCATAACCTACATTTCCAATTTTACTACATTCTTCTGAATAATAACAAAATTTGAGTGAAATATACTGGCACGCCCAATGAGACCCACGTCTCTACTTGGGTTTTATTTTTATCCACATCTATATGCTTCTTTCTCTATCTATTCTCATAATTGAAATATAAATTTCATTTGGGTCTAAAGCATACTACATCTATCTATTGCCTACTCCTTTTAGCTCACTTAGCTTAATTAATAACATCAAGACTAATCATAGCACACTTATGTTACACAACCAAAACACATAATCAATCAAACATCATAACTCACTTGAGACAAGGTCTAACTAGGATTTCATCACCTAGTGGTCACCTAACCCATTCCCAACAATCCTACTTGGAGGTTATTACCAAGACGAGAACCAACTCAGCTCTTTGGTTGAGTATAAACTCTAGATATCAATATATAATGGCTAATCACCTGACACCCTTATCACTGTGGGATTGTGAAGTGAGGGGATAGGACCCAATACCAAGCCACGTATTGATTCTAATACAAATTATTTTGAGCAACAAAACTGACCCAAAACTATATATAGATTTCTTGTCTAGTACCTGATCTACAAGTCAACCTCTATCACACATTTTCATAAACTAAAGCATAAGCCAAAAGTAATCTTAAAACTAACTTCAAGCTTAAACATACTTTCTAGTGTGTTCCTTGATTGCCTTGACTATTTTCTTTGTCTTCTCTCTATTTGAGTGGTGAGTCTATTTCTTTCGTATTCTCTCCCACCTTTTTGTATGGTTCTCACTCGACAGCAGCAAAAAGACTTGGCAAAACAAAACTCATCACCTAAATCAACCACCTCTACCTCCTCATATATGGAGTATGTCTCTGAGGTAGAAGATTCACCTCATTTATTGGGAAGACCTACTTTCCCCCGCATATTTCCCCAAGGAGACATGGACTTTACCACCTTTTTAGATAACAATCCAGTGGCCCTTCAACACTATCTTAACACCTCTTCTCACCATATCTTGATTTCAACTCCACCTTGAGACCCTCCTTTCAACATGCCATCCCACCTTATGGAGGGTATCCATGTTGTTGTGGTCACCACCCAACCTTTGACCACTCATGCATCCTCATCTACCAACCACTTCAATGCTATGGCCGAGAACCACCCTATCCAATCAACCATTACCCTTATACCATCCACCCCTACCAATAACTCCTCTACCTTGGGGGTAACCCAATCATCAACCCATCATGTCAAACCTATCGCATCAGTTAATACCTCTTTACCAGGCTTAGGGGTACCTATCCCTTCTACCTCACCACCCACTATCACAAAGGTCATGACTATACCCCTGATTACCAATTCAACCACAACTCAACCTACCATAGTATCCCAATAATTACCTACATCATCTAACCTCGGTTATACCCCTAACCTACAAGGGTATATACCTACTACCCAACCACTAGTATCCACCTATCCTTATATGTCATCTACCCAAATTCCCATAACTTCTTATCAATATGGGGCCATCTCCCAACCTCCCATCAATTATCAAAATATTCCCCAACCATAATATACACCTTATAACCCCTCAGGTGCATCACCTCAAACAAAATTAATGAAAATAATCATGGAAAAAATGGCAACTCTTAAGTCATCCCTTTCGGAAGCCCATAATATTTTATCTTATGACCAAGTCTGTAAGTAGCCCATTCACCCTTTAGTGTCTATCAGACCTTATCCAACCCAATGGCAGCTTCCAAAATTCACCAAGTTTAACAGTAAGGAAGACCCCTAGCAGCACTTAAGAGCATTTAGGCATTTTTGTTACATGATTGCCTACGATAATGCCCTACTTTAATGCACATTTCCTATGTCTCTTTCTGGCCTGGCACTGGACTTGTATAGTGCCATTACCAAACATTCCATCTTCTCCTTTAACCAATTAGCTCAATCCTTCTTAGATCACTTCTCAATCAACATATCCAAGAAAGTCTCTATCATTAATCTTTATTCCATTCGCCAATTTAAGGATGAATCTATAGCTGATTTTGTGGCTTATTGGAGAAGTTTGATCAACCAATTAGCATTCTCCTTGCCTCAGCTTGAATTGATCAAACTTTTTTCCCATGCTTGTGCTGAGCACATCTCTTCTACATTACATGTCCAAAGCTTCAAAACTTTTGGTGAATATTTTACCATGGCATGCAAATTACATAACCAAGCTATAGATGAGGGAAAATTGAAGTTATGAAACAAAAAATCTACCTTCAAGACCAATGAAGCCACCTCCTCTAAAGTAGGCAATCAAGCTAACTCTAGGGCTAAAAATAAAATAACTACAAATGTAGTCATCCTTAATATTTCCCCACCACCTACTGTCAATCAACAAAACTTTCCTAATCCCTCTAACCAGAGCTCATGAAACCCAAATCGAAGCACCCAAAAATAATTTACTCCACTTGGATAATCTTATGCCTCAGTGTTGGAAAAGTTACTAAAAGCTAATCTTGTACAACTTTCACCCATCAAACCTCCCCCATAATTTGATTCTTCTCATCTAGTGCCTGCATGGTACAATGAAAATGACCATTGTGTCTTTCATCGAGTGATTGAACATGACATCAAATGATGCAATACTTTCTAGAATATTGTTCAAAGCCTCATTGACAAGGGGTAACTCACATTGGATAACCCTAATGCCCTAATGCCCCTCAAACTCAAGCCGTGGACATATTTTGAAAGCCCTTTCCCAACCATGCCCCTGTCAAATATGAGGACACACAGGTTAAATGCTCTTGTGACACCCACACAATCAAAATGGTCCATGATACACCTACACATGAGGACCCAACCATCTAATCTACCCACTCTTCCCCCACTTCACTTACAAAGGTGGAAGAGTCATCTTCCCCTCTGTCATAGATTTAGCTCAAGGAGGCTCCTTTTTCCCTAGCCATGCTCATAGAAGCCTTGGAATCATCATATTCCACCCCAACAGGCATATTTGAACAACTAAAAGTCCCTTATTTTCCACCTCCACTAGTTACCCAACAAAACACTACTCCTATGGATATTGATCCTAAATGAAAAGTATTCCTATCGATACCTCCCATGGATGAGCCATGTATCTCAACCTTACTTCACTCACCTCTGGAAGTTGACCAACCTATCAACCAGCATCCCCAACATGTAATTCTATCTCTTACATCCACTACCCACAAAGCAAAACTAGTACACAAACCTTTTTTCACATTAGTGTAAAAATTGAAATTTGCCCTAAAAATAGATATGGATCAAACTACCTTCTAGAAATAGTTAGGCCTCCCTTACATCAACAAACCCAAACCTTCTAGCACACCTTTAACCAACCAATCTATCATCTTTCCACCACCTCTCAAACCAATCTAAACATCTACCAACCTATCGCATTCCCCACCAATCAAGGAAATAATGCCTCAAACAAGCAAACCACCACACAAACCTATTACAAACCTCAGTACCTTCCTAATACAGAGTTTATTCCACCCATCTCTTAAAGTGGAACTGACCCTGTCTAAAGTTCAACCCAAACCTCGACCCCAACCAACCAAAAGATTAAAACCATCGAGTAGCCACATGCCTAGGGTTTTTCCTTCTTTCACCCTACCCTATATCTTGGGTCCTCATCCATAAACTCTACCTAAAAGGCAAATCCCTTTTAACATATGTCATCCACTACCACTTGTTACACCAGCCTAGTTACTGTTTGATACACTAGTATTTTCTGAACTATCGATGGCCAAACTATCAACCTCTAACCCTCCAACCACTAACATGCCCAAACCAAAACCATTACCTAGAAACGTCACCTCACCCAAGCTTTCTCTTACCAAACCCACTCTGATGAAAACACCTCACTTACCAACCCAAACGACAACACCTATGCCTTTCCCACATCTCGTTGAATCTTAGTCAATCATTTTTCAAAGGTTGTTACAATATTTGCACCTCACCTTACCTCCTATCAAACCCTTCAACCCTCTTGGTTCAAAATTGGCTTGGTATAATGACCATCAAACCTATTCCTATAATAGAACACTTAGACATGACATCGAGAAATACAAAGCTCTCCAAACCATTATCCATCAATTCTATAACAAGGATGAACTCTTACTGGAATAGCTTCCCTTAACCCCTCTACCAAGGCACCCACTGGCCATCTGCCAACATATACTGCATCCTCCACTCTCACCTTAGAAAGATAGAGAACCTACCTAACCTCCTATCACATCATTCCCCTCTATCCATACCATTAATGTAGTCACATGATCACAACAAAGGGATAAATGGAAAGCCAATGTATCCATTTCATGGACATACCCACCTACTCATCCTAAACTGAACTCGATCTAACCCTCTGCATCCTCAACTCCACCCAAAGTAACCATCTTAGGTACCTTCTAGGATAATCATTCTAAATCCATCAGGAGGGTCATTATTAAGCAACTTCACCAAACACTAGCTAAGATGAGCCTCTATGAGCTCATTTCCACCTCACCTCACCATCACCAAGCCATGATAGAGGCTATGCAGGACATTGAGGTTTGACCAAAAGACTCCCAACCTATAGAGGCCCTCATCAGCGCTCTCCAACTCTCCACCCTTGTCACCTTCAAGGACTCAGAGATACCTTCCATCCACCCCAAATACTTGAATCCATCTATCTTTATCATAACCCATATCAACCAAACCCACATCATATGGGTTATGATCAATGGGGGAACCAATATCAACATCATCTCTTCCCATGCTTATAACCAACTCAAGCTACCAAATAATGTCATGTCTAAAACTTTAGATGTTCTTAGATCCTTTAATGACATTATGACCACTGCTTTGGGCACTGTTATCTTTCACATTCATCTAGAGCCTTGCACTCTCCCCAAACTTTTTTATGTGGTCGAAGGTGAGTTCTAATACAATGATTTACTAGGGAGACCTTAGATCTATGCCATGGCTTGTGTACCTTCTACCCTCTATCATTGTGTCAAGTTTGAACATGAAGGTAGGTGGTTACCATACAATCTGACCCTAGCCCTTTTGCAGCATGCAATATGACTTATTGACCTAATGATGTTCTCCTACCTCCATCCAAAACATCATAAAAGTTGCCACCCATGAAAGCCAAAGCCATTATTTCCCCTCCTACGAAAGCATCTACCAGTTCATCTATTTTTATGGACCAAATACCCAGCAATGATCCCTTGGAGTCTACCTTCCAATGCCTTACCCTTGGATAATACCATCTACAAGCCCTGGATGCCCTCCTTACTACCCAAGAATATGGGAAACTCAACCACCACTCAGGTTACAACCCCAACACTAGAGCTAGTCCCTTTCAGGCCTCCTAAATATCAAACTCATTTTATCTATGGGGGAATCGACAAGCCACTCAACATTACCATCACCCACCCTTCACCTCAACTATTTACCCCTAAGCTCTCTTACTTGGACAAACCCAACTTCGCTAAATTATACCTTCACAGGTGTGTTTGGAAGGGATTTGGTTTAGGACGGTATGAGCATGGCCCACACATGGTGACTTTGATCAGGACCTGCAAGCCTCATGAGAAACATGGCCTCAGCTTCATTCTACCCAATAAGAAGAAGGCCAAACAAACTACCCCTACCATTGTTGAGAAAGAACCCCCTTCACCACCAACATCCCCTCCACCTGTGAGTGAAGATGAAGGCATCATCCCACCTAATTTTTTTTTCATCAACATGATCACCCTTGGCCCCTTGACTTATCAACAGGATGGGGAATCCATATTCATCCCTTTGACCCATCCTAAACTCATGGGAAAAGACTCTCCTACCATTAACACTATTTAGTGTCAAGATGATGATGTTATTCTCACCTACCTTAGTGCACTGGATTCCTCTATTCACAAATCTTTACCTCCAAAAACCTCAACCATGTTGAATGAATCTACCATAGGCATTGACATAGGCACTCTGGACAACCCCCACATCGTCAAACTTGGCCAAACTCTCACCCCTAAGGAACAATAGGACTACTCGACCTTCCTCCATGAGCATAGCATCACATTTGCTTGGTCTTATACTGATATACCTAGTATTGACCTAGCCATTACCACCCACAACATCATCACCAATAATGATGCCAAACCTATAGACAAAAACTTCATCAAATGCATCCTCTCATAGCCCTCCTTGTCAAATAAGAGTTTCCATGCCTCCTTTCGGTTAACTTCATTCAACCCATAGATTATCCCCAATGGGTTTCAAACATCATACTTGTCACTAAAGCCACAAGGGGACTATGTATCTATGTGTAATTTCATGACCTCAACCTCGCCTACCCAAAGGATGACTTTCCTCTACCTAGCATTGACCAACTTATCAATCTTACAGCAGGCCATGAGATGTTGTCACTCATGGACAAATTTTCAAGTTATAATCAGATCATGATTTCCCCTAAAGATCAGAACAAAACCACCTTCATTACCCCATGGGGGACTTTCTATTATAGGGTCATGCCATTTGGCCTTAAGAATGCTGGAGCAACTTACCAACGGGCCATGGCATATATTTTTCATGACCTTATCCATACAATCATTGAAGACTATGTGGATGACCTTCTTGGGAAGTCCAAGCTTCACAAAAACCATTTAGCCATCCTTAAGATTATCTTAAAGTGACTTATCCATTATCACACCCACCTCAATCCCAAGAAATGTATTTTTGAGGTCTTGTCAGGCAAACTTCTTGGCTTCATCATTTCCCTTCGAGGAATCAAAGTTGATCCAACCAAAATTACAACCATCCTCAAGATACAACCTCTAACCAATCTTAAACAACTCTATAACTTGAAATGGAAACTTCAATCCATTCATTGCTTCATCTCCCAGCTCTCCGATCAGTGTGAGCCCTTCCACCACATCTTGAAAAAGGATGTCTCAATCAAGTAAAACATCGATTGTTAAAAGGCCTTTTATGCACTTAAAGAGTACCTACTATCCCCACCTATCTTTATACCTCTTAATGATGATAAACCTTTCTACCTTTATATCTTCACCACAGACCACTCCCTAGGGGTAATGCTTGCCCATCGGGACAAACAACATAGAGAGCAACCCATCTATTATATTAGTCATACATTCATCGAATATGAGACTTGGTACATATATATCAAAAAATTATGTATATCCCTAGTCTTTGTGGCCACCAAAATTTACCACTACCTCCTTAACCATAAAAATTTTGTCATCGCCAATATCGACCCCCTAAAATACATGCACTCTAAACCATACCAAAACCAATGTATGGCTAAGTGGCTCATACTTTTAGTTGAATTCGACCTTGAGTTTCTCCAACAAAAATTGATTAAGGGGAAGGTTATCACTGACCAATTGGCCAAAGCACCCCTAAAGGACAACCAACCTCCCCCTCTTGCATTTCTAGATGAGTCCATTGTAAACTTATCTCAAGCGGATTTCACCAATCAAGTAATCATGTTTTTTTATGGTTCCAAATGTCAACATGGTGGGGGATTTGATATCATCCTTGTCCCCCTTATCAGCGAACCTCTTCTTTTATCCTTTAAAATTGACTTTGAATGCACCAACAACATGGCTGAATATGAAGCCCTAGTAATAGGTCTCCAAACTACTTTAGCCTTAGGAGTCAGAATAATCAATATCTTTGGTGACTCCCAACTTATGGTCAACTAAGTTACCAGCATTTACCAATGTAAGAATGAGGTTTTACAGTTGTACTAGCAACTAGTTATAAGACTCTAAGCCTCATTTAAACATTAGCATATTCAAACTGTAGACACTGAAATCGTGTCTAACCCTTGGTCATCTTCCCCCTTGGTCCATTCCTAACCCATTCTTAAACCATGCACTTACTAATTTAAAATAATAAACTTATTTTGAATTAACCCCCCTCCTTTAACACATCACCCATGACACCTCACCTAGGACACCTCGCCTTGGACCATTTCCCATCCTATGACTCACCCAAGACCTATTCTTACTTCTTTCTAACTGCCTAACCAACTCTCGTGCGTATTTATCCCAACCTTCGACAATTCTCCAACGGATCATGCACTTGGCGGATGGAAAACGGGCTTGGTGGCTGTTTTACCCATTCTCCACCCTCTGACATCGGTCAAATGTCGGCCAACGCCGGTGGGATCGCCGACGTCGGTTTTACTTAAACCAAAATTCAAACCTTTGATGGATCTAATCACAAATCGTTAATCTCTGGAGCTAATCATGAATCTTGAATTCTCTTCCGGTGAAACAAAGTTCTCGTGCTTGTTACTTTCTAATGTTCTGACTTCTTGGTTTTCTTGCAGGGATCAGCATTCTTGACAGCATTTTCTAGGCACTAAGGTATTGCATCAGACATTCTACATAGGGATTGCACGATATCTCCATCACCAGTGACAACCGAAACACAGCTTCTGCACCTTTGCCAACTCGTGCCATAGCTAAGTATTTGTACTATTTTTATTTCAGTGTCATTTCAAATATATAGCGTAGCATTCTGTCTACTGTCTATTCCAAGCATCCTTGACCCAACTTTCTCTGTTCTTCCCGGAGAGGCTGAAAAGCCTTCTCTCACCCCTTATTCCCTTTTCTTTACCTCTGACACCCATTTAGTCTCTCTTTAGACAAACACCCTTTATTCAATCAACTCAGCACAAGCTATCAGAGACCTACAAACCATCTTAAGACTAATCTAATCAATCTGACTAAATTACTTCATGGAAAGGCTGAAAGGTCTTTTTCCTGCCCCTTACCCATTTTCCTGACAACATACCCTCTGTCTTAATTCTTATTAAAGATTTTATCTACTATTTTACCATCCCAAACAAACTCCCTGACTCACAGACAAGACCACAGTCCATCTTGCAGACCAGAAACTAGACCTGTAATCTGTCCCTGGCCATTACCCCGACCAACCTCATCCATTTCCCCTACCGACGTCGGCAGTCTAACCGACATCGGTGACTTCCTGACCGACGCCGATAATATCACCGACGTCGACGACTGTGCTAAGCAGATTGTAACTTATCAGGTACGCATTTGCTTTCAGTTCTTTTTTTTCAGTCTTTTATTATTTCTCTTTTCTGTCTCTGTCATTTTCTATTTTAACAGTGGATTGTCATCCTCCAAGAAGCCTTAGCGCTTCTAGGACCAAGCTTTTGCTTGGCTATCCACCCTCTTATCAGCTAATATTTTTCATGTTTTAGTGTCTGTCTCTTTCAGGTGTCATCCTCCACAACCAAATAGGATTTCTCACAATGTCTGGATAACGGTGCGCACAACTACAGCTAGGTACATACAAGCCTTGACCATTTCCTTAAGTTTCTCATTTTCTCTCTTTGAATGTGAAAGCGAAAATTGCATAGAAACATTCTGGCATGCCCGATGGGACCCTTAGGGCCTTCCTTGGGTTCATTTTCCTTCTTTTTTCATTTAGGTGCATTAGGTTTCTCCCTCTTCACCTCTTTCTTCTTTTCTAAAAGACATCATAAGCAGGAATAAAAAGAACTTTTCTTTCTTTTCTTGCATTTCTAGACTAGTCAAAAATCATATTCTTCAACCCTTTCTCAACTTGTTTTCATTCCAACTTAACATTTCGACTTGGAGCTTAAAAATATATTGCATTCAATTCTGTTTGCTTGCATTTCTTAGTCCACACTTAGTAATTAATAAACCACATATTGAATTAATCGTAGATCACTTGATGTTACACAACCAAACCACATGCACTAAATCAAACATCAAACTTACCTGAGACAAGGCTCGACTAGGATTTCATCACCCAACGGATACCTTACCCGTCCCGGCGATCCTACTTGGATTTCACCACCAAGGGGAAAGCCCACTCTGTTCTCTGGCAGAGTCTAATCTATAAGGGAAGTATATTTTGGCTAAGCGAGACCAGCTCACCACTGAAATCGTGAAGTGAGGGGAGCTTGCTCCTTAGCACCAGGCCAAGTACGAAACCTAACACAGACTTTTGAGTGCCTAAACATACCTGAAACCATCTTTAGACTACCTCTTCTAGGACCCTTCTAACAGCCAACCTCCCCAAACATCACTTTAAGGCATAAGCCACACGAGCTTAATAATTTATTTATAGGGATTTAACGCTTAGGATCTGCCTGTCTTCATCTTATTTTCTATTTTTATCTATTTTTTTTGAGCTGGTAAGGACGTTGTCTTCTTTATTTCTAAAAACTTTTAAATTTTCTGAGTTTCTAGAAAACACAGTAACCAACATCAGTTTTGTAATCGACGTCGGTAACTTTTCTCCACCGGCATCGGTTATCTGACCGACATCGACGGCCTTATTCACCGGCATCAGTTTTTTTATCAACGTCGGTCACTGTCCAATCTTTTTTCCCAAAAATAGCAAGTTTAAAATCCAACTTTCTTGCTATCTGAACATTCATTCTAGTTTTTTGAGACTGAAAAACACAGTTTTTTAAAACCTGACCCTTTCTTGCCTTGAATGGTTTTGACACGTAGTCAAACCAAGGCTCTTCTTGACCACGCTAGGCAACAACCGCTTCCACCTTCACCATCCATAACCAGTCCTATAATGGAGTTCCACTCGGAGACTGAAAGAACTTCTACTCGCCCAACCCCGCCCCAGACTCCTATTGTCCCAGAAGGGGACCAAGATTTTGCATGATTCTTGGACCTCAACGTCAAAGCCTTGCAGCACTATCTCGCACATAGCCAAATGCGAGACTCCTTAGGCAACCCAATCTATGGGATGTTGACTTCCTTAATCAAGACAAGGATCACATCAATAGCATCTACCATTCAACCTATAGACAATCAAGCCAACACCTCAACTAATAACCCAACCGTGTTCTGCCTTCAAAATTTAGCCTCTCCTTCTAGACCTACCTCCATGGGGGTTTCGGTCCCCCCTCAACCTCAAACTACTCAACCAAATCCTACACCTTTCCAAAACCTTGTGGTCTCTATCCCCCCTACTCTTGCACCTATCAACACATGAGTAACTGTCTACCCTTCAACAAGTGTGGCTACTTTTCAACCATCTTTGACGGCCCCTATCCAACTTGTGCCTACCAACCCCATAACACAAGTGCCCTTGGATTCAACTTTCGCTCCAATAACCAACTACCCATATGTTGCGTCTACGCAACCAACCACGTCATATGCCCCTCTCAATATCTTTCAAGCGCCTTATAATCTAGGGGGCGCTCCACCTGCCAATCCGTCAGTAGATATCATCAAAACGCTAATGGACAAGATGTCTAGCCTAGAGACCTCCGTTTTTGGATCACGCAATGCTCTCTCATATGAGCAAATTTGCAATGAGCCCATTCATCTTTCTGTCCCGATTAGGCCATATCCTAGCCAGTGGGAACTTCCTAAATTTTCTCGCTTTCAAAGCAAGGAAGACCCATAACAACACTTACGAGCATTCAGACATGCCTGTTACCTTATTGCCCATGACAATGCATTGCTCTTACGCACGTTTCCTATGTCTCTCTCTAGTGCTACACTTGACTGGTACAGCTCTCTTGCCAGCCATTCCCTCTTCACATTTACACAACTGGCCCAGCTCTTTCTTGATCACTTCTCCATCAACATCACCAAGAAGGTCTCAATTACGGACCTCTATTCTATCCGCCAATTCGAGGATGAATCCATAGCTGACTTCGTTGCTCACTGGAGAGGCCTTATCAATCAACTCTCATTTTCCTTACCCCAACCCAAACTTATTAAACTTTTCTCCCGAACCTGTGCCAAACATATTTCTTACACCTTAAGGGTTCAAACCTTCCGCACCTTCGACGAAGCCTTCACGATGGCCCGTAAACTTGAATTACGTGCCATTGAGGAGAATAAAGTCAAGTTGTGGAGCAAGAATCCCAACTCTAAGATCAATGACTCCTCTTCTTCTAAACCTTCATCATCCAATCCTAAGTCTAAAGCTTCAGCTAATGCTGTGGTCGTTAGACCTTCATCCTCTTCAACCAATCAGCCTGAGCCATCCACATCTCAGAGCGCCACCCGCCAATTCCAGCAGAGATACGTACAACGACAGTGTACTCCTCTCAGAAAATCATACACATCTGTGCTAGAAAAACTTGTTAGACAGGGGGTTCTCAATCTCCCCCAGATCTGACCACCTCCACAATTTGATCCTTCAGGCGCCATCCCTGCGTGGTATAGGGAAAACGACTTCTACAATTACCACCGTGTCAAAGGTCATGACACAGGTAACTGTAAGGCCTTTAAAAACATAATCCAAGACATGCTTGAAAAGGGTGACCTCA
Organism: Torreya grandis; assembly: GCA_037957365.1. NCBI lineage: Eukaryota > Viridiplantae > Streptophyta > Pinopsida > Cupressales > Taxaceae > Torreya > Torreya grandis. Next base: position 489,184 of record JARHVA010000377.1, read on the forward strand.
TCCTAGACAATCCCAATGCACCTCCTAATCAGGGCATCGACATCTTCAAGCAACCATTTCCCAATCATCCACTGACCCAAAACAATGTCCAGACCTTGATTGACAACACTCATGAACACAACATTCAAACAGTCAATACGGTCTCGCCCTTCATCCCTGACCAACCTCAAGAGGTTAGTCCATCTATCAGTCCATCACGTGTGGACAAACCTCTTTCCCCGGTTAGTTCTCCATCAACCTCTCTCATCTTGGAGGACGCCTCAACCTTATCAGCACCACCGGTCTCACCATCCTCCTTCCTGCTGCCTATGGAGGACCAACCCTTCCTACTCCTCGACCGCAAGTGGAGGGCACCATCATCCCTGCCCTTTACCCCCTTGAGGAGCCACATTTTCCAGTTCCTTCTCCACCAAGAGAAGAACTTAACTCTCCATCTTCTTCGACCAACGACAATCTAGTTATAACTCCTACACACCTTGGGTCTGAGACTACTGTGACACCTAACACATTTTCAGCCCCGCAACCACTCACATCTTCTGAAGGACCGAAGTCTCATCCTAAAACTTCCCAACCATTCTCTCGATAAGTAGAGAAATTAGGACTTCTCCAACCAAAGAAAGTGGAACATCAAGCATTATGGGAGCAACTCAAAGCCCCTCATCTTACTCAGCCTATCTCATCCCATGCCGCTAACTCTCTTGTGACAAAATCTCCTAAAGTCTTTGACACGAATCAGACTTCCACTTCTAAACCTTTGGAACATCAACCATTCATATCAGAACACAAACCCTCATCTACCCCATCTAAATCGATCAAGTCACTCGGTGTTCACCCTGTCTCTACCCTCACTCACCCGTAAGTGAAGGTGGACTTAGACCAAAGCTCGACCAATAGTAGTCTCCCAACCAAGTCGAAGAAGACTGCCAGACCACAGAAGTGAACCCCTCCTCCACCATCAACATTACCTTCTATTTTAGGCCCTCATCCTTCTACCCTAATCGGAGTGCTCCCTACTCCGACCCTTAACCAAAACAAATTACCTCCATTACTTTCTTTGCCCACCACAAGTCTACCCCCTCTCAAAAATTTGGCACCTCTCACAAAGAAAGTGTCGTCTTCACATGTGGCCGCACCACCAACCCAAAAGGTTGTACGGAAGCCTTCTTCAACACCTCCCAAGCAAAAGTCACCAGTGCTTCATGCATCAACAAGCACGGACCCCTTAGTAGGTTCATACGCTTTGATATTACGCCAACTTTTGCAGACTTCTAGCATAACCCTTCCATCTATCAAGCCATTCCAACCCCTTAGGTCAAAATCTTCCTGGTTCGACAATATGAAGATTTGCTTATACCATCGTACACCAGGACACGATACCGAGACTTGTTGTGCCCTCAAGGCAGTCATTCGCCGCTATATGGAGAAGGACATTCTTCTCCTCGAGGACACTCTTGACCGAACCTCAAAACCTTCCCATCCAACCTCTTCAACCACATCAACATCTCACCAGCAGGCCATGACCCCTTCTTCACCTCCTATCTTTAAAATCAATGCTATCCACATAACCACTAGGTCACAAAAAGAAAAGGTGAAAGAAAAAGCTGCTATTCCTTGGACCTATCCTTTTGTCCAGTCACCTCAACCACCAAAACCCAAGATTTCCATCTTAGGTGCATCCCAACCCCCTTCTTCAGAGGCAATCAAAGACTCTATGATAAAACAACTTCACCAAACGCCTGTGAAGATGACCTTATATGACCTTATCCAAAGCTCCCCCCAGCATCGTCAAGCTTTAATCAAAGCCTTACAGGCAGCAGAGGTCCAACTTGAAGACCCTCAACCACTAGCTACCTAGTCCATTCTTTATCCCCTGTCGCCTCTATCACTTTTAGTGATTCTAAAATTCCTACCTTTACCTTGGAAGATCAGGACGTTGCTCTTTTCATCACAGCCTACGTTGATCGAACTCGCATTAAGCGAGTTATGATTAATGGGGGTGCCAGCATTAATATCATTTCTACCCACGCCTTTGATCAATTGCCTCTTCCCAAGAATTATGTATAGAAAACCGACGCAATCCTTAGATCCTTTAATGACACCATCGCTAACACTATTGGCACTATTGTCCTCCATATTTGCATTGGTCCACGCACAATTTCGGAGCTCTTCTACATCATTGAGGGAGAATTCCAATATAACATGGTATTAGGACGACCCTAGATCCACGCCATGGCTTGCATCCCTTGAACACTTTACCATTGTGTCAAATTTGAACACGACAAATAAGTCCATGTCATTCCTACCGACCCGTCCCCTTTTAAGACTTGTAACACAACCTATCGACCAAATGACGTTCTTATTCCTCTCAAGGCACCAACCCAAACATCATCTCCATCTGTGGAAGCATCAACTAGTACACAAACAGTGGTTGCCATCACATCACCTTCTCAAGTGACAACCAAGGACCCCATGGACGATATCTTCTAAAGACTTTTACTTGGGAAATATCGCTTACTTACTATAGACATGTTCCAGACTCCTCAAGAGTATGGACAGCTTCATCAAAATCTAAGCTATGACCGTTAGATCAGAATGGTCATTCCTTATGGTCCTCCTAGCCTTTAAACCAATCTCATCTATGGGGGCTGGATCAAGCTCCTACTGCCTCAAATCCTTCCTCCTCACCTCAACTATTCACATCTGATTTCTCCTTTCTTGGCAACCCCACCTTTGCACATACCTACCTTTATAGGTGTGCATGGAAGGGTTTTGGCTTTGGACGCTACGAACAAGGCTCCCATCGGCCCATCGAACCACCCAATGATGATAATGCAAAGAAATGATATGGATTGGGTTTCCAAGAATCCACTGAGGCTTCCGCAAACATTTGCCCCAAACCCACCATCGACCAATCTCTTCTAGACTCGCCTATTCTTCCATCCTCACTTACGGAGTCGGTGGTTTCCATCCCTCCTAATTTTTTTTTTGTATAAACACCATCCACTTGGAACCCCTAACCTATCAACTCAATGGGGTTTCTAGGTCTCTCCCTCTCGTTTATCCCAGCATGATAGACGATGAATCGGCAACCATCAACACTGTCCACTGCATAGACAATGACGCCATTCTTACCTATATGGGTACCGACGATTCTTTCATTCAGCGCTCCCTCCCTTTTGAAACGCAGGTTATGTTAAATGAATCAACCATTGACATTAACCTTCCATCTTCTGGTGTTCCTCATGTCTTAAAGATTGGTCAATTTTTAGACACCTAGGAGCAGATCGACTATACCACATTTCTCTCAGACAATCGTAAGGCCTTTGCCTGGACCTACGGTGACATGCCTGGTATCGACCCTAGCATTGCCACTCATAACATCATCACAAACCCAGAGGCTAAGCCTGTTAGGCAAAAGCTTCACAAAATGCATCTTCGTGTTGCATTCCTTGTCAAAGAGGAGCTTCAACACCTTCTTTCTGTCTCCTTCATCCAACCCATCAATTATTCGCAATGGGTCTATAACATTGTCCCTATCACCAAAGCAACTGGGGGGATTCAAATTTGTACAAACTATCGTGACCTTAACCTAGCCTATCCTAAAGATGACTTTCCTCTTCCAAACATTGACCAACTTGTTGATCTTACGGCTGGCCATGAGATGTTATCACTCATGGATGGATTTTTAGGATATAACTAAATCCTGATTGCACCAAAAGATCAGCACAAAACCACCTTCATTACACCATGGAGAACTTTCTGCTATCGGGTCATGCCTTTTGGTCTAAAAAATGCAGGCGCCACATATCAGCGTGCCATGACTTACATCTTTCACGATCTCCTCCATAAAATCATGGAGGACTATGTAGATGACCTGCTTGGCAAGTCTAAGCTTCGTCGCGACCATTTGACTATCCTCAAGATCATCTTCTCTCGCCTTCTTCAGTATAATGTCCATCTTAACCCCAAGAAATGCGTCTTTGGGGTCCTCTCAGGAAAGCTCCTAGGGTTCATTGTCTCTCTTCATGGCATCAAGATAGATCTCGCCAAAATCTGTGCTATCTTCGAGATGCCACCTCTGACCAATCTCAAGCAACTTCGCAGTCTGCAAATGAAGCTCCAATCCATCCGCTGCTTCATTTCGCAGCTTTCTAACCGCTTCCAACCCTTTCATCATCTCCTCAAGAAGGACGTCTCCTTTAAATGGGATAAAGATTACCAAGAGGCTTTTAAAGCCCTCAAATGCTATTTGGTCTCTCCACCAGTCCTTATTCCACCAAAAGATGACCAGCCCTTCTACCTCTACATCTCAGCAACCAATCATTCGTTAGGTGCCATGATCGCACATCGAGACGAGCAACATCGTGAGCAATCGGTCTACTACATAAGCTGAACACTTGTCGACTATGAAACTTGGTATACTCATATCGAGAAACTCTATTTGGCATTAGTCTTTGCCACTACCAAGCTCCGTTACTATCTTCTCAATCACAAAACCTTTGTCATCACTCACACTGACCCTCTTAAATACATGCATTCTAAGCCATATCAAAACCAGCGTATGGCTCGTTGGCTCATGCTTCTTACTGAGTTTGACTTAGAATTTGTCCAGCAAAAATCTATAAAGGGGCAAACAATCGCTGACCAACTAGCAGATGCCCCTCTTCCTGACAATCAACCTTCTCAGTACGAGTTTTCTGATGAATCTATCGCCACTCTCTCGATTGATGACACATTCTACCAAATGACGATGTTCTTCGACGGCTCCAAATGTCAAATCGGTGGGGATGCGGAGGTCATCCTCATCCCACATGAAGGTGAGCCCATGCCCTTATCTTTCAAACTCGACTTTGAATGTACCAATAATATGGCCGAATATGAAGCCTTAATTTTGGGACTTCAAACTGCCCTTTCTTTAAACATCAAGACCATCAACATCTTCGATGACTCACAACTTGTCATCAATCAAATCAATGGTTCATATCTTTGTAAAAACAAAATTTGACAAAGGTACAAGCACTGTGTTGACACCCTTCTAGCATCTTTCAACCATCACTTATTACAGACTGTACCTCGATCTACGAATAAGTTTGCTGACACCATGGCTTCTCTCACCTCGCATATTCCTTCTTCATCATCCTCATCAAAAATTTATGTCATGGTACATCGTGTGCCATTGCCTTCATACATTTTCACTGACATCAATCTCATCCACACTATAGACTCTAGTTCACAAGATGTATGGTATAAACAACTTGAGGACTACTTGGCTCATTCTATCATTCCTCCCAACCTCTCTAGCAATGCACGACGGGCTTTCATCAAGCACACCACTCGTTATACTATGTTAGGAGGCCTTCTCTATAAAAGAGGTTTTGACGGCCTTCTTCTTCGCTATTTAAACTCTACTGAAGCCTCTCATGCTGTTAAACAAGCCCATGACGAAATTTGTGGCAGATACTTCAGTGGTAACTCGGTTGCCAAGCACATCCTTCGTATGGGTTATTACTGGCCCACTCTTCATCAATATTGTAGCGATTATGTTTGGCGTTGCATCAAGTGTCAGCGGTATGCTAACTTGCTTCATCTCCCTAGCCACGCCTTACAAGTTGCTCAAGATTTTTGGCCTTTTTCACAATGGGACTTAGATCTCATCGGTGAGATTAACCCTCATTCGTCTCTTCGTCATCAGTCCATCATCACTGCCACCGAGTATTTCACTAAATAGGTGGAAGTTATTCCTCTCGTCTCCACAAAAGTTGACAATATTATCAACTTCATCAACACCCACATCATCTGTCATTTCGGTGTACCTCATAAAATCATCACCGATAACGAAAAGTCATTTAAAAACAAAACTGTCCAGAAACTTTGTGACTCCTTTGGCATTAAACTCAGCTTTTCTTCGCCTTACTACCCACAAGCAAATAGCCAGGCCGAGGCTTCTAACAAAATTTTAACTAAAATTTTCATGAAGGTGGTCAACAACACTGGAAGGGATTGGCACGTTCATATTCCCTTCGCTTTGTGGGCCTATCGCACTAATATCTAAACCTCTACAGGTGCTACCTCTTTCTCTCTAGTGTACAGAACAGAGGTTGTCTTACCTCTCAAAGTACATATCTCATCTCTTCGCATTTCACTCCATGACATTCTTTCTAACGATGACTTTTGTCAAGATCGATTAGCTCAACTTGAGTTACTCGATGAACGTCATCTTGCTGCCCTCAACCATCTCCATGTCTATCAAAATCGCATCAAATGAGCCTATAACAAAACTCTGAGAGAAAGAGATTTCAATATCAGAGACCTCATTCTCAAAGAGAACCAACATGTGACCAATATGGAATGGAGTAAACGAGGCAAATTTACTCCTAATTAGCTCGGACCTTATATCATCACGCACAAATATGGATCAGGGACTTATCATCTGTCTTCTCTTGAAGGCTGACCAGAACTTGAGCCCGTTAATGCTTTGCATCTACGACCATTCTACTGTTAGTCGAGTACTCATCCACTTGACATTTAACTTGAGCTCGTCCCTTGAGCAATCCCTGCTCTTTTAATCCTCAATCTTTTCCACCCTTTTTCCCTTAACAAATCCTCTATAACCCTTTTATAAAGTATGGATACTTTGTCCTAATAAAAGGGAGCCCTTGACCTTCTATAAGTCTTGTCCATGACTCAACATTCTGTCAAAACTAAATCAAGATGTCAAAATATTCAAGGTCACAAAATCAAATCAAAAAGCAGACTGTGCCCTCGAAGGACAGCTGTAATATAATTGTTGTAGCTAATAGACTGCTCCCTCGAAGGACAGCTATTCAAAAGCCCTTAAATTTATAAAGCAAAATATAGACCACTCTCTCGAAGGATGGCTATGATTAAATCTTGCTACAAACAGCACTTTCTTAGAAGCTTCCCGCATTGATCAGCTTCACAAATGACCACAAAACAAGATGACATCTCTATGTAGACTTCTCACATCGATCAGTCTGCACCCAAAAAAAAAAAATGGGTCATGGACTTGACTTGTAGTTGTCTCAGGGTCTCCTATAAAAAGGGGCAAACTTATCCCTACTCTAAAATGAGTTACCCTCTCCTCCTATCACATCACCTACTCAAGGGACTTCGAGCTCACTTTAATGTCGAAGTGATTCGATTACCGCTCTAACAGAACTCATGGCCAACGACGCAATGCATGAATGAGGCTTTTTGTTTCTAAAAACCCCCTACTTATGTTATCATTTTGGTCCTTGTCAATGAAAGGGCGCTTATGCCTTTTACTTTCTGCCTACACTTTGGTCACATTCAACTACATCATTTGTCAAAACAATTCAATCTGATTCTTTTCAAACCACTCACATAGCCTACTCATTCTGGTTTTCATAGACACCAATACACATGGAAACTATCAACCACAAAATTTATGTCAAGCATAAACCATTACTTGCTGAAACATAAATTGACCTACAATTCATTTTTAGCATACATCCATCACGAATATGGATAGTTGCTAAGGGATGAAAAACCCTGACCAATGTTACAGAATACACCATTTGGAAAAGGCTGTAGCATCATCTTCTCCTCGTCATTTCAAGCATGTACCTTCAGCAATGTGGAAAGTGCTATATCATTATCATGACCAAAATCAATCACTTCAATCTTTTTCCTCCCTCTTGGGAGAACTACATTGGCCTGAGGCCCTAACAACAGGGGCTATGTAGGCAGCACTCAGTTGACATGGGGTCTTCTGGGGTTAGCTCGGCCATTCCTTCATCACATTTCTTTTATCACATTTTTTTTCATCACCTGCCAATCACATCACAAACAAACACCTTTTTTCATAATCATTAACATTAATCATTTACATCCATATCATTAATCATTAATTATAAACATACTTTCATCATCATATCAACACAACAATATCAGCATCATAATCCTAAACATCATATCAAAACATCTATCAAATCAAAATAACATACAAACACATCCATAATATTTTTCATAACACATCAATAATCAAAATCACATCATATATATATATATATATCAATGTTTTATAATGGCATAATATGTGCCTCTGTCTCTCTCTCTAAAAAAATCAAGTACATCTCGCATCAACGGCTCGCAAGCTGATATATACATAATATCAAAATCTGCCCTCAAAGTTGTGGCTGTGGTGGTGATGGCGGTGGCCGAGAAGATGTTGTATCCTCTCCCCCCTCTAATCTGTGTCATCTGCGTGAATCGAAAGTCGTCGCTCGCGACATAGACTGTTGTCGGCTCAGCTCTGCCCTCATCTCAGAGTATCATTGTATTTGAGGGAACCCCCTAATGGCCCTCTCGTAATAAGCGATCTCGTTCAGCGCATCATTGTATCTAACTATAGATACAGTCTGTGGTGGACCCATTAGACCTGCTATCGTGCCCTACACTGAACCCTGTGACTGTGAAAACTCTAGCTGCACTGACACTGACTGCATAGGCTACTGAACTGGCTGCTGAGGTGGATGCTGCATTGGGCCCTATTCTCTCAAACCCTGTCCTGCTAATGCCTGTGCCTGAGCTACGGCCAACTGTCCCTGTAAAATGGTAACTTGTTCTCGTGCTGCATCCCTCTCTTGGATGGCAGCATCTCTCTCCTGTCGAGCCACATCCCGCTCTCTGATCACTATCTGTAAATCAAGTTGTGGTCCCACCTGCACCCTTGTATACTGACCTGCCCACCATGTCGAGTAAGCCTCTGTGCATCCTGGATCTATTATCCCAAGATCGACTGGTAACTCCTCAAAGTCAGGTCCCTCTATCTCCTCTGGCAATGGGAGTGGCGCCTCAATGTCATCCCATCTATACAGTGGGAAGACGGGCGGCACATCTTGAATCAGCCCATACTGGCACCGCACCCTCTCCACTAGCACCCTCTCATGCTCGCCGGCTCGTCTACCCCTGACCCATCGCATGCTCTGAGTCCCGACCAGCTGCTCTCCTTGATCTCTGAATGCTGGATACACCAAGTACGGTCTCCAGATGATATTTGCAAGAATTAGGGCCTCCAGTACCCCTCTATAGTGGTCAATATCTCTGACCACTATGTCCACCCGCGTCTGTGCCATCACCTCATGCCACCACCTGAATCTGACCTTGAAGCCAGCTTCAATCGCCACTAAGAGGCTGAGAGGTCGAGTAACCACGATATGCTCATACACCTAATAGTGTAGCAGGTGGCCCACGCACAAGCTGTACTGCCACCGTCGACTAATGCCCCATAGCTCTCTATATACTTGAGCTAAAAATATTGGTGCCCAAGCAAACACTGTCTGCCGCTCAATCATGTCTGTCAACACTCTAGTCATAGCAACCGAAAACCTACCTCCCTCTACATCTGGCAGCGTGTAAACCGTGATGCCTATCATCATCAGGACAGCTAGTCGATGTGCGTCCTCATCTGCCGCGTATAGAGGCTCAGGCAAAACTGGCTGAGTGATAACTCACCTCAGCTGCATGCCCACCAAATAACATAGCCATATGAATATCATGCACCTCTCTCGAGCACGCATATAAGTCTGCTCCGTGTACCGGCAGCCACAAAATCTAGTATACATCCTTCACTGTGACCGTCATCTCTCCCATGGGTAGGTGGAAAGTGTTGGTGAAATGATCCCACCGCTCGATTAGCGCCACCATCAAGCTCACATCTTATGCCACTCTATAGTAGTGTTGCAGCCCGCCTAGTCCCACTATGCTCATCTGCGCCCAATCCTTCCCGGTAATGTCTCAATGCATCTGCATCAACAATGTCGATAGCCGATCCTGCAGCATCAGCGTCTGCCTCACCTACATCCAGCCAAAATAAAACCCATGTCAACGCAACTCTCAATCCCCATAACTCTTCTTTGTAGCCCAACCATTTGCCCTTTCATCTATCTACTTAACCATCTACCAGACTGTCTATGGCTATCTTGACACTCATAAAGCCCTTGGCGTAGCTTCGATCCCTTGACTTGGCAATTTTCTAACCATCCTTCTGATCAAGCAGCCACCGACATCAGTTTTTGTGTCGACGACAGCACTAATATAACTGACGTCGGTCACATAGTGACCGACACCAGCAGGAAAGTGACCGACGCCGGTCTAAAGTTGACCAACATCGGCGATCCCACTGACGTCGATGACTGGTTCGACCCTAGGGCTGAACGGGGTGAGCCCTAAAATTAGGGCTTCCCCATTGTCACCTCCCCAACCCCCCAAAACCCTCTTAAATTGCTCCTAACCTCTCTTGGACCTATTCCCCACCCTCCTAGCTACCCTCCCCCCTCGATTTCTACTTAAAACAACTACAAATTTAAAAACTAAATCAAAACAAAAACTCACCCAAATAGGGTTAAGGGCCCTCCTACCTCATCTCAGCATCATTAGCATGGTGGCACGATGGGTGCCACTAGTGGTGGACCTCTCGCGGGTCCTCTACTCCCCTCTGCCATCTCTGTTATGACTCTCTATCCTCACACTTCTCCTGGCCCACAAATGCCTATGTAGCATCCAATCACTCTCCAACTCACTCCCTCTCTCCACCAATACCTTTCTGCCACCTTATCCCACTCACTCGGTCAACTGTGGGTCACTTTCACTCAATCAACTCCAGAGCTCTTTTTTCCCTCTGTCAACAAGTAGCAAATGACCTTTGGTGGGCCACCAATCTAGTTTTGTCAGATTTGGCAAGCCATCAACGTCGGCATATTCGTGCCTTGATCTGTCGACGTCGGTCCTTTTAGTCTATCGACGTCAGTTATGTCAACGACGTCAGCATACTTCACACCTCTTCATTCCCTGGAATCATGCCCCCAATCAGTCAACTCTCCAGTACAAGTCATCTTGGCCCCCTTGGGCACACTTGAGATCACTTTTGTCTCCGTCCATCGACCACCAGACCTTAAAGATCATGACCATCTCGTCTAACCGTGACCACTTCCAAATCAATTTTGTCTTGGTTGTTTTTGCATGTATGTTACCTCATGACTAGTTAGCAAAATTATGCGCATATTTTTGACCTTTACAAGTATAAGATCGCAAGCCGATTGATCCCTACTACTTGTGACATTTTCATATTTTTGGGAGCACTTCTTGAGCCTGAGATACCTGGAACACGACGATAATTGGAGCTTCAGCTTAGATTGAATAACCCAATCAGTAGACAACTAAATATTGGGGCCTGATTATTTCAATTTTGGCACTCCTCGACCCTCAACTTTCGATAATTTGACCTGACCATCTCGTGAAGTGGTGTATGCACAATCACGACTTTTGAAGCATTCTCACTCTATCTTCACCATCTTCATCCACTCTTTGTCAACTCAACACTTGATTTCTGGTTCCTTTCCCTCGACTCCTGCTTTGAGGGGGAATACCTCATCCATAATCGGGGCAACCAACCCTCCTATTTTTATCTTGTAGTTCACTTGAACAACCAACAAGACGAAATCAACCTTATCCCATACCTGGGGCAACCAACTCCTGTTTTTGTCTTGCAGTTCGTCTAGAGCAACCAACAAGACAAAAAGGGGCAAATATAGACACTGAAATCGTGTCTAACCCTTGGTCATTTTCCCCTTTGGTCCATTCCTAATCCACTCTCAAACCATGAACTTACTAATTTAAAATAATAAACTTATTTTGAATTAACCCCCCTCCTTTAACACATCACCCATGACACCTCGCCTAGGACACCTCGCCTTGGACCATTTTCCATCTTATGACTCATCCAAGACCTATTCTTACTTCTTTCTAACTACCTAACCAACTCTCGTGCGTATTTAGCCCAACCTTCGACAATTCTCCAACGGATCGTGCACTTGGCGGATGGAGAACGGGCTTGGTGGCTCTTTTACCCGTTCTCCACCCGCCGACGTCGGTCAAATGTCGGTCGACGCCGGCGGGATTACCGACGTCAATTTTACTTAAACAAAAATTCAAACCTTTGACGGATCTAATCACAAATCGTTAATCTCTGGAGCTAATCACGAATCTCAAATTCTCTTTCGGCAAAACAAAGTTCTCCTGCTTTTTGCTTTCTAGTGTTCTGGCTTCTTGGTTTTTTTGCAAGAATCAGCATTCTTGATAGCATTTTCTAGGCACTGAGGTATTGCATCAGACATTCTATACAGGGATTGCACGATATCTCCATCACCAGTGACAACCGAAACACAGCGTTTGCACCTTTGCCAACTCGTGTCACAGCTAAGTATTTGTACTATTTTTATTTCAGTGTCATTTTAAATATATAGTGTAGCATTCTGTCTACTGTCTATTCCAAGCATCCTTGACTCAACTTTCTCTGTTCTTCTCGGAGAGGCTAAAAAGCCTTCTCTCACCCCTTATTCCCTTTTCTTTGCCTCTGACACCCATTTAGTCTCTCTTTAGACAAACACCCTCTGTTTAATCAACTCAGCACAAGCTATCAGAGACCTACAGACCATCTTAAGACTAATCTAATCAATCTGACTAAATTGCTTCACGAAAAGGCTGAAAGGTCTTTTTTCTGCCCCTTACCCCTTTTCTTGACAACATACCCTCTGCCTTAATTCTTATTAAAGATTCTATCTACTGTTTTACCATCCCAAACAAACTCCCTGACTCACAGACAAGACCACAGTCCATCTTGCAGATCAGAAACTAGACCTATAACCCGTCCCTGGCCATTACCCCGACCGACCTCGTCTATTTCTCCTACCGACGTCGGCAATCTAACCGACGTCGGTGACTTCCTGACCGACGTTGGCAATATCACCGACGTCGGCAACTGTGCTAAGCAAATTGTAGCTTATTAGGTACGCATTTGCTTTCAGTTCTTTCTTTTCAGTCTTTTATTATTTCTCTTTTCTGTCTCTATCATATTCTATTTTAACAGTGGATTGTCATCCTCCAAGAAGCCTTAGCGCTTCTAGGACCAAGCTTTTGCTTGGCTATCCACCCTCTTATCAGCTAATATTTTTTGTGTTTTAGTGTCTGTCTTTTTCAGGTGTCATCCTCCACAACCAAAGAGGAGTTCTCACAACATCTGGATAACGGTGTGCACGACTACATCTAGGTACATACAAGCCTTGACCATTTCTTTAAGTTTCTCATTTTCTCTCTTTGAATGTGAAAGCGAAAATTGCATAGAAACACAAACCACCCCACGATCTACCAATAAATTTTTTGATACCATGGCTTCACTTGCCTCTCAGATCCTATCAGCACCCTTAGACTCCAGACTATCAGTCATTTTCCATCACCTAACCAAGCCCTCCTACACCAAGACAGACACTCCAACCATCTTTAGTGTGGAGGAGATCTTGCCTGACCTTTGGTACCAACAAACCTTTGACTACATTCGCCTTGGCATAATTCCCTCTAGCCTCTCCAGGAATGCCCATCGGGCATTTATTCAAAGCACCTCTTGTTATACCATTATGGGAGGAATCCTCTTTAAATGAGGCTTAGATGGCCTCCATTTCCATTGCCTCTATGGTCTAGAAGCCTCTCATGCCATCAAAGAGACACATGATAGTATCTGTGGGGGTCACTTTAGTGGCTTCGTTGTGGCCAAGCACATCCTTCACCTAGGTTATTACTGGCCCACCCTCAACCAAGACTGCTACGATTACATAAAAAAGTGTGTCAAGTGTCAAATACATACTAATTTACATCATGCACCCAGTAGTAGCCTTTGTGTATCCACATATTTTTGGCCTTTATCACAATGGGGTCTAGACCTCATTGGCAAAATCAACCCCCACTCTTCGTAACAACATCATTCTATCATTACCACAACTGAATATTTTACCAAATGGGTGGAAGTTCTTCTCCTTATCTCGATGAAAATTAAAAATATTGTCGAATTCATCACCCATCATATCATGTCATTTTGATGTTCCCCATACGATCATCACTGAACAATGGCAAATCTTTCAAAAACATACAAGTTCAGGGCCTTTGTGTCATATTTGGTATTAAACTTACCTTTTTATTATCTTATCACCCATAAGAAAATGGATAAGTTGAAGCCTCTAATAAAACCCTTAACAACATGCTTACCAAAATGGTTAATGCCTCAAGGTAGGATTGGCACTTGCACATCCCCTTCGCCCTATGGTCATATCGTACTAGCATTTAAACTTCCACTAGTGCTACACCCTTTTCTCTCACTTTAGAGTTGAGGTCGTCTTGCCTCTTGAAATCGAAATACCTTCTCTTCGCATATCATCATGTGACCTCATTTCAGAGGACAATTATCATCAAGAACGTTTAATCCAACTTGAGCTACTCGATGAGCATCGTTCGGCTACCCTTTCCCATCTTCATGTCTATCAAGAACGAATCAAAATAGCCTATAACAAACACCTAAAAGTCTGAGAATTCAATATTGGAGATCTTGTCCTCAAGGAAAACTAACATGTCACTAATATGGATAAAATCAAAAGGGGAAAATTTTCTTTTAATTGGCTTAGACCCTACATCATTACCCATAAGTATGGATCAAGGGCTTATCATTTGTCCTCTCTTGAAATAAAACCAAAACCTGAGCCTCTCAATGCTTCGCATTTGCATCCCTTTTATTGTTAGATAGGGATCACAATTATCATTTGTCTAACTTAAGGTCATCCCTTGCAACCACATTCACTTCCCTCCTTTTAGAGGCAACCGACTAAAACTAAATCATGTGATTATCCATCATAATTATATCCTAATATTGAACTATGGATGCCACGGCTCTATCCATGGCATGATTCTCATAGTACTTCCCATCTCTTTGAGATCGGTTCCTATGGTCTTTGTTCCCTATACCTCATTTTCACCCACTGGCACCCCATGTCATCTGAGCTTTGCCTTCATAAAGGTAATCCATTGAGCATGTATGAACAGGTCTATGTCAATCAACCTCAAGCAATAGTAATAGCAATATCAAATAGAAAAAACAAAACTATGAGTCATCTTTAACATCCATAGACTACTCCTTTGAAGGACAATTATTGAAAACTCATTCTGAAATTGCAAAATGTAAGGTGGACTGCTCCCTTAAAGGATAGTTATCAAAAGCATTTGAGCTAACCATATAAATCCAGACCACTCCCTTGAAGGATGGTTGGATAAAGCATTAGTCAAAGCTAGCGATTTCTTGGAAGCTTCCCGAATTGATCAGCTTCTCAGACCCCCAAACAAAAATCAAAGTCAATTAAAAAGGCAATAATTTTATTTCAAAGTTGCAATCGGCTCTCCTACACAGCAATAAAATTGGGAAAACCACAATTGGCTCTCCTTAGTGGACTTCTTGCATCAATCAGTCTACACTTTATATATGGACATACACTTATTTATACCCGCTCTTTGGACACCTACAGAAAAGGCATACTAATCTCGCTAATGGTTCCATTTTCACCCATTCTCCCTCCACATATCATATGCACGGGACTATGAGCTCACTTGACACAATGTTATCAGGATCCATATCTATCAACCTAGGCATGGAAATGCATAAAAATTGAGAGGCTTAGGTTCACTAAGCCAATCCAATTTTGGGTTTCATGTTGGTCTTTACCAATGAAAAGGCATCATGTTATTTTTCATGTCTTTTATTAGTCTATGTAATCATTTAAATGTGAACAACAAACAATATAACAGAAGCATGAACATCATGAACTATGTCAGCAAACAACATCATCTATCCACCATAGGCACAATGTAAACATATAGCCACTAGCCACAAACATTCACCTATCCATCACATTGTGTAAACTTATGAATATGTTATTACACCACAAACCAAGAAGCAAAACATCATAGCATATACCATTCACCATTCAACACACATAACCATAAACATCATCCACTGTATGTATCTATCCATAACATGTCCTATCTAACCATGTGTAGAATTAAAACATCATAATTCACCTTCCTACATATCACATGCCTAAGCTACTAAGTCAAATAACCACAAACCATGAGCATCCATAACCATAAATCACAAACATGAGCATCACATAAAACATCGAATGTCCTATCAACATATACATCATATAGTAAAAAAAAATACATGTGACAATGTCATCTCTCTCTAAAAATATACATCTCACTACATCGATACATAGGCTAGAATCAAAAATCATATACATAACATTAATATCATATGTCAATCATGACCCTGGAACACTCAGACCACCTGCATCACTACCATTGGCCTTATTTATACCTACACCTGATGGTGGTCCCCTTGGGACCCATGTCTGACCAATTGTAGCAATCCACTACCTAGGGGTAGCTAGCATGACCCCACCCCCAAAACTAGCTCTAAACTCTACAAATCTCATGGCATGGGGAAACTAATATAGCACCATCACCTCATAGTATCTAAGCTCCTATACAACTATATATCATGCTCATAACAATGAATCTAATGGTCCTTCTATAATTGTACTTGCCACACCCACACTAATCTACCCTTGTAGCATGGCCACTTGTCCCTATAAACTAATTATTTAAGCTTGGGCTGCTACTAGAGTTGCTACTGCCTGTGAGTCACCCTACCCCTATCTAACCCCTAGATCCACATCCATGGGCTGCTGACCTCCATCGCCCCCTCTAAAATCAAGTTCAGTGTACCTCCCTTGGTACTAGGCTTCATAGCCATCAATAATGCCAGCATCATCAATCTGATCACCCACTGGTAGCTACTCAAAATCACATACAATATCCACCAGTTGAGGCTTAAGAAGTAAAAACTTGGCCTCCTCTCTCCTGTATCTATGGGTGTCAGGTGGAATCCCCTATACAAGACCAAACTATCTCCAAACTTGATCAGATAAGATCATCTTTATCTCCATCTCTCTCCTGCCATATACCCACCTCTAGTTCTAGAGTCCTTGGTGTGATACGTATACCTGCCCATTGTGGCCACCCAATATAGGGTTTCCATACAACATCTCTTGTCATATGAGTGTCATCTGGCAGCCCCAAGGGTCTCAGTACCTGAATGTGCTCAAATGCCCAATAGTGTAAAACAAGCCCCATGCTTAATCCATAGCATCAATGCACTCTGAAGCCCCATAGATCCCTATAAATCTGCATAAGAAACACCTGTGCCTGACCAAATATGGTCCCTTCTAGAAGCATCTCTGATAGAACTCTAAGCAATAAATAGGGGAAATATCCACCAACTAAATTTGATAGCATAAATCTCCTCAGTGCCATCATCATCATGGTAAATAAACAGCTATCTCTAGGTGCCCTCTAATACAATAGGCCATAGCCAAACCCACCAACATGGAATTGTGTGTCTATTTGATTATCATCATAAATAAGTTCTATGTAAAAATCCCTCTCCTCACTCTCTATATGATATATTGGATCACCTCTGATAGGCAATTAAGTAATCCTAGAGACATCCTCTAATAGAATGGCAATCTCTCCCATCGACATCCAGAAGGTGTTTATCATAGGATCCCACCTCTCGATGAGTATGACAAGCATGGCAGGATCATGTGGAACATGTTAGTAATGGTGCATCATGCCCAATCTGACAGCCTCCATGTGCCACCACTCATCATATGTCATTACATCCTGCACCTCATTAAATAGCTTTAAGACTCAGTCCCTCACTAAATCTGGTCTCGTGCCAATAAAACAACCCTGTGGGTAAACACACTTGGTTTTCTTAATCGATATCAATACAAAACCAAAACCCAACCCTTTCTATCAACTCGACACCCACTCCTAGACTATTTTGATGAACTACTCAATGCATCCTACCTGCATGACTAAATCACCCCAGCCCATCAGAAATGCATACCACTTATATTAATCCTATATTAACACTTTCTATCCCTTTTTTAACTATTCACAACCTCCAGCAAAGTTTTTAAAACCTCTTTGTGAGTGTCTTTTAATCTAGGCCCTTGATCGTTGACGTTTGGCCCAACCATCGATGGTCGGGCCTTGACCGTTGACAGTCACTGAATATGACCACCGGCAGTGAATGCCTAAACCCTTAGACCCCCAAAAACCCTAGCAAACACACCAGTAAAAATAAATATAGACAAAAATCTTCTAAAACCCCCCAACCCTAGCTACCATTTAATTAACCAAAATAAGCAATATTTCAACCAATTTAACAAAAACTTAAAAACTAGGGTTTTAGCAAAAATTTCCCTCCCACCAACAAACATTCATCTAGTTATTACCTAAGTACACCAATTCCTTTCCCTTTAAACAAATAGATAGCCAATTTAAAATAGCACCTACCTCATTCTATGAGCAATGTCATGGTCGAAGCTCGAGTCCCTCTCCCTAGTCGTGCCCTCCTCCACCGTCCATCTCGATCAAACACAACTACAAATCACTTTCCACCTCGTGATTACAACATCCACACTCTGGTCTAAAAACACTACTATTACAGATGAAAAACTTGTCAACAATGGAATGCATGGAGTCAAAGAGGGCAAAATGTGAAAATGACTTTTTATTTTCACTTTAACCTATCTACCATTTTAGGGTTTCCCCTTTGATCGTCGATGGTCAGGGTGACCGTCGACGGTCAACCCTTTTGGCCCATCATCGTCGACGGTCAAGGGCCCATAATTTCTTTTTTTTCTTCTACTCTCCCTAAGCACCAAAAAAACACCTAAACTAAGCCCTTTTCAAAGGATCAAAATGTGAGACCTTTACCTTCTGACATATCACTCATCCTCAACAACTACATTTGACCATGTCCACCTTGACGTTGGACATTAACATCAAGTGCTTATATTGTGCACTTAGTTATATTTTGTGCACACTCTCGATGATCTAGTCACCTATCAAACTCAGCACTACCTTTCGAGCAAGAACTACATTCAGCCTAAAGTTGTTGTGGGATATTGCATCCTTACACTATGTAGGTAGTATCTAATTTCCAATTGCATGTGGATTCAGCTCAGTCGTACCACAACCCACCTATTTTTTCATGTCCACCTTAACAATGACCCTATTACCCAAACTATATGTATGTATTGTGATGAATTTTGCCTAGGTCATTTTGACTGCATCGATTGACCTTGTCAAGTTACCTATTTGTATTTTTGTACCACCTAGTGCAAAAACCAAATTATTTGTGTTTCCATGAGAGCACTTCCTACCTTAGATACCCGTTGCACATTGACCCATTTAGTGTATTCATGGGAGTACTTCCTACCTCGAATACCCAATAAAAACTAAAGCCACCTTTCAGACTAACAGGTGTATCCAATGGCCATGCTTACAGTAGTCGCATGATATATTGGTCACTTGTCTTCTTCACACTGACCTTATTTTTACTAATACTAGCAATCTATCTTTACGCAATATTGTTTATCACACCTTTTATCACATTTTATACACACATTTGTGCCTCACATACTCAACTCGAGTCACCACCTCCTGACTCCACATTTACCCTTTGTCAAACCCATCCCTGCTTCAGCTGCACCTCACCAACTCTTGATTTGAGGGGGAATACCTCCTCCCACTCTCAGGGCAACCAGACCTTTGACCTATACTCTATTTTTATTTTGTCGATCGTTCACAAGAGCAGCACAACAAAAAGGGCCAAATATAGACATCAAAATTTTGCATGCTTATTCCCAAGTGTCATGACCCCTAATAGGCCCCTTGGACCCTTTTTCCTTACCTAGGCCTATCTTCATCAGTTTAGCTTTATTAAGCTTAACATGGCCTTTTAGGCTATTTTGGTAGTTATCCTCGATCAACGACAGTCAAGCTAACCATTGATGGTCAGCCCAACCATTGCTGGTCAGGTTCAACCCCCTGATCTTTCCATATGCAAGCATCACCTACCCTTTCTAAATATAGGACATTCAAATCTAATTTCAAGGCATCACATAGATGAATTATATTTAGAATCCCCAATTACACTCCCTCTTGAACCTATTGGCCCTTGCCTATAAAAAGGAGAGAGCTATAAGAGCAAATCATCTGCAATTATTATCAAGAGCTCAGGTACTCAGAGTTTTCTCTTGTAGGTCATTCAATGTTATCAAGCATTATCAGCCCCTTTTTGAGAGCTAACTTGCCACCACCTCTTAACCAAGGCTCCAAGCACCATTACTCTACCAAAATGAGCCCAAATTCTACCCATAGATCAACAATGCCTATCACTCACCTAATCCACTTCAGGTAAGACAATTATTTGTTTATTGCCATCCACATACTTTATTTCCATTTCACAATCAATTTAGACCTTTCCTAACTCTCAAAATTCATTCTAGAATCCCAAAAACCAGCTATTGATAAAGTCTAGAATTGGACACAGTCAATCGTCGATAGTCAACCCAATCATCGACGATTAGGCCTAACCACCGACGATCAATCCAACCATCGACAGTTACCTGTGGTATAAGAGGCTATCAATCTAATTTCACTTCTTTTGTCTAACCCAATTCATTTTTCTATGTTTTTTACCACTCACAGGCCTTTTCTAGATTCCCTCAATCACACCTTGACCCACTAGCACTAGTACTAATCAATTTATTACTAATTAGATCATTTCTAGTCTATTTTATAAGCAAGCAATTCTTATTATCATTTCAGTACCCTTTTGATCATTGATGTAAGTACTTTCTTTATGTTTTAATAACTTAATTGTTCTAAAATAGTGGATTGACAACCCTTAAAGAAGCTCTCACTTTTAGGATCTAGCTAGCGTTAGACAATTTACCTAGCTACTTATCTAACCCACAAATTTGCTTTAGTGCTTTCTTACATGCAAGTCATCCTCCCTAGCCAAAGAGGAGCTCTCCACAATCTTATGATCCAATGCATTCACTTTTATAAGTTATTTCTACAATAACCCGTATTTCCAGTTTTACTACCGTCTTCTGAATAATAGCAAAATTTGAGTGAAACAATTCCCCTCTGTAGTAATAAAAATGGCCTTCAAGGTCATTTTCATTTGAGATGCAAGTGCATGTTTCCCTCTATTAGTGTTAATTATCCAAGGTTTATCTTCGTTGTGCGGTAGGAAATGAGGAAGAAAATTAAAATTAAAAATTAGACACAAATAGTTCAAAGATTATTTGTAAGTAATCTAATCTCATTTTCAAACTATTAGGGGCAAATTATAAAACCAAACAAAACTATTGAAAATAAATCAAAATAATGCATCCTACACAAATCCATTTATTTCCACACATCTTTGCTTTCTAGTTGTAGACACCCGAATTTGGTATGAGCCTTGTTTTCACAATGTTTTTCATGTGACTTCGCATATATGAACTCTCAATAGAGAATGGGACACTTCTTGGTGCATTCATCTTGGTCTTACACCACCTTGTCTATTTTATTTGACTGTGTGGTCTTTGTTTGAGATTTATTTATGTTTCTTGAGTTTGTCATAGAGATCCCTAGTCTTATTCTTTAGTCTTTGACTTTTTTGTTTGCTCAGGATAACATTAGTAATCTTGGACCGTGTCTATTACCAGTAATGATTGCCATTACTAGTAGTGTCTTAGCATATATTTTGGGTCTATTTCGAGTACACCACCCTTTGGGTCACTTTATTTTATCTTTTTGGGTCTTGTTGGATTGGCTTGTATGCACCAATAGTTTACTAATTCAAATTTAAGATAACTATATATACAAATCCCTTAGAAGCATTTTAAAGATAAACATTCATTTGATTAACAAAGGCATACAAAGAGAAAATAGACTTCTAACTTACTATTATTCTAGATCTAAAGTTTTCTAAAGGATAAATCTAATTGCAAGCTTGGACCTTAGGTAAAATTGTATTTAAACTTGTATTCACGTGATTTACCATGTACACACATCAGTGGGAGAACTATGTGTGATTTGAGCCCTCTTCAAAGTATTATAACATATGCAAAGCTCAACTATATAATGGGGAGTGGCTGAGGTCAGTCCAACCCAACATTCCTTGGTGTCGAAAGTGCAAACTAGGCCTTTGAAGCAAAAATAAGGAAAAAGAGTACCATGTAAAAGACCGAAGGTGAGTGAATGCATAAGAATCATTTACAGACATAGGTACATCAATATGAACTGTCACAAACCAAAATAATCATTCTAGACAATATTGGCAAGTAGTGGACAATATTGGTTGTTATAGGTGCCTAGGCTTCGGCAGCAGTGTCCTCATGGGTTTTGGCAATCTGTTTCTTGATCTAAGTCATCATAGAGCTAATACAGCTTTATATTGACAACTATGACAGCCAATAAGAAAACATAAAATAGAGATCACATAAATGTCTTCTCTTCCCTATATGTTTGATCATTTTTTATATTTAGCAAGTGTAATACATCTCTCTTTAGAATTCAGATTTGTATGGTTTATGTCTTATCCTATGCAATCTGAATTTCAATAGTTTTAGTCTATTTAAATCCACAAAATCCAAATTGAAATTTAAAAAATTTTGGTGAACCCGATTATTGTCTTTAAGCACTAAAATCCCTAGGTCTTTTTGTCTTTAGGTTTCATCCTTCTTTCTTGGGGTTTAATATTTTTACCTTTAGGGTTTGATTTCCATATTTGATTTCTATTTTCCCACACATAGATCTCTATTTCTTATAGGGTTTCAAATTTTTATTTCGAATCCTTTAAATCCTAGATTACTATGTTTGTTCTTAATGTAAGAGTATACCTTTTGCTTGTATTCCTTGTCATCTTAGGGTTTTGCAATTTCTCTTTATGTGTGCATCGTCAAAACCCTAATATGTCTTATCTTATGGAATCTTTGATTGTTACTCGTGTTGTGCCTTATGATTATACTA
The DNA here is from genome assembly GCA_037957365.1 of Torreya grandis. Lineage (NCBI taxonomy): Eukaryota > Viridiplantae > Streptophyta > Pinopsida > Cupressales > Taxaceae > Torreya > Torreya grandis. The sequence continues at coordinate 511,984 of JARHVA010000377.1, forward strand.
ATGAATGTACAAATTTGGATGTAGATGATTGTGCATGTGTCCCTAATGATAGTGCTTATGTGAATGAAGATCATTCTTGTGTGAGTGAATGATATTACTTTTGATTATGATTATGATTATAATTATGATGATGTAGAAGATTGGTATGCAAGTGACATATATTTGCACATTGATAGGAAAGAAGTAGGTCAAATTAATTCTATAATTCAAGAAAGTGATCTTCTCTACCTTTTTCTAGGCCTTTCCACTAGTCATGAAATAGAATAAGGAGAAAGTAAAAATGAATTGACTAACATACTTATTGATCCTAATAAGCCTCTAACTAATAAATATGATACAATAAATAAATGGATAGAGGATATATGTGTTCATTCTCATGATAATATTCTTTCTCTTCAAATGACAAGTGATGTTGTTACTCTAGAAATGAAATGTGATGTTGTTACTCCTCTAGAAATGAAATGTGATGTTGTTAATCCTCTGGAAATGAAATGTGATACCGACCCTTCTATTGATAAAAAAATGTGATGTTAGTCCTCCTATTGAAATGATACAATAAATAAATGGATAAAGGCTATACATTTTCATTCTTGTGATAACATTCTCTCTTAAAATTACATGTGATGTTGTTGCTCCTTTAGAAATGAAATGTGATGTTGCTACTACTCTTGAAAATGTAATGTTAATCCTTATATTGATGTGCAATGTAATTTTTGTCCTTCCATTTCTATGAAGTGTGATGATGTTTCTAAACCATTCAATGATGTCTCTATTGATTTGGAATGTGATAAAGTTTCTAAGCAATGCAATGATAGGAATATTTGTAATGAGTCTACCATACCTATGTTTAAGATAGATCGTGAGATGAAACCAATGAATTAATATTTCCAAACCACCACCATCCCTACTAGGCATATAGTATATGTGATGCATGTCATAGGTGAGCTTCAAAGGCAAGTTGTTAATTTAAATTTACAATATAATCATGTCATGCTCTCTTGGATGATAATGTCATACTAGGGCAACATGTAATGTGAAGGATATTTAATTATCTCTATCCCAAAGGATTTTTTATGCCTAATTATAGCTTGTTTGATGGACATGGAACCCCGCATGACCACCTAGCTCAATTGTAAATTCTTTTGGAAAACATTCTAATAATGAGAAAATATTATTGAAAACAAATTCATCAATGTCTTACAAGTCAAACCTTGGATTGGTACCATAATCTACCCAATAGATCTATAGCATTATTTAAAACTCTATAAGATGCTTTCTTATCTCATTTAAATAAGACTAAAATTCCTAGATTAACATTGGATCATCTCCAAAGCCTTCAACAAGGTCATGATGAGTTTATAAAGGAGTACATTTTTAGGTTCAAAAATACATTATATTGTTTAACGTATCAACCCTATAATTTGGAAAAACAATTCATCTTTACTAAAAGACTTTTACGTCTCACTTAATAAGAGAGCACTTTACAATTCTTATCCTTCTTTTGAGTGAATTTACATGGATATCTTTGCTTATGCGGCTAATCTTACCCACATATTTGCACCTTTGATTCTACAAGTTCTCAAATGTCAACAACATCAAGTCTTAAAAGTGAATCTAATCCTAAGAAGGAAGCTCTGAGTAAGATAATTGATAAAAAGGAACCTCCAAGTAAGGTAATTGATAATAAGGAACCTCCAAGTAGGTTAATTGATAAAAAGGAAGGTCCAAATAAGATAATTCCTAAGACAGAAACTAACATGAATCATGTTTCTTAAAAAGTGAATCAACCTATCCAATTTGATAGCTTCAAGGATCAACCAAGTGTTATTTTACAAACACTCCTTGACAAGAAGTTGATCGAATTGTCTTCTCATCACCATCACCCTACACAACATCTAACATGAGTGGGGGCAAGATAAATATCATCATATCAATGAGAATAGAGATAATAGTTGTTGTGCTCTATAAAATAGAATTGTGCAACTTGTGGATAAGGGTGCTATTAAATTTGAGAAATTTAAAAACACTCCCACAAGATTGGCTTCTCCATCTTCTTTGAGTTCACCATTTACGCAAGTCAATGTATCCTAGTATGTTACAAAAAAAGGAACCAATGCTCATTTGAGCTTTTATAGAAGGTGAAAATAGAAAAGGTATTGTTGTTGATGACAAAGTACAAATAAATTCATGCACAATTGATTTTCTTAATAAGTTGGGATATGATGAGTGTGAGTTACAACATACGAGCACTTGTGAAGATGCAATAGGGCATATTACTATACCAATTTTTGTTGGGCCTATGATAGTGGATACATTATTCTATGTGAAGCCTACTATTCTAAAAAAATTTGCAATACTTGGAAGATCATGTTTAAGGCATATGGAAGTAAATTTGGATGATATTTAATATGAATATTTCATTCAATTTCCAAGGTGGTTTGTTTACATATTAGAGAGATGGCATATTTGAAAATTAGACTCCTATTAAGAGTCCAGTTACATCTCTAAGCATGCAATTTTGGGTACCAAAGAAAAGTTAACAAAGTACAAATGAGGAATTCAACAACTAAAAAGGTACTCCACAAAAAGAGAAAGAAAAAAATATATCAAACTATTATTATTAGCCAAGTACCACTGAATGCATAATCACATGCAAGTTTAACACAAATATATAATGCAAGTGCAAGTGTTCCTAAGAGTTTAGTGTAGCATATACATCAACAAGATTTAGTTACTTATGGAGGTAAATATAATGCAAAATTATTATATCCAAGTGGTTGGTCAAACAATTCCATCCTAATCAATTTTTTTGATTGTGATGAAATCATTGGTTAGTTCTACTTAAATACATGCAGTGCTTCGATGTTATATCATTCACACATCATATATATACACGATATCATTAAAATATTAAAGTTCAAAATAGTAATCAAATACATAAACAATGTAAGCACATGACACATAATTGCATATTTCAAGTCCATGATATAAACATACATAAAGCATAATCGAAGACCATATATAAAAGATGAAACAAATGTTTATAATGTCAAGTATATCACTCAATAATGGACACATCCAAGCCCTACCCCTCTACATCATTGTCATCATCTCTATTCCTAAACCTAGGGGGCCTAGAAGAAGGCCCACTAGAATCTCGTTAAAATCGTGATTGAGATTCTACTGTGTCTCTCACAATCCTCATATACAACTAATCTACCTTGAAGGTCTGCTACTACCTTCATGTACTCTCCTTAGAGCTACACATACTTAGTAATTATGGTCTAACCCAGGTCTATGCTGGCATTGGCAAAGGCATCTACTAACTTGCTAACTACGCTCTCAACTTTGTAACCTCGCTCCTCAACTCATCTCATTCACCTACAATAGTAAGCTAGGTGGTGGGGATCAAAAAGGGGCATATTTATGCCTGTAATGTCATCCACCCTCTCTAGTAACCCCCCTGACATTGTATTGTCTAGGATGTGTCACGTGAGTACCCAAATAGATGCCTCAATGATCATGATCCAATAGTCATCGCTTACAAAACACATGAAATTTTTAAATAATCAAATGATAAGTGAAATATGATTAAATACTTGAAATAAATATGTATACCTACCTCAATTTGCAACAGGGGCATCAGGGTGTCTAGTTGTTTGTTCCTCATCTCTATCTCCACCCATGGTGATATTTGGTGTGCCTCAAGGCTGGCCACGGATAGCTCTACCACAATGGGAAATTTTAATGCCCACCATGACTACATCCACCATTCCTTGTACTCAGTCATACATCCCACTTCATCACCATCAACAATCACTGCTAGGGGATCTACCTCCCCTGCCAAAATAGATGCCAATTCTGCAACACTAGGTCAACCTCTCTCTCCAAGATGAAGACTATCTTTGTGTGTCACTTTCCAAGCCATCAACGTTGGGGCACCCCCTGTGTGATACCAAACTATATAGTGACATGCTTGTACTAAAAGCATTGATATACACCACAGAATTTGTCGTGGAAACAACAACTAACCCTAATCCACCATAATTTCACAACATCCTCAATTCATGTAGAAAAACCTCTATAAGAACTCCATATGATAGGCTCAAAAGTCAAGCAGTCCAATAAGATCTTGCAATCCATAGTACTTTGTCCGATAGCACATGGGATATCAATCTACCTCTCTACAAACATCTAGGGATGGGCCCACTTTGCAAGTGGTTGACCTACTAGATGGGGCACAGATATATGTTCATATGCTTAAACATGTAAAAGTGTGGTTGAACCAAGTCCACCACTATAGCCATCATGAGTAAATCAATATAAATCTCTATACAGCTAAGCTAACATGGTTTGACCCCAATAATACTTTATCCCATGATTTTCAATGTCTTCAATAATATTGTGCATACAAAAGTATATAGCAACACCTCCTCCATCTCTGACAATGAACAAAGCAAGCGGTACACAAATATTTCTACACACAAAACATCATCTAAAACTCAAGCGGTACACAAATATTTTTACGCACAAAACATCATCCAAAACTATCTCAAATAGAAAGATGGAAAAGTTATATCTCGCCCTGTCATGTATCTATGAGCTCACCCATTTGGGCCCTGACCCTCTAAAAATTATACTAATGTGTGTGTACCTACAGTTGGCATTTGTAATATGCACCACATATCCTCCAAAGTCATTATCGTCTACCCTGTAGGAATCCAAAATGTACACATATCTACGTTCCACCTCTTGACCAATGCATACATCATATACATATCCTAGGGCATGGTCCCTAGTCTATCAACATTACTCAGCCCTACACTCTCGACTAGGCCTTGTTTGGCATCGCTAAGGACAAGACCTAACACTATCTTCATGTGACACCCATGGTGAAACTTTACATGCATATCACCATGTAAACATAAAAACATCAAATACAAGATCATATCTACCATAAAAATATTTAAAAATCAATTACAAAAGTCAAAATGGCATTTCAAAAAAAATATCGTCCTCATAGTAGACATGTGCGGCAACGATGAGACACTTGCATCAAACACTGTCGATAGACATGAAAAAAGTGTCAGCAAAGGTTGGACACTTCTGACAAGGACAAAATGTTGATGAACTATTTAAACTAACTGAAAAACACTTAAAACTGACGAGAATAAAATCTGAAATTTTTCGAAGTACTAGAAATGAAGTAAAAACTCGTGCTTAGTCATTGCTCGGTATGTATGGAACTCTCTAAGTACTCAAACTATGTCAAGGTTACACCTCATTGCATCGGCATTTTGGCAATCACAGCTCAAGATTGATGGTAAACAAAATTCAAATAAAATCTAAAAAACCAAAAGTCGACTTTTTTATACCAGGTGAATTTTGGTACTATAAAGTGGAAAAATCAGCTTTAGTATTAATCTTCTACGGCACAATATGCACGATATCTTGAGACTCATGTTTGTTTTGCCTCCCTTAAATGCATTGGAACACACACAGGGTGCTCTCTCATATGGTAATACTTTCACGGTCATTCATTACTATATTACAGAGGAATATATTACATACCTATATCTAAGGTATACACATAGTACTTACTATCACCTTAAAACTAATCACTGGGGGAAAATCAATGAATATCTTACGAAATGAAGTGGCATTACTTATGGAAATCCATTCACCATTCAAATAAATATTATGTGCGGGACTTAATTGATTGTATCATTTTCCTATCTGTTAGGGGAAATCAGTGCAGGTTTAATAGGATATCCACCCGTGCATAAAGGATCCAAACATGTCATACAAATTACAAAGATCTCAATGAACTATCAAACTTAAAGGTTGATAAAGAAAGTACAAATGCATAATACACAATATGATGGTTAGTTACATAGTACTAAATCAATTGCTTGTCAGGGATTAAATGTTTTCATATGTGTTTCCAAAAAATCAAAAAAATTATGATGACATATTTTTGTGGGTATTATGTAATTTACATGATTAAATTTGTCTCTATAACACATGATGCATACAACATTGTCTTTTGAGATGAGTGGTTTGCAGGATTCATCCCTCATATCAAATAGGGGGCGTACATTGGGCTTATTGCATAGATTCAAGCCATATGAGATTGAGTCTTGGTATTCTGGGGCATATTATATTGTTCAAAGGGGACAACTTTGATAGATTGACACACTTAAGGCATATGTGGGGCAGCTTACATGATTATGAGGAATAGCGATATGTTATATGGCATTCTCACATATTATATGAAATATTTATCAGAGATATCAAATTATACAAAGATGATTGTGCAAATTTATCAAATTACATGGGTCAAATTGAGCAGGTCTATTAGATTAATCAATTTGACAGAGGATTCTATGACATTCTAAAACAAATTATATGGGTCAGATTGAGCATATTGACAAATAGATTATGACATTATATATCACATTGAGGTACACATGGATCATATGTGGGGCATGAAAGTTATTCATGCAAATAATTTTCTATTTATATGATGAGGATCGATGGTACTACTAAGCACTTGGGTCTAAAACCCATCTGCAAAGAATAATTCAAAGTTCCAATTTTGCATACAACCCTAGTTCGGGGCTCCACCTTTGTACATACGAACTTGTTTCAGGGTTCCACCTGTGCATATAACCCTGTTTCAGGGTTCCAAAACTATAGTTAGTTTCTTAACATCTTGTTTGATTCTCTGGACAAGAAGATAGCAAGATAAAGAGTACCTTCTCCATAAGGACTAGGTCATTTGGGACTCATGGCATCACCACTCTAAACAACATGACCATGCTTCGTGAGCACCGAAAGACCGCCTACCAATAGGTGTATTCATTTTTTGATTATTGTTGATTATTTTATTTCAACTATATTATTTTACGCTGGAACAATAATCTATCTGATTACACACATCATTGCTCATAAGTCACATTGGACATTTTGGAACACATGGGCAATGAAAGTCTAAATTCAATAATATGCAGTGCAAGTTTGCACTCTCTTTTATCCCTTTAAATTAATATTTAACATTACATTTAAATACTAGATTAAAGGGGAGGCATTTGTAGACACCCAAATTTGGTATAAGCCCCGTTTGCACAATGTTTTTCTAGGTGACTTTGCATATATGGACTCTCAATAGCAAATGGGACACTTATGAGTGCATTTGTCTTGGTCTTACACCTTGTCTATTTTCTTTGATTATGTGATCTTTTTTCAAACTTTCTTGATGTTTCGTGAGTCTATCGCAGGGATCTCCGGTCCTACTCTTTCATCTTTGACTTTTCTGCATGTTTAAGATAGTGTCGATAATCTTAGACTATGTTAGTTACTGGCAATGTATGTCATTATTGGTAGTGTCTGCCATTACTGGTAGTGTCCTAGTGTAGCTTTCAAGTCTATTGAAAGTACATTGTAAATCATGATTACAAGATAGGTTAGTTCATGTTAGTATGCCAAATCAAACATTAAACAATTGACCAACATAACATCTCAAGCATGATCCCTTGGTTTGGACAAGATCTAAGAAGCAAAGAACAAATAAAAAACACAATCAAAACAATTATACTTTCCTCATGAACATTCCTTCTAAGCTGGATTAATGGTGTGTTGAGCTCGAGATTGTAGCCTTGGAGTCTTTATCAATGTTGCACCTTCACGTAGGCAACATTTTCCCTAGGTTACACATGATTTGGTTGAATTGTTTAGAAGAAAATGAAAGAAAAATTGAAGATTTAAAATGGATTTCTATAGAGTAAGTGTGCACTAGAAAGCTTGATTATAATGCCAAATGACCCTTGTATTTATAGATTCTCCACATTGTTTTCGACCATCGATCTTAGATCAAGATGTGTGGCTAAGAATCAATCAAATTTGGCAGGCAAAATGCAATAACTGTTTGGGATAGAGTTTGCATTAATTAGGCATGACTTGCATTTCTACATTTATGTTGATATTTTCTAATATTTTGCAACTTAGTCTATGATGTCATAATGAAGATATTTGTTGATGATGTCATGATGCAGATATTTGTCAATAATGTGCAGATATTTGAATCTACTTGTCATGTGAATGGAGGAATAATTCAATTAATGAATTAAGAAAATATTTAATTTCAAAAAGCTATAAAATTTCTAATTAGAAGAAGATTAGGTTAATTAACTTAATGCAAAGTAATGTGACTTTTAAAAGTTGAATAACCTAATTGGTCTAAAACGTCACTTGGAAAGTCATAATTTGACTCAAAATGAATTAGATAAAGTCGATGATGGCATATGGTGTACTGCCTCAATCAAGGATGCACCAATACATTTCAGATTATGCATGTCAAGTGTGACTAATTTGAGTGTTTTAGTGATTTGTAAGTTATTATTAGAAGTCGTTTTAATTGCAATTTCGACACAAAAGTGATGAGAATTGAGTGTCTACATACGCCACCCTTTGGGCCACTTTCTTTTATTTTTTTGGGTCTTGTTGGGTCAAGTTGTGCACGCCAATACTTCCCTAATTAAAAGTTGTGATCACTATATATACAAAGCCCTTATGAGCATTTTAGGGACAAGCATTCATTTGATTAACAAAGTCATACAAAGAGCAAATAGACATCCAGCGTAATGTTATTCTAGATCTAAAATTTTCTAAAGGATAGATCTAATTATGTGTTTGTACCAAATGAGGACCTAGACGAAATAGCATTAAGATTGCATTCACATGATTTGCCACACACACATTGGTGGGAGAACTATGTGTGGTTTGAGCCCTTTCAGAGTATTGGAACATGGGCAACACTGAGCAATTCAATAGAAAGTTGCTAAGGTTAGTCCAACCCAACTTTTCTAACACATTTTTCAAGTCATATTGGTGTCGAAAGTGCAAGCTAGGTCTTTGCTACAAAGAGAAGGAAAACAAAGTTACATATACATGAGTGAAGCTAAGTGAATGCATAAGAATCATTTACAAGCATAGGCACATTGATTTGAACTGTCATTGACCGACACAATCACCCTGGACAGTGGCTAGTATTGGTTGCCACCGCTGTCTGAACTTCACCTGCAATGTCCTTGGGTTTTCATAGTTATTTTATCTAAGCCATCACAGAGTTATATTGATGATTGTGACACAAGTAGTGAGCAAACATAAGACTGAAATTAGCTTAGTGCCTTCTCTCCCCTATGTGCTTGATCATTTCTTTATTTAGCAAGTGAAATCCATCTCTTATTAGCATTCAGATTTGTATAGTTTATGTCCTATCCTAGAAAATCTGAATTTAAATACTTTTAGCCTATTTAGACTCACTAAATCCAAAATAAGTTAAAACACCAGCACATCAACAAATAAAAAACGTGCATAGAACAATGTGATGTGTACATGGGGCATCTCTAAGTGGAATGAGAGGAAACTTTATAAGATTCTATGAAATTATTATAGATCTTTCAACTCTTTGCATACATTTAAATTTAAAATAGAAATACCAAAAAATTATACCCAATTTCCATTATTGATACTTGTGCAGGTGACAAGTATTCTCCAAGGTCTCAATGTTTCCCAAAAAAAAATTACCAGCACCCTATAATGAAACTAACAAATCCATGTGGGATCTTGGCAATAGTTATTTCTCGTAACCTCAACCCTAACAAGAACCACTGTTAGGACATCAAGCTGAGGATATGGGTTGTCGTTACCTTATAAAATTAACCACAAGACTAAAGCATAAGTTAAAGATAAGGATATCTTCTCCCTGCAGTTCAATCTAATGCTAAAATATTCGAAGTACCTGTTGGCCAATTTTTTGCCCACATACCAAAATTTTGATTGGTTTAAAGAGATGGACATGATCAAGCAGAAGGGGGCAAGAAAGAAGACTTCGGGTTTGATATATCAATTACTTCACCAAAGAAACCTGAAGTAAGGAGTAGAAAACCCGATGAAGCAAAAAATACAAGGTTGTTTTCTTTCCAGACTCTTTTTCATTAAGTATTTTATTTCAGAATGTTGTTCAGGCTAAGTGTTGGAATTTCTTCGGACATTTTCCCTGAAACAAAAGTTCCGAAGAGCAAGTTACTTCATTTAACTAAGTGTCGGGAATTGTTTCAGACATTTGTCCGAAACAATTTCCCCGAAGGGGCACTTCTACAGAAATGACCCATTTTCAAAAGTTGTCGAAGGGCATCTCGCAAAGCCAAAGGCACTCATGAAATTTCCAAAGGTCACTTTTCTCGGCAAAAATGGGGCTTTTCAAAAACCCAAAGGGTCCTTTTCCTTCAGAAAAGATAGTTTTTCAAAAGCCAAGGGTTCATTTACAAAGTTTCGAATGGTACTTTCCCTTCAAAAAAGGGTATTTTACAAAATTTTGAATGGTACTTTCCCTTCAAAAAAGGACACTTGGCAAAAGTCCGAAAAATTTGTTCAAGAAGGCAAAGATCCCGTAGACTTATTTCTTTCCGCAAAAAGTTCTGCTACAAAAAGTCCGAAGACCTAATTATTTTGGGGAAAGTGTCTGAAGGAAACGCCTCGAAATGATTAATGACGTTCGCACCAGTGTCAAAGTTCAAGCTCATAAAATAGCTGTTGGGATTCAAATATCCCATGACGGGCCCGCAAATGTCAAAATCTGAACCCCTGCAAGTAGCTGTTTGGATTTGAAAGGCTTGAGGCGTTTGCACAGATGTCAAAGATGGGTCTCATAAAATCGTTGTTGGCATTCAAAAACTTAAAGGGTAGTGGGACCAGGGAGATCAACAATGTGGAGCAAAGCATTAGATCCAACGACAAGGGAGAAGCGAGGGCAAGCATAACAGAAGCAAGACTGACTCAAAGGTGGACCCAGTATGTAGATAAAGGTCAGACTTCGTCATTAAGACCCCTCAAAGACACAAGTGGGTTATTCACACCTATTTTTACAAAGTGGGTCGGCGACTTAAATGAAGAAGTGAAACCACGCTTCCAGCTGAGTCCATGACATCCAGAATCTAGTAAAACCAATATTTTGGATTGGTTTTCCTCTATAATGAGCTCAGGTCTAGTTTTAAAGTCAGATTTGATGTCTGCATTCAATGAAGAGTGTCCTGAGCCATACCCTCGACAAGCAGCCACCCAAAATAGGGTCAATCATGACGTTGCCAAGTGCATAAGTATGGGTACCTTGTCCTGGCGATAAAAGAGAGTTAATGCAATCAGGGGTTCCGGGAAGCCGCAAAAAGATCTCGATCATTATGACCCCCTCTCCATCCTCTCATGCAAGCCCCCTCTTCTCTCATCCCTTTCTACTATATATAGAGGCTTTTGAGCCAAAAAATGGATCCCTCGACTGGTGATAGCGTTACTCTGTCAAAATCGCCTTGTAACACTCTTGAATAACTAAGATGAATTTTTTATTCTAGTTTAATTTGCAGATGTATGTACCTTTTTATCATCTATAAATTTTCCACGTGTCTTGCTTTAATTATTTTGGTTCCTTGTAGGTTGTGTGAAGTGTCAAACATCGGTGCCTTCTTTAAGTGTCACGAACTTGTCGTGTCTCATACGGACTTATTTCCTTATGTCCTTCAAATTGTAGGGTTTCCCTTTGACCTCCACACAAAATACTTATGCTTGCGGCCTTGAGATAGGATCAGATTAGTCTGTCTTGTTTAAATTCAATAGTAGTCATTAGGGCTTCCAGGCTGAAAGTAGATCATTTCATCTTTGGTGCATCACCATCCTTAGTTTAGTTTTCCCTTTCACATCATCTCTCTTTCCCTTTTCCTTAATCAGCGGTAGGTTTTAGTGTGGAAAACAAACCAAAGTGAAGCATCTGAGGAGCTAGCCTCATAAAAAAGCCTAGAGGTTTAACCTCACTACAAGATACCCACACCCTGAGGTTGCTCCAATATTGTAGCTGGGAGTGAGAGACCCTGAAAAACTCTCCCACAAGGGTGCAATTCTACGCTACAACAGTTCCATTAAAAATCAAATATATTTTTCATGATACAAGCACAACGAAGTGTGGAATGAGAAGAGACCACCAAACACAAAGTTCATTAGAGACTTGGGGTTCTTTTTGCAATGTGGTAACATTGTAGTTCAATTTATGGGTATGACTGCATAGGGGGTTTTAGTTCCAACACTTCGAGTCCACTCTTAGACCCATCATCAAGGAGAAGATGCCTATGCTTCATTTTCTGAAAATTTATTTAACCATGCTAATGTCTCAAGAGGATAATCAATGTTATAGCAAAGTTGATCCAAATAAGGATTGAAGGGCGATTTTGTGGCATTGTATTGTCTCTTTTTGTAAATAGTTTTGAGTGGCTACAAAAAGAACAATGACAAGTTCAGTGACCTCTAAGACAACAAGGATGTCCTCTCTCACCGACCCTATTCAGTGTTTACATTGATGAGTTAAGGGAGTTTCTTTGGCATCATACGCATATGGATGAAAACTGTATTTAAATGAGGTGGTTATGGTTATCCTTCTTTTTGCCAACGATGTCCTCTCATACTTCGTCGAGAGCTCATAGCAACAACTTGATGCCCTTTCTTGTTTCTATGAACTTTGATAGCTTGTGGTCAACCACAATATAACTAAGGTCTTGATTTTCAATATCTCTAGGCACTCTCTCTCTAGATTTAAGTTTTACTACAAAGGGGAGGAACTTCTAGAGATCACATCGACCTACACATATTCGAGGGTCCAATTTTCTAGTCCATCCTTTAGCATGAAGACTACCTCACAGTCATGTCTTTGCAAGGGGTATACCTCTCTTTCTATCTTGGAACATCGTTGTTTCCATCTCCACTCCCAGAACATCCCTTCCAAGTTACGTCTTTTTGATACAATCATCAAGCCTACAATTTTATCTGGTTCAAAGGGTTGGGTACCTAGTTTGGGGGTCGTTGATTGGGCCCATATTGAGAGGATCCAAACTCTCATGCTACAACATATGATATGTTGCAAGCAGAGAATTCTTTGGTGCATCATCCAAGCTAAATTTGTCACCCAACCACTAGACCTTGAGACTATTTTTAGGCTTATTGTTTACATCCACATACTCAAATCATTGGGGGACTCAGCTTTTGATCATGAGGGATGTCCATACTTAACACTTTGCTCTTCAAGAAGGGTTGTTTCACTAGTCCCCACTAGATGCAGGAATTGTTGGTACCATAAGTAGGTTGTTCTTTATTTCTATTGGCATCTCTATTGATATGCTACCCCCTTTCATGTACTCTAAGACCGCCATTACTACTTAGATTACTCAGAACCCCCCAGCCTGCTCTCCCTCGACATCATGGGTATGCTCCTTGTCAATGTGGCTTTGTCCCTTTCCAACGACATGAATCTACTCTGACAACGCCCCAACCAAGGGAAAGAATCATTTACAAGTTTCTTTTCTATTACGGGAGTTACACCGGCCTTGGATGTTAAGGGAAATTCTAGAGGAAGTGCTTTGCTTCCTCTCAGGATCTCCCAACGTGGCCCCTCCAACCTTGGTTACTCCCCCCAACAAGCATTATCAAATCTTTTCACAGTGATTGATAATGCCTCAGACGACAACTCCACTTCAAAGCACACACAAAGATATTAGATGAGGTTTCCTTTCAGTCTTCATTGGCACATGCTTTTGGGCCTCTTGTTCATCCTTCATTGCTATTTGTATTGATTTCATTACCCCCTGTGTTAGTGGCACACGGATTTATTTTGTCGTGTGCTTTTATTCCTTTATTCGGCTTGCAAGATGCTCTCTTCCTAGAAATTCCTATTGTTAACTATTGTATCCTCGAATCCCACTGACCTACTTTTGGTCATCTGTGGAAATTAATATAATTTCTCTTTCTAGCCCCAAATCTCCATTTATATACCCCAGGTGGCTTAGGATAACACTCTTGAAATGTCAAAAAATCATAGCGACTCAGATTTCATTAAATTCATTTTCTGGGAGAGAACATTACTCATGCCCCTCTTGGAGTTGATTCGGTTCTATTCATAATTATGGCAAACATTAATTTCAGATGTTCTGCCAAGCATTTGTAAATATGTAATAGAAATTGACCATAAATCACAACCCTTCCTTACTGGCCAAACAAACAGGATTGACTTAAATCCGGAATCCAAAGAGACCCAATCTTCTTACTATTGCTCAACAATTGCTTTGTCATGTTGCACTAACTTGCCTTGTGACAGTTTAAGCTGCTGAAACCCCAAGGAGTTATTATTATTATTATGATCATCAATGCAGCTGCAAGTAGCAAAAGAAATGCCAAAGCTAATACTTCTTGCCCTGTTTGTCCGTAGACATCAGTCAAAAATCTTTCTGGGACAAATAGCAGCTATCTATTTAAGGTTGGGGAAACATGTACCCATGGTATGCCAACACATACTTTGACAGTGACCAAATGTGAGCCCAAAGGAGACTGCCTTCAATCAAATAAATGCCTTGAGCATGTAAGGAGCTGAACCACCGATGGACTGGATATAGGTGCAAACAAATTCAGTTAAAACAAGGTATCTTCATTCAGCCCAAGCGCCATTTTGAAATTTTCTCTTTAGGGTCCACGATTACACGAAACATCGAGCTCAGTGAATCCAAAAGGCGTGGCACAAAATTTCCAAAGCTTAGCTCTGAAAACATATCAAATGAGGAGCTTCAGTAATAGAAGCCTCTACTTGTGAGCTGTTTATCATATAAAATAGATAAAGGTTATTCCCAGGAAATTCCATTGAATTGAATGAGAAGAAATAGTTAGAAAAAGGAATTAGATAACTAGCAAAGAACGGTCATCATTTGCTAAATCTTGGAAATTATAAGATACATGAAACGACTTTATTATACAAAAATACAATTGATATATTTTGGTTAGAATCCAAGAATCGTGATCAAATTAGGGACTGCAATATAACAAGTGTTGCTTTCTCCAACTATTTTTGAGGATACTACTGGGCAAAAACAGTCTTTGTGGTGTGAAGCCTCCAAGTTTCTGACCCCTTGAAAACACATTTCCGGGTTTCTAGGATGTTTCTGCATTCTGGAAATGACAAGAAACTCCTACGGGCTAGCTGGAAATTGCTGAAAATGTTCCAGAAAAACGAGATGCTTTCTATCTATTCTCACTTACTGGAAACCTTTCCGGACTACCCAAACGATTTTTCTGCCATTTGCGGTGTGAAAGTTACATTTTTGCACATCTATTTTAGGAGATTGGGAGGATTCTGATGCCGATTCTGAATTCCCAATGCCGTTTCCGTTCCCAATTCAATTTTCTCCCAATCCCCGGCTTGCTGCTATTTCCGTAAGAAAGCTACCCCAAAATTTGCACCGCTTCTTGAACCTAGCCATCTCTGCTTCCACTGAATGTGTTTCGGAAGTTTAGCCTTCTTCGTTTCTAATACTTGGTGCAACCTAGTGTGAACCTAATTTGGAATATTATAGCATGTGCTAGGGTACATTACAAATCTTGAAGAAGCATGAATTAAGTATTGAATAGTCAGATACGAAGTGGAAAAAGAAATGTGGCGCCCTATATATCAGTTATGTGGGCCTATTTTACAGTTCTTCCTGCTGGCCAGTTCTTCTTGAAGAAGCATGAATTAAGTATTCAATAGTCAGATATGAAGTGGAAAAAGAAATGGGGCACCCTCTGTATCACTTATGTGGTCCTATTTTACAGATCTTCCTGATGGCCAGTTTTTCACGAATATCTCCTCACAAAAGTTTGACTTGTAAAGAGTGGTTTAGTGAATGAAAAATCCATTACATGTTTAGGGTTGAAAACTTGAAATAACTAAGCAAGTAATTTGGACCTTGCATTTCAATTGCACCTGAAAACATATATGTGCATTTCAAATTTATTTCTTGTCATCACTTCCTTTCAGAAAAAAAATCTATCAGTTCCCTTCGTGAATATATCCATGGTAACATGTTAATAGTATTTTATTACACAAACATTCTGTCTCAGCTAGAGAGAATAACTGCACACAGAGAGAATCTGCATATGTAAATTTGGTGGGCAGAGTTCTCCTGACAAATACTCATAATCATAAACGTGGATAATTAATTTTATATAAAGCATGAAGCAACATGTATTATAAAGTGTTCTAAGCCTTAAAAGGGGGCCTGGAATAAATCCTGCTTACCCTTGTTGAACCTGCCAACACAGACTCATCACAAGTGACAAAGGCAGGAGCTCTAATTTGGTTAGCTTCAGATATTAATTGTTGCCTCTGTTCTGCAAAGGCTTCGCTTCTAATATTGTTATCAACATTGTAGTGCGTCTTTGACATTGAACCATGGTGTGCTTTTATAGGAAGCTAACAAAGTGTAGTATAATGATTGACTGATCAGCACACCGAGGTTAGAAACTTAGAACACATGGTCCATGCTTCATATTAGGGTATTCATCTAGATAGAAATCACAGAAACAGGGGGTATATAACCAAAGCAATCCAAACTTCATTTTTGAGTTCCAAATGGATCAAATGAAGAGTAAAAGAAAAAGAAATAGAAAATACGCAAATTTTTGCAATGGACAAAGAACTAGTCAAATAACCATGTACTAATATGCAGTTTATAGCTTTCAAAGACTAACCATAAAGAAAGCAACAAAAAACACCTAAAATGGTTTAAATAAGATTCAAAAATTGGTTAATTTCCTTGTAAGGTCAGGGATAATAGGATGACAAGAAACGTGAATTTGGTGCAAACCAAAGTTCTATTGCACTAATTGGACGAAGAGAGATTACAATATTTATAACCAAACATGTAACTATTCACTTCATCTTCTAAGAAGACCATTCAACTTCCTACATAGACTATCCATCTACCACTTTGAGATAAAAGCTCTCCTACAATAATTCATAAGATTATCAATATTATGTACAATAATATTACACCTCCACACACACACTCTTAATCTGTAAGGGTTATGGTGAGACCAAGCATGTCTCTGAACTTTTCAATTTTTTCTTGTCCAAGCACATTTGTCAAGATGTTTGTTGGTTGCTCTGTAGTAGGACAATGTAGCAATTTTACACTGCCATCTTTTACATAATGCTGAATTAAATGAAATTTGGTGTTGATGTGCTTGGTTCGGTCGTGAAACACTAAATTCTTTGTTATTTGAATTGCAAATATGTTGTCAACCATGAATAGTGTTGACAAACCCTATTGCACCTGCTAATCTAAAAGAACACTTTTGAACCACAATTTCTCTAGTTGCCTCTAAAATTTCCATGTATTATGTTTCTGTTGAAGAAATTGTCGGCACTGATTGTTTCTTTGACTTCCAATTAACAACTATTGTTCCCAAATTTATTAGAAAACTTTATGTATATTTTCTATCTTCAAAATCCCCAGCATAGTTAGAATTTGAATATCCGACCAATTTGAATTCTCTTGCCTTGAAGTAGTTGAGTCCAATTTTTTTTTGTTCCTTTTAGATTTCAAAGATCTCTTTTTGTTGCTACCCAATGACTTTTTGTGGGTTGTTGCATGGCTCAAGAAAGAATACCAATAGCAAAAGAAATTTCTAGTCTAGTTGGGGTCACACATAAATCAAATTTCCAATGAGTTGTTTGTATTTAGTAGCATCTATTAAATTTGTGGTATCTTTTGATATCAATTTTTTATTACATTCCATGGGCGCACCGAGAAGCTTACAATTTGTCATTCTGAACTTGCTCAAAATTTCACCAATATATTTTTGTTGAATGATGAAGATATATTTTGGTTTTTGAATTACTTCAATACCCAAATAATAATAAAAATAATGTCTATCATTTCAAAGTCTTTCATTAACAGTGATTTGAATTTTGCGGTGTATCTCTCATTAATTCATGTGATGAGTAAATCATACGTATACACCATTAAAAATACAATTGTTTTGACAAAAAGAATTGTATCTTCGTCAAAACAATTGTATCTTCAAACCAAAACGTTTGGAATTCATGTTCAGAAGGTGCTCGGTGAGTTTTTCATGCCATGCACTTGGAGCTTGTTTCAAACCATACAACGAATGAAGTCTGAAAGCTCCAGTGTATTGAATCGAATTGAGTCTTTGCTTTGAGGTCGCAGACTTGTTTTATCTATCAAATATATTGGACCACAGCGTTCTTTGTGAAACTCCTCAAAAAAGTCCCTTCAGATAGTCATATGTTGCGCGGCACTGGTGTCTAGAACCCAAGCATTATCCCAAGTCGAACTCTCTTAGACATTATTTGCTTCCTCTGAGATAGAAAGCACACATTCACTAGAAAATTGAGCTGAAATTGGTTCTAAGTTTTTCTTCTTTTTCTTTTCTGCTTTTTATTCCCTGTAGGCTTTTATTTTGTCTCATGATGTTTTGCATTCATGGATCTCGTGACTTCCTTTCTTTTCACAACATTTGCAAAACAAATGTTGTTTGTTATTTTGTTTTTCTTGATGTTGAATATCATTTTTCTCAGATTTTTTGCCTCGCCCTTTGTTTTTGCCTTTGCCTCTATCATTCCCTGCATTTTTAGAAGAATTGCGCTTTCGATTAGCATAGCAAATGCTTTCTCCTATGGACTCAATTTTTCTTTCAAAGACTTTTTCTTTTTCGACTGTCTTCTTAACTAGTTGATCGAAGGTGAGAGTCTTCAACAAATTGTTTGCTTGCAAAGACTCTAAGTAAGTTGAGTATGTAGAGAGAAAAGCCTTTATGAAGGTGGTCATATACACATCAATTTTTATACTAGCAACATCAACATCATGTTTGATAGCACGGATTTTAGAATCCAAACTCAAAACATCACCATTTTTCAACTCAAGATTGAACAATTTCAATTATAACTGTATGAACTTTAATTCTGAGTGAGAATCATACAAGTTCTTCAATTTGTGAAATACTTTTCAAGGAGTGTTGCACCTTTGTATGTGACGAAAATTTTCAACATCAATTGAGACCCACATCAAAGCCTATTAATACTTTTGAATTATTATGTTTTTGGAATAGTATTTCATTTGCTTCCTTAGGTTCTACAGATTGTGCGATCCGATCACAGAGGTCGAACCACAAGTCATTGAAGATGAATGTATTCTCCACCTGTCTTGAGCATTCGAACCAGGGATCTTTCCCAGTTAGTGTAAAGTGAACAATAGGTTTGATTGAATGCATGTTTGTTGCATAGGAAGATGGAGTGGTTCTTTATCGCTCCAAAAAAGGCTTTTTTCTATAAACCCCCTGACCGATATACCAAATCTCTTTATATGCCCACCTTTCCTATATACCCAACAGTGCGTGGAAGAAGCTCGTATTTTATATATACCAGTGGTATTGAAAGAAATGTTAAAGCACGTAAAAAAAGAATAGTACATGGTACCTAGATAGTACATAAAAAAAACAGCTCTATCTATGACATCCGCTTAATGAAAAGCCCTTATACGTAGGCGTAATAACCCTATATAATCGAAGTAATCTTGTTTGCGAAATTTAAGTCTAGTGATAGTTGCGAATGAGTAACGAAGGGAATGTGAAAATGAATTTTTTTATAATTTATACCTATTGATTTATAGGGACAATGCCACAAACACCATTATTGTAGCTATATTACGCTGTAAATGCAGTAATTTGATCGCAACCTCACTACTCATAAATGCAACCCTGAGGAACTATTGATATCGAACATTGCAATTTGTTTTTGTTTGCACAAAATGTTTTTTTTTTTTTCAAAATTTACTTGATTTTGAAAAAAAAATTATTGGAATTGATTTGCACAATAACTTATTTTGATAAGTCAGAAAAATCCTCTAACAAGAAATCATATGCTTTTCAATAGCATTAAAATATTCCTCCAATAATGTTTATGCTTTTAATTGAAACGGAAAAAATTGCAGAAAATTTTAAAATTTATCTAATTGGCTTTGCTTCTACCATGTAGTCATTGAAGATGACCATTGAAATGAATTTCAATGTTTGAACAAAGCCCAGCCAAGTGGAATGCCAACACCAAAAGCCAAAATCAGGGATCTCCAAAGCCAACACCGTCCATGACCATCAAAAAAAAGTCAAAATGATGCCAAGCAGTCTGAATCACCACGTAGCAGCCAAAATCAGGTAATGAAGACAAGTGCACAGTCGTTCAATGCCAAAACAGGTCTGAAACTGGTCAACAAACAGCATAAAAGGACGCTAAACAGGTGGAATGCAGTCAAAACAGTTTAAGTGCTGCCAAAGTGAAGTCCCTGCAGGATAAAAATGCCATGCAGCAGTCTGATTTTGCATCTAAACTATCAAAATCAGGTCAGAAAGCCTTCTCTTATTGCCACACAGATCTTAAAAGGCTGCACATAGTCCAGAATGCAGCCAAAACGTCTTGCTTCAGGTTTTTAAACAGCTATGCAGCCCACAACAGGTGAAACGTCTCACTTTATGCAGTCTAAATCAGCCAGAAAGCCTGAATAAGGTGAGTTTGAGCATATTTGACTGACTAGAAATGTAAATTACAGCAAGAAGGATAAATGGAGGAAGAGAAAAACTAATACAGCATATGCTTTGATACCAATGCCACGCCAAGAATAATAGGATGACAAGAAATGTGAATTTGGTGCAAACCAAAGTTCTATTGCATTAATTGGATGAAAAGAGATTACAATATTTATAGCCAAACATATGACTATTCACTTCATCTTCCAAGATGACTATTCATCATCCTATGTAGACTATCCATCTACCACTACAAAACAAAAGCTTTCCTACAATTACTCCCAGGGTTATCAATATCATGTACAATATTATTACCCTTGTACATCCCAAATGTAGCATGGATAGTTCTTACTCATAAGAAAAGTTATGGGGAAAACAAGGACATGATCAGATGACAGAACGTAAGATATATAAATCATTGGAAAACACCATGCCCTATATTCTCAAGCGGGAAAGTTTCTCAAATGAACAAAGAAATCTCTTAATCCCTTTTAATCACCTCAGCCAACCACACTGTAGATCAGTGACAGCAATAAGGAACACAAAATTGCATGGTCACTATACATGCCTGAGCCTTTACAAAGCATTCTACTCAAGCAAATCTCACAATTAAATGAGAATCTACTAAATGTCACAAAATGTTCATTGTCAGAGATCCAGCAAATGAAATTGAATTGGTGTCTTTATTTCAGGTTCTAGTGGAGGAGCTTGTTGAAAGCCTTTCTCTTCGAGCTTTTTCTGCTTTGTCCATGTAATCTTGATGGGACTGGTGCTTTTTGCCTGTCAAAAGGGCAAATCAATCAGCGTTGGTGAACTCGGAAATTTATTTTGTGCCATATATATTTTGAAGTGTACCATATATAATCATATTCGTAATTGGAAATAAATTTCATTCTGAAGATTCTCTATAATAATTTGAACATGAACTAAGCAAGGCAGCTTGAACAGATCGAGATGGTTACTTAAAAATTAAAGCCAATTTCATTAATATAAAATTGACCAACAAAAAATTTAACCTACCATCAATTTTCAAGGGAACTACTTGCCATGTTTGTTGCGAACCTCTAAAATGTGTAGAATACATAAAAAAACGGAGGCAAAAATAGCATTGAACTATATTAGAAATAAAATGTTAATTTCCAGTAATTATAAATGGTGAAATGTTTTGATAGCAATTATCTACAATTTTCCCCTACAATAACAGGACTTACATCAACACCAGTATACACCAAGATATTACATTGGATCTTCCTCTAGTGGATAGGGTTAGGGTTAAAATTTACGCGGGGCCTCCAAAACATCCCATATTGGCAGGCACCAGTAGTATATGTAGAGGGAGTAAAGCTGATGACAATTCACTCAGACTGATCTCCAAACTTATAAATATCCTCCCTCATTGTAAATATCCACATATAAAAATAACTAATTGATGTGGAATTTGCATGCCCAGTTCTCTGGGAATTCGCATGTGCTTAGGATACTTGCAAAAACAAAAACAAAAGTTCTGTTTGACTTGAAATTTTATGAGCAGAAAGCTCTAATGCTTTGGAACATATTCCTCTTCTACAACTTTATCTTTTTCAATATTGTGCAATTCAAAGGGTTATAAAATTGTAAGTCCTACTTTCTTGTAAATGGTCAAATAAAACCAGTTTTCGGTAATTTCTTTCAAGGGATACATTTGTTTTGCCCATAATTCACTATCAATTAGTTACTGGACCCTGGTACATGTGGTTAGAAGGGCTCAAGTCAAATAACACAAAGTGTACATGCAGAAATATTTAGAAGGTTAGAGACGACTATAAGTGAATCTCCTTAAAGGGAAGCTTAAATTCTGGTTTTACCTCAATCTTGGCATTCAAAGTAATAACACTGTTAAAGAGGGTATAACATTTGGCGCCAATCAAGCTAGTAAGGCTGGCCGTTATATAATTGTTATGGTAACTGATTCTATGATCCTCCTGTGCATTTTCATTAAGGATGAAGAGTCCTCTAATTTCCAACAGGAGATAAAATCCCTAGTTAGGAATATCAAGACCTTAAGTACAGGTTTTAATAACATCATAATTCTTCCATGAAACGTGTCACCCTAATAGGATGGCAAATTTTCTTGCCAAGAAGTTGAGCTGGTCCCTGCCTTTGTCGTTAATGATGACTCGCATTGTGATGAGTACACTAAGCTTGCTTCACATCAGGGAAATTGATTTGGAATTGATGGAGTGCTGTTCCCCATGGTATATGCATTAAAACTAGCATAGTTTCCAGCATTTTGGGTGGTTACTGTTTGTAACAAGGTTGATGATGTGGTTTGGTTTCTCCCAAATGTGATTGGGACTGGATGGTTTCTGGTATCTAGTTTCCAGCTACATTACCAATTCGTGGGTTTTTGACTGCGTATGAGGGCCTGGTTCGCACTCCCCAACACCCAGGGTTTGTCCTAGGCCACCCAGTTCGCTCGGGTTCTTCTTCCAGAAGAACCTGCACGAATCCGAGTGGCCCAGGACAAACCCTGGGCAAACTCGGGCAGATCCTGCAGGTCAAAACAGTCTAAAACGGTCCAAAAAATGTGTGTTTTTTTTTTTTAATTCTAATTTTTACCGTATAGGGCCTGGGCAGTGCAGGCAGGTTTAGCAGGTTCAACTATTTTTTTTAGAAAAAATCATCAGCTTGGGCACTGCCGTGGACTACCTTGAAGAGCAGTGTATTTATATCTATGTTTTACTTGTCTATGTAGTGGACAGCAGAAATCAGGAAGCCATAAAAGCAGATGTATATAGGGGTAAAGAACTAATGGTAGAAAGTGACTATACTATTCACAACAAAAATAATGCAGATGGGAATTGCAGGTACACGGCTTGCTTGTTCTTGCAGAAGATAATCAAGGGCAAGAAACTGATTCTTACTAAGGATGGCGTCACTTGAAATACACTGCCGTTCATTGTTTTTGATACTAATAAACTTATAAAGCACTATTTTATTTAATTTTTTAAATGTTTAGGGTTTATTAAAATTTTATATTTATAATTTATTTAATAGTGTAAGTGCATTTATTTAATTATGTAATTTTTAAGGCCAGTGAGATATAGAAGGGTTGGTTAAGTGGGTTGGTTGTGCCCAGCCCCACCTAGGGTCGAATGTCACAGGGCATTGGTAGGCCAAATGTGGCAATTTGAGTGGGTATAGTAGGCCAGTTGTGGCCATTTGAGTTGACTTGGTAATTTTGGTGACCAGGGGTGGCCGGGGTGGCCATTTGAGTTGATATAGTGCTCGGGGACTGAGCCCCCGATTGTCTCCCAGACCCGGTTCGTAGCTCTGGGCTCAGAAAAAGCTATATTACCTAGTAAAATATAATATATATATGTAATATTTAAGATAAATTTCTATATTTATTTAAGAGGAATTTCTATATTTTTTAATTTTTTATATATTTTTTTGTATGAACCATAGTTCCATGGCGTTTCGGGACGGGGGGACGTGGGGACGGGGACGGGGACGGGGGGCCTAAATTTGGAGACGGCTGGGGAGCGGCAAAGGAGTAGTGCTGAAATAAATATAGTACTTGAAAAATTAGTTATAAAAAGATGTATAAGGATTAAGTATACTGCATTGAACATCAAAAATTTAACATAGTGATTTAATCATTTAAGTTTCAAGTTTGATCCATTGAACAATGAACATTACCAATTTAACATTGAACATTAAACAATAAATATTGATGATTGAACATTGAATTTTCAAAATTTCATTGATTACAATCAAGTATCAACAATGTTCAAAAACAAAATACTAAATAGTGAAATACTAAAAGTAAATAGTAAATACAAATGACTCAATGAGTCAATGGCTAATCATCCCCAATGTGGAACTCCTCATCACTAGAACTGCTGGACCCCACACGCTCAAGCTCCTCCAAGCTAATACCAACCAGCCATGTTTGTGTAGCATCATCAGCGTATGCTGGCTCCTCTTGGACTCTATCTGGCTGTTGGACTCTACTTGGACGCAACTGTATTGCGGTCAATGAAACGCAAGGCACTATGTACAACCACAAGCTTCTCTGCCCTCTTAGAGGTAAGCATGTTCCTCTTCATGGAGTGGATCCAGCTATATGTAGACCATTTCCTCTCAGCAGCAAAAGAACTAGAAACTTGGGGCAACAAACAAATGGCTAAATCAGTAGTCAAAGAAGCAAGCCCATGCAAAGTCCACCACAAAATTGGTTCCTCATGTGCCATTGTCTCCCTATCTATTTCGGCCTCCTATGAATATCCCTTAAGAGTGGCAAATTTTGTCTACTCAATACGAATAATGTTGGCCTCTGTAGAATCATACATTTTTTGAATGGCCTTCATGAACCCTGCCTTCACCTCAACGTCCTATATGGGTGTAAGTCTACCAGGCCTTTGCACATACCACTTTGGGTTCAATGCATAGGCAGCCATGTGCAAAGGAGTGTTGAGCTTCTCCCATCTGTTATGAATGATCGACTAAATATGCTCTGTGTAGAATGTCAATGTAGGGTCCTCTCGTACAACCTTCATTTGATCAAGCATAGTATCAATGAACTCATACACCTCTCCAAGTGTAGGTGCATTAACATCCCCGTATCTAATCACTGTGAAGACTAGAGTAATGATGGAGACAATATATTTGGCATCAGCCCAAAAAACATCACTCTTCACCACGTCCTTCACCCTCTTCCCCTTTTCTATCTTCGACTCAGGCCACCGATTCCGTTCTTCTGTCATAACCATTAGTTGCAATACCTTTTGCAACTCAAGCATCCTCTCCAAGAGAATAAAGTATGATGCATACCCAGTCTCTACAGGGTTCAAAAATTCCTTTTTGGAGAAGGCCCTAAAGAGTGCATGTGAAGTACGGTGGTTGCAAATAAACATCTGCACATCTCTAGCATCATTAACCACTGTTTTGATCCAGCTGATTTTTCCCATGTCCTTTAGTGCATTATTCATGGCATGCACACAAAGAGTCCACCAAATATGTCTATAGGCTGCTTCAATTAACTTCCCTGCTGCTCTGCACACATGCACTGCATCTATCACTACTTGCACCACATGTTGTGGCCCAACCTCCTCTATAGCATCTTTGAGGATTTGGAATTGAAAATCAGCATCCTTGTGATGCCCTAAACAATCAATAGCCCTAAGAAAATAAGGGCCCGCTGTACTTGTAACCATGATACTGATGAGTGGGTGATGCCTAATGTCCGTCCACCCATCCATGACAATGTTGCATCCACTAGAGACCTAGGTCTGCTTCATTTTCTCCATTAAAACATTAATCTTGGTATAGTTCTTATCCAAAATTGTTGTCCTCAATTTAGTCTCTCCTGGTGGCACATATGATGGTCCTGCTTTTGCTATTTTTGCCACAGCGTCCTTATAATAAGGAGAGCAAGCCACATGGAATGGAATGCCATTGGCAAAGAAGAATTTGCCAATGGCATCATCTACCTCATCCTTTGCTTGCACATTGAATAAATCCGCCAGTGGATTTGAAGCATCACTAGTCATCTTCTGTTTCCCCTTAGGCCCTGCTGCCCCTGAACTAGATGGATTCATTGCCATTGGCCTCTCCAAAGTACTAGAAGTAGAACTTTGTCTCTGATGACCCCTCCCTCTTGGTGGCAAAGTAGTAGATGAAGGTGCATCTTCTTTATTGGCACCCCATAATTTACATATTTCAGCCCTCAATTTCATATTTTTTTCCACCTTCTCACATACATCTACACCTTTGCCTCGGATAAGGAGGTCAGCATTTGTTCTGGTCATGCTGCTAAACCATTCAATATTACATAGATTGCACTTCCATTTCCTACTCCCCCCAGCTGTCCCAGGGTTTGAAGGTCCCTTGCTTGCAAATTGTTGTCAAGGTTTCTTTGGATCAAAGAGACCCTTAGCATATTGTTGAAAGGCTTGTGAAAGGCAACTATAATTGGGACTCCCAACAAAACTAGTTTGCCTTTCACGGTCCCTTTCAACTTCAACCCCAACCCCTTGAGGTTGAACCTCCTCCTCACTCATGCTATGAGAACTCATAATGACACTACAAGAAATGATAATTTTTTTTCATTTTGGAAGTTTATAAATTATAATTTAAAAAAATAAATAATAAAATTCAAACCGTGCATAAATTTAAGGGATTAAAATTTTTAATTTTAAATTAGAACACAAGAATTTTCTTTTTGTTTTTCTTACTTCAGTTCGCTTGAGGTGCAGAAGCAAAGGATACACAAATAGGAATCCTTGTTCTTAAAATTTAAGCATTTGATTTGAATGAAGATTTAAAAAAATTAAAATTTAAGACAAGGATTTTCTGTTTTTTTTTTTACTTCAGTTCGCTCAAAGCGCGGAAGCAAAGGATACACAAATAGAAATCCTTGTTCTTAAGATTTAAGTTTAAACATTAAAAATTAAGCATTTGATTTATCATTTGAATGAACATTGAAAATTTAAAAAAATATATATATAATTTATTTTCAAGCATTTGAATGAATGAGAATCACAAATAAATATTTTAATATAATAATTTTTCATTTAGAAATTTGAAATTCAAATGATTCAATGACATGAAGTAGAACAAAACAATTTACAAATGAATAACGATTCAATGAAACAAAAATAATAAAATTTAACAATTAAAAATCAAAAATTGAAAGAAACATAGGGCCTACCTTGTGGGTGAAATGATGAAATTGAAGAGGCTTGAATCTTCTTGGCAATGGCTTCTCTATCCTCTTATTTGCTCTCACTTGTGCAAACTTCTCCCTCTTAGCTTGTTACCTCTACTTTCAGCTCTCTACTTCACTCAATGAAGTTTTTGTGTGATTTGGAATGAGAGGGAGAGGGCTTCTTATAAGCTTTTGGGAGGCCTTGGGGGGTGGGGATGGGTCCCACTAGCAATTAGGGTTAGGGTAGAAAGCATAAAAATCCAAATTTTTTTTAAATTTAAAAAAAAAACACTATGACTTTGGTGTGTGGGGGGGATACCTGGACGTCCCCAAGACTTATAGACGTCCAGGGGACACCGAGAAGTCCCCTAGACGTCCTGGGGACTTCTCGACATCCCCTAGACGTCCAGGGGGCATCCATAAGTCTCGGGAACGTCCTTCCAAAAAGGGGGTGTCCCCTCTCAGAGGGAGACGTCCTCGGGGTGGCGACGAAACTTGGCAGAAAAAATGGGACAGCTAGGGGACGTCCTTGTCCCCGAAACGCGGGTTTTTTTGCGGGGGGCATCCCCGTGGAACAGTGGTATGAACGAACCCAAGACGTACACAAGGCGAAAAAAATCACAGTACCAGCGAATCCAGTTCTTCAAACCTGAACCCAAACCCAAAACAAACCAGTAACCTAGGTTTCCAGAAATCTCTCTAGCTAATGATTTTTGTATATGTACCGCTCATTATAAATATAATATAATTTTCCTTTTTGAAGTGGGCAAAAAGCTATCTGCTATTTTCCTAAATTAGTAATAATGAGAAGAATCCACATTTCAATAAGCTATTATTTAAAAGGATCACCGCATGAGGAGATAGACAAGTGCGAACTGGATTGACCTATCATACAGTGAAGTTAAGCATGGCTTTCAAGACAACAAACAACTGTTGCTTAAAAACAGTGGGGCAGCTTCTGGGTTTCCTAAAGGCGGGGCTGGATCCCAGTGAGATATAGCAAATAAAGTTTAGTTGTTAAACTCATCTTATCAACCCGAAGAGTTACCAATATTTGTGGTATACATTGGGATTGATGTCCATGTAGATGGCCCTTGAATGTTAACTCACCCTACATGTTATTAGGATTTTAGGTGTCTGAATAGAGGGATTTGTCCCACCAATATCCACCCATTGTATTGCATTTATTCTTTATGATTTTATCGAGTATATCATGTTATAGGCTTCCTAGAGAAATCCACCCAATACCTCTTATGTTCTTATGTACCATATACTAAATGTATGTGCATATTTCTTTTCTGTCAATCATAGGATATTGCATTTCATTCTCATATGGTACCAAAGCCTAAGGTTTAAAACCCCTTTGGTTTTGGTCCTTTGCAACCACTTGGTGGATAGAAACCATTGGTGACAACATAGGAGGTGTTTTGGTCGTGTTCGGCATTCCCGTTGGAGTTGATTTTCTAGAGAGGGGAAGCAATTCAGCAATGTTTGTGGTTTAAAGGACATTTTTTTATAGTGAACTTGTTGAAAGCAGTGTTACCAAAAGATGCGTCTTCAAGGACCTAAGACCTCCGACACTAGAGACCAGAACCAATACATCTCTCAATACCAAGGGACTTTTTTCAAAGTCTCCCAGCATCACCTAACTTGAGCTGCAGTCTCTTATTTAAAAATAAAAAAATGATTACAAATAAGCCAAAGTGTCCCCTATCACAACTACCTAACCCTAATTGACTAACCCCCATGCCCTAGTCTCGTTTATGTGCTTTAAATTTTGTATTCTTTTATGCATTGTCTTTCTAAAGTTGTTTGCACATAGTATACTTTAAAAAAAACCCTATACATTTAAATAATTTTTTATTTTGGTGTATACCAATACCCATACCAATCCCTATCCTCGTCTGCTGGTAACATTGGTTCAAAGAGAAAAGGCTCCATTTTGATCCTTTGGTTCAATAACTTGTTCGTATAGGTGAATTAGGATTTTTACTACACCCCTTAGTTAGAGGTGAAACTTTCCATATTTGTTCGCACTTTTTGGATTCCTTGCAAAATTTCATTGGGGGTCCATTTATCGGTCTTTGAAAAATACCCTCATTTGGGCATTCTAAGTTTCCCACATAGAGATGACCTATTCAACTAGTCACATTCAATGTTAAGGGGTGGCAGCAGTGGGTGACCAGCTCAGCTAGTAAAAAGAAGGGGGGAAACATGAGTGAGGCTGTGGTGACAATCAGAGGGAAAAGGATCGAGTAATAGCTGATTGGAGTGATGGTTCAAGGGCTGCCAATTGTGTTAAATTTGGCAACTAGGGCAAGCAGCCTTCGTGCCACTTAAGCTTGAAAGGGTTGCCAACTCATATAAAAGTGCAATGACCCATATAAGGGTATAGACTATGACCTATCCCGGGTGGTTGGGTTGTTTGGCCCCCATAGGGGAGGTCCTGAGTTCAAGCACGGGCTATATCCTTCTCATGTTTGGTTTTTATGATTGATTTGAGCTCGTGACATGGTGGGTCCCATCATGGAGACGTGGCAATTTGCGGTTGGCCAATGGTGGTGGCATGGCAAGCCCATAAAGGCCAACATAGCAAACATTGTTGACGGGGCGACACGTGTCTTAGTGTCAACAAAGGCCGCATATAAGATCATGTGGTCTCCCAAGATGGCAAACATCTATTATATTGGTTTTTAGATCCATTGTGTTAAGTACACAATTTTTTATGTTTCTAGCACCTTATGTGTACCCATCTTCTAAGAGAAAAACTAAAGAATCAAACGAACTTCGAGGGAAAACAGGTACTTGGCTTCTTATTTATACATTTGTCTATCAATATAAAGGAGAAGCAAGGTACCAGTCAACCTCCTATTCTAAAAACAAGACTATTTTATGTTTTCAAAACAACATATTTTTGCTATTTAAGGAAATATTTTTTGACAAGTCAAAGTAGAGCAAGTGGTGATGCCACATCAGAAAAACAGTTACACTCACCACACAGTTAGAAAAAGTGCGGCAAATTTGAGTTTGACACTTGATACATTTAGGTACTATTGTGAATTTTCACTACCTAGAAATAACATTATTCTCACGTCATGAAATTTCCCATTTTCTACTAAAATCTTCATTTGAGGCAAAATTGTAATATTAAGCTAAAATGCCTATGGTTCTATTTTACAAGACCAAAAAAGCCTAGGACTTTAAATAGTGGGTGCACCCCTTTAATGTAATATTGTCCCATATATTAAAATTAGGTAGTACCTCATAGTTTAATAATGGATGCAATAAAATAAGTGGCCCCTTTTAATATAAAAATTAATTCCTACAGGAAAAAACACATTAAAAGGCATTTTTTCCTCTGAAAAAGATATTACAAGTTTTTAGATTTTATATTTGGATGCTCACATGCACAATATTTTCCAGCAATGTATTTTGACGGACAGGATATTTTGGATGAGGATGGAGATAATGGCCAACCAAATACATTAATGGTAGCGTGCAAATCTAGGAGCTGTTCTTGCATGAAATGGAGGCTAGAATCAAGAAATACGGTTAGCACATTCAAAAGCCACCTTCTCTGCTTATTTGTAAATAAATAGTCTCTCTATTTTCTAATTAGATATAGGATCTCTAGAAGATATTTTGATCTGGGATCTTTTGTCCATGGAATTTTTATAGCTCTCTAAGAAAACTTTCAGTGCGAAATCATAGCCTTGGCATTTGCTTTCAGTTCTATGTTAGAACTATCCCATAACTTATGAATGAAAACATATTAAAAGACATTTTTAACTTTAAAAAATAGATTAGAAGCTTTTAGCTTTTATATTTAAAAACTCACATGCACAATATTTTCCAGCAATGTATTTTGAAGGAGAGATTATTTTGGATGAGGATGGAGATAATGGCCAATGAAATATAATAATGGTAACATGCAATCTAGAAGTAGTTCTTGCATAAAATGGAGGCTGGCATCAGGGCATACGGTTGGCACATTCAAAGCCCACCTTCTCTTCTTTGTTGTAAATAAATAGGAGATGTCTCTATTTTCTGGTTAGATCTGAGTTCTCTAAAAGATAATATTGATCTGCGATCTTTTTTTCATGGAATTTTTCTAGCTCTCTATGAAAACTTTCATTGTGAAATCATACCCTTGGCATTTGCTTTCAATTCTATTTTAGAACTATCTCATGACTTATGAATGAAAACACATTAAAAAGCATTTTTTCCTTTAAAAAAGAGATTGAAAGCTTTTAGCTTTTATATTTGGAAGCTTACATGCACAATATTTTCCAGCAATGTATTTTGGAGAGGATGAGCATGGAGACAATGGCCAACCAGTGTTGTAGGGGGACCCCCTGGAACGCAGCTCGAGTACTAATACGCGTCTTTGGTATGGTTGATGGGTACAAAGACGTCTCTCATACCTAGATACATCTATCGAAGACTTTCAAGGTCTCCCCAACGTTTCCTCTTTAAAGAGTTTCATTTCCATCATAAACCCTAACCATGTTTTTTAACCCTAAAACGCATGATTTTTCCTATAAAAAATCACAACATGCACCTCGTTTTACCATCAACAGTCGGATTTGAAGAATATCGCCGCATTTGCAATCGTTATCGAAGGAAGAAACGCAGTCACAATCGTCAATTTTTCAGTTGTAGTCGCCGGATAACCAGTGGTCATTGCTAGATATTACTTGGTTTGGGTCAGATTAGCATTAGCAATCAAAAGGTATGCATCGAACTTTTGGTTTGAAACAGTACATATTTAAAGTGGATTTTTGTTAGAGCTGGTTTTAAAAATCTAAATCTACAATTTAGTAGTAGTTTATGGCCTAGGGGCCACAAAAACAGCCAAGGGGCTACAAAAATGCCTTGCACCCACGTGGGAGTGTCGTGGCACTCGAATGGCAATGCAAGGCATTGTTGTTCAAAATGCCTTGCACCCACATGGGAGTGTCTTGGCACTCAAACGACAATGCCATGCATTTCCGTTCGAGTGCCACAGCACTCCCACATGCATCTAGGGCACTGTCGTGGCCCCTTGGGCCTAAATAGTTTACGTTTTTATTTTAATTTTTGAAATTTTTATAGATTACTTTTTTTTAATTTTTATAATTTATTGCTACTAATGATATCCAAGGCCAAAGAAGGTTTGTTTCAGGGGTTGGTGATGCCCTTCAGCTTAACTAACACTCCAACGACATTCATGTGGAAAATGACAATCTCAGGCCATTCACCACTTCATTTGTTGTAGTCTATCCTAACGACATCCTAATCTTCAGTAAAACATGGGATGAACATTTGCGCCATATAGAACAAGTTCTTGACACTTTGTGGAAGCATAAGTTGTAGGCAAACATGGAAGAATGTTCATTTGCCATGTGGGAGGTACAATATCTAGGATACATAGTAGATGCACAAGGAGTGCACTGGACCCAACCAAGATTCAAGTCATCTAGGAATGACCACAACCAAATAACCTCATAGAGCTCCGCAACTTCTTGGGATTAGTGAATTTCCACAAGATATTTGTACTTGGTTATTCTCATGTGACTTGGCCGCTAAACCAAGTTACCAAAGGTGGCACTAAAGCAAAGTTCATTTGATCAACTACACAACCAAAAGAATTCGAGGAACTGATATGCACACTTTGTTCTACCCCAATACTTGTCTTACCATATCTTTGGCAACCATTTGAGATTGAGAGACTATGTGCTTGGAGCAATCCTCACTCAATATGGTCATCCAATTGCTTACCACAATGAAACTTTCACCACATCGGTAAGAAACTACCCAACATATGATTGTGACCCTTATGCTATTATTCAGGTATGTAAGCATTGGAAACATTATATCTAGGGCAAATAGAATGTGATACACATAAATCACAAGCCGCTTCAATTCTTTCAAACTCAAAACAAGTTGCAACAAAGAGCGGCATTAGAAATGGTCTTCTTATCTTTAGTAGTTCCATCTGAACATCAAGCATAAGAAGGGAAGTGCCAATCCAATTGTAGATTGTCTAAGCCATCCGCCAATTCAAACTCTCATTTTTGTACTGGACACGTGGATATGAAGTCAACACATGGTCAGATTTGTTCCATCTAACATGGATTTTGCATATACCTATCAGAATTTGCTTTGCAGTGCTTCAGTCCCAGATTTCTACTTGCAAGATGGACTCTTATATCACCTTAGACATTTTTCCATTCCATATGAGGAAGAGAGACAGAGATTAATATGGGAGGCTCATTTCAACAAAGTTGCTAGACACTTTGGAGTTGAAAAGCTCTTGTGGTGTTACAAAAGTACTTCTTTTGGCCACACCTCAAGGTAGATGCTGCAAATTACATTCAAGTCAAGTATTGCATGTGCAATGTCCAAAGCGGTCAACAAGAAGAAAGGATTGTGCACACCTCTACCGGTTCCAAAGAAACCACAGGAATCTATTTCCATGGACTTCCTCTCAAGATATGTTGCTACCAAGCATTGTAATCATTGTGTTTTTATAGTAATTGATAGATTCTCAAAGATGGTTATAATACCTTGTACGAAAGCAATCTTTGCTCCAGAAACAGCTCAAGTGTACTTTCAGAATGTTTAGAACCACTTTGGAATCCCAAAAACTATCTTATTTGATATGGTTACTAGGTTCTTCAGCAATTTCTGGAAAGTGCTTTGGTCTATGCTAGACACAATGGAACAAGTCTACCACATTCCATCCACAAACTAATGGACAGACAGAAGTGGTAAACAGGATTAGAGTGCATCTTCTTAGAGTGTACAATTCAAAGAATCAATGCACTTGGGATAAGAACCTGCCTTTCATTCAACACAGTTATAACAAAGCTTTGCATATCTCTATCGCACAAACCTTTTCAAGTCTACTTGGGTTTCCAACCTTTGGCACCCATTGACATAGCTTATCTTGTTCCGCCATCAATAGCAACAACTCCTTCGGCTCAAAGGGAAGTCAACAAAGTTCAATTCATTGAGCACATTCAACTACAAGTGAAAACCATTTTGGAACAAATAATGCAAAGTACAAGCAACACCATGATAAGCATTAGACCTGCACACTTTCCAAGTTAGTGATCGAGTCTAGCTACTCCCGTAGAAGGAAAGACTGACAGGACCTTATTGCAAGCTTCGTCCACTTCAATATGGACCCTACAACATCACCAACCAAGTAGGAGAGAACGCTTTCGAGCTTAATCTTCCTTCTTACCTTTGGTTGCATCCAGTCTTCAACGTAGAACTCTTGCACCATTATTTTCCACCTCTATTAGATACCTCAAACGTGGCAGAGACTCTTTGGCAAACAGAGATCAAAATAGAATGCAGCGTCTCAATAGAACTAGATCAAGTCATTGATGCTAGGTTCAAATAGACACATCAACAAAAGATCCCTCTTCCAAATCATCAAAGCAGGGCAAGTGCCTTCCCAAGGAAAATGGTTAACAAAACTGCAAGTTGCTAAATTTTTCCACATATTTTACCTCAATTGCATGCAATAGGGACCATTGCTCTTCAAGAAGAGGCGACTGATCTAGGAGGATCTAAGTCACTTGATCATACTGCAATCCTTGGGTGTTGCTCACCTAGCCTTGGGCTAACATTCGCGGTTTCAACATCAAGATCAGCACCCATGTGCCAACGCGCAAAATCTAACACTTCTTCAACGTTGCCACACGTCTGCAATGTCGGTATTGTAGCTCACAATCTGTCATTAATGCCAATTGATGACATCACTGCAATCATTGGTTATGAAGCGGTTGTTACCAACCCTCCTTACAATTCAACCGACACTTCATCTCCCTCTTTTGTATATTAATGTACACTTCTATTCTTTGTAGAGAGAAAAAAAAAACAATAATGAAGTTAGGGAGTAAGTAGACGCCATACATCCAATCTCTCAGATATTGTATAAAACTTAGCATAATACAACTTTGCTATTACAATTTTACATCAATTGTCAATTGTCTTTTATACTTGTTCATTTGTGCTATGCATGTTTAAACCTCTATCATTCATTAATCGCTTCCATGTATGGCCCCTTGAATCTGTTTAAGAAAGTTGTCCATCAACTCTACTCTTGGGCCCGGGATTAAGAAAGGAGAAAAATCTACTTTCTGGAAGTGAGATTATGAAGAACAACCCCTGCTTATGTGATTTTCAACAATCACAAATGTTATATTGTTGATAAGGTCAGTAAGAAGATAGTCGCTCTTAGTACTGAAGACCATGGGCTTTTTTGGTCGGTTGATGCAAGGGAGGCGAAAGAGCATGCTTTGATGGCCAAGAGTGCTCAAGATTGCAATCCACTTTGGCATCAAAGGTATGGGTACTTAAATTTAAAATATCTTTCTCATTTGGCTAATAAAATTTTGGTGGATGACCTTCTAAAGATTCACAATCAGCAAGGAATTTGTGGTGCATGCCATGTTGGGAAGCAACATGAGGTTTTGTTTGATGAAGGACGAGCTTGTAGAGCTGAGGTACTTCAATTGTAATCCATGCTGAGATTTGTAAGCATATGAAGACGGCATCAATCTCCAGTGCCAAGTATTTTCTACTATTTGGAAATGTCTTAATAAAAAAGTGGGTGTATTTTATAAAGCAAAAAATCATATGCATTTTATAAGTTCAACATGTTCAAGGTCATGGTAGAGAAACAACAATTAGAAAAAGTATCAAAATCCATAGATCAAATAACAGAAGCGAATTTTTCTCTAGACAATTCCTTTATTTTTGTACTCAAGAGTGCATCCAAAGGCAATAATACCACACCCTACACTGCATAACAAAATGAAGTGGTAGAGATCTGAAATCGTACCATTGTGGCGATGGTGAGGTGTATGTTAGAGAACAAGTTTGTTCCTAATAAATATTGGACAAAAGCAGTACACACATCAGTGTATCTGCTCAGTCGATCTCCAATAAAAGTAGTGCACAAGAAAACTCCAGAAGAAACATAGCTTGGACGAAAAGCCAAAGTAAGTCATCTCAAAGTTTTTGGTTCAGTTGTATATGCACAGGTTCCTAAATAAAAATGAATCAAACTTGATGCAAAATGCAACAAAATGATGCTCACAAGCTTCAGTGACAATCATAAAGCATATCAGTTGGTTGATCTGGCCACTAACAAAGCATGAGTTAGTCGTAATATGGTAGTTGATGAAAGTGGAGGATTGTTCCAAGCAATGAAAAAACAAAAATCAGGTCTGAAAGTTGCTAGAAAATAAGAAAAATTGGATGGAAAAATGGATATGATGCATGTGAAACATCAAAATTGACAGGTAGGATATTTCTAAGGTTGATTGTCATGAACCAAGAAACAAATGAAAATAACCCAAATCAGCAAGAAAACAGTGCTGATTTGGAGGAGACAGAAAAAACTAAAATGGTGTTACAACACTATTAGTGATGTTTAGTTAGATGAGATTCATGATATGAGAGCAAAAGGAAGACAACAAAAAGAGGTAAGACATTTGATATGGTGAATTATACTTTGATGGCTAACCTTCAGTAGTCATTTGAGCACAAGGTATATTAAGAAGCCACAAGTAGACTAGAAAGGGAAAAGGCTATGCAGACTGAATATGAAACTTTAATGAAAAATCAAATATGGGCCCTAAAAGAGCTACCTATTGGGAAGAAACACATTGGTTGCAAACGGGTATACAAGGTCAAGTATAAAAAAAATGGAACACTTGACTAAAATAAAGCACGGCTAGTTGCAAAGGGTTTTGCATAGAAGGGAGAGATTGACTATGAGGAGACATTTGCTCCTTCAAAAATGGAAACAATCTAATTGGTTCTAGCCATGGCAGCACAGTTTGGCTGGAAACTATATCAAATGGACATGAAGAGTGTCTTACTCAATGGAGTTCTGGTGGAATAAGCATGTATGCACCAACTGCAGGAATTTCACATTACAAAGGAACATATGGAATGCAAATTGAAGAAAGCCTATAGGCTTAATCACACTCCCAAGGCATGGTACATCAAAATTGACAGGTATTTGGGAGACTAGGGTTTAGAAGAAGCCCTTTTGACCCCAATCTCTATGTCAAAAGCAAGAATGGTGATGTGGTGATTCTAGTGATATATGTTGATGACATCATCATCATAGGTAATGAGGTCAGAGCAACTGAAAAAGTTAAATCAGATTTATGTTTCACTATTAAAATGATATATCTAGGCCTCCTATATTACTGCTTAGGAGTAGAAATTTGGCAAACTAATAAACATTTTTTCTTTTCAAACAAAATATGCAAAAAAAAATGTTAAGACATGTTTAGGATGGTAGACTGTAAAACCACATCTGCACCTATGGAGACAGAGCTGAAACTTTCAGCCAAGACTAATTCAAAAGCTGTAAATGAATCAGTCTACAAGCAACTAGTTGGTAGCTTGGTCTATCTTACACCTCCAAAAGCAAAATATTGGGCAACAGCAAAGAGTGTGCTAAAATATGTGAAGGTAACCTCAAACTTTGGCATTCTAATTGTAAAAGTAAGGAGATTCGGCTATGTGGATATTCAAATTCAGATTCCACAAGATTTGTGAACGATAAAAAATCTACATCAGATTTTGTGTTATCTTGGAACAGGAATGGTTTCTTGGATCAGCAAGAAACAACATGTGGTTTCACTTTCCTCTACAAAAGCAGAATACAGAACAGCGGTAAAAGGGCCATGTGAAGAGGTTTGGCCTAGAAGAATGTTGGCATATCTACAAGGACGTCAAACAAAGCCCACAATACTTTTCTGTAATATCCATGGAGTTCTCAAGATAGCAAAGAATCTCGTCTTTCATGAACGAACAAAACATGTTAACATACATTGCCACTTCATTCGACAACTTGTAGAAGATGGAGAAGTTGAGCTGCAATATTGTCCAACGAGGGACCAGACTACAGGCATTCTCACCAACTCTTTTGGCCCAAATAAATTTGTAAAATTTAGAAATAAAATTGGTGTAGTTTCTAGAATGACCATTAAAGGAGGATGCTATATTTTGTGACATAAAGCTATAATGGCCATACTAGTCTTAGTGATAGACTTAGTAATATGGTCACTTTATGACTTTAGTTTTGCTTTATCAAATAATGTAAACATGACATAACGTTCACTTCAATCATTGTAGGGTTAGGGTTTTCGTCACCCAAGTTTTTGGGTTTATGTTGTTGCTTTCTTATAAAGTGACGGTTGCTCTTTTAATAATACATCCAAGAAGTATTTCTATCTTTTAAGTTCTCTTGTGTTTTTGCTTGGTTTCTTTGTGTTTATG
Source organism: Torreya grandis (assembly GCA_037957365.1). NCBI lineage: Eukaryota > Viridiplantae > Streptophyta > Pinopsida > Cupressales > Taxaceae > Torreya > Torreya grandis. Next base: position 550,421 of record JARHVA010000377.1, read on the forward strand.
GTTTTCCTAATATGATTTTGTGATAGAGGAGGAATCTTTACCTTCCACTTCTAAGGCACAATCGATGAGTATGAGGAGTTGAAGGGAGCAGAGAAATTTGTAAAATATTTTATGGATTTGTAAATTTCTAAGATGATGATCAATCATCATATGATACTATGGTGTATTGATGAGCATTGTTCTCTATTTCGGTCTAAAATTAATAGAAAATATACCTATGAGTTCTCTAAATTCATTTCTTATGTTTTTTAATAATATTTAGCATGTTATTTTATTTTATTTTATGAATTTACATATTTTTTTAATTTGCTAAGGTTTTTTGGGTTGCAAGTCCAAGACAAACTTTTGGGTTGCCGAGTTTTGCCAAGTACAAGTTTTTGAACTATGCTCCTCCCTTTTTTTCTCCTTTGTTTTCCTTTTCTTTTGAAGCCCCCACTGGCCCCCTTCCCCCTAAAACGTACACTATACATTCTTGGGGCCCAAAAATGTATAGTGTACATTTCTAGGGACATGAGGTCTATTCACTCGTTAAGGTCCCCCAAGAGTTAGTGGTCTCGCCTTGTTCATTTTTTGCTCGTTTGATGTTTATTTGTGCACCAATAGCCAAAAATGTATAGTGTACGTTTCAGGGGGACATGAGGTTTATTCACTCGTTAAGGTCCCCCGAGGGTTAGTGGTCTCGCCTTATTCATTTTTTGCTCGTTTGATGTTTATTTGTGCACCAATAGGATCCTAATTCGAATTCAAAAAGTCTATGTATACACAGATACATTAGCACATTTAGTACATGCAATCATACAAAGAAGGGATCCAAGAATATTAGGGGAATCTGAAAGAGGATCTAGCATTTATTGTCACAACATTCTACTGAGCATTTACAAGCATTCTATAGGAATCAAGCATGTAGAGATCATTCATTATAGCATTGAAATTCATGGTAGCGACATATTGCATCACACTAGATTGCTTGGTTGAATCATTATTGTATTTACTTGGCATGTTGTCTTCGATATTGTATACCGTTGAGAGGCCCAATAAGTAATTGGTGCTTAGAAACCCTATTGACCCTGAGCACAATGCCCAAAACTAACCCTTTTCTTTATCATTTGTAGCTTTCGCTGCATTGTCAAGTTTTAAAGAATAAGTACAATTTCCCAGCAAATGGCACGAAGTTTTAGAATTTTGAGCAAGATTTTCAGAGCCCCAAACCTAACGAACACAATCATCAAAACAAATTTCAATAGCATGTCATTTACAAGAAGCATGGAATCTACAGTTCTAGGGTCCAAAACATGGAGTGTACAGTTTTGGGGAGGTGCTTAGGTCACAACAAGTTTTCCAAGTTCTCATTGTCTTGCCACAAAAACCCTAAAACTACTATCAAGCTGCAATGATTGTTTCCAATTGCCTGCAAATCATGATACTTTTCAAAATCCTCTCCTAGTCATTTATTGTTCTAGAATTGGAATATTAATTAGGTCTAATTTTATTGTTTTACATCTGATTAGGCTTAGTTGAATGTATATGGATAGATGTATTGCATTTTGATGTAGAAAACCCTTTTCTATACTATAGATTGTTACCAATGCAACAATTGTGTCATAAAGAGAATACTTGCTTGAAGAATATGGACCTTATGAATAAGTATGAATTGCTCAAGTTATGGCAAGGTAAAGGTAGTAGTAACGATGTTGTTCTTGTTTCTCATACATCTAAGTTTTGCATACTCGCACTTCTAGATCTAAGTGGATTGTGGATTCAGGGTAATGGATGGCAATCTGTTCTCTTCGCTTAGCAAACTTGATGATGAGATCTATATTGGGGATGGCCTAGGAAAGTATTGAACTAAATGGTGACATATTGGATAATTGGATTATTCATGATGTTTACCATGTCCTTGATTTGAGTGCTTATCTATTATTTGTATTCCAAATCACTAAGCAAGGGAAAAAAGTTTTGGCATGATAGATTTGTGGTAAAAGATATTGCAAATAAGTTTTATGCAGTTGCAAGTGGTACACTTGATTAGCATGTTAAGGCTTATAAGTTTATCGAGTTTAGAGATATTATGAAGTGTCAAGATTGCTTTGGTGGTTAAAACAAATCAAAAAAGTCATCTATCGCATGAGAGATTGAGGCACTTGAATTAAAAAACATGCAGTTGATGGGCCCTCTAAATAGTTCCATCTACCTTCTATTTCTTCCTCCACGAGTGTGTGTGCGGGATGCATTCTCGAAAAGCATAACCATGGAAAGTTCGAGAAGTGCAAGGCATGGAATGCGAAGGGACATCTAAAGTTGGTTCAATCTATTTTAGAAACGAGATACGTCTTGACATTCATTGATGACTTTTTGAGGACTTGGGCCTATTTTCTAAAGCAAAAGTCTTTTGGCTTGGAGAAGCCCGTTGAGTGGAGAGCTTTGGTCCGAATCAATACGAGCATCCTATCAAATGCTTGAGATCAAATCGAGGAGGCAAGTATGTTAATCATGCTTTGGAGGATTTTTGTACAAAGCATGGCACTATAAAGCAATGGACTACAACATATACTCCCTATTAAAATGGTATAGCAAAGGAAAAGAATCACACATTGTTTGAGATGGCATAATGTATGTTACATGCCAAAGATGTGCATGATAAGTTTTGGGCTGAAGCTATTAGTTATGCCAAACATATTTTAAATATGGTTCCTACTAAGGTCATAATGGGCATGATACTGCATGAGAAGTGGTGTGTTAGGAATCCCTCTATTACCCACAACAAGATGTTTGGTAGCATGGCATGGGCTCGTATTCTAGATGTGGAATGGAAGAAGCTAGATCCTAATAGTGATAAGTGTGTGATGGTGCACTATTCTGAGGGGCCTAAGGCCTGCAAATTATGAGGGATGTTGTCTTCAATGAGACAATATCATTTGAGGCACAAAAGTGTCATTGTTGAGCAGACTTTCCAAGCATTCAGCAAATTTTTTGTGTCTGATCATGATGAGGGGCCTTGGTTGGATGAGAAACTCCCTTCAGTTGTAAATATGTTTGATGAGGATGTTTGTTTCAAATGAGGAGGTAGCTCTTGTGAGAGATGCATTGGAGGCTATGGTGGTTCCTAATGAAGATGCAGGTTTAAGTGGTGGGGCTCCTGTTGAGGATGACCCCATGAATGAGGACCCTATCTCTTGTGGGGAGATTAATCGTCCAAAGTGGGCTGTTATAACCCTTGAGGTGGCTAAGGACGATAAGGGGGATGACACCATCACTTGGAAAGATCCATAAAGAAAAGCATGCCTAATTTGCGCTCATAACTAGAGTTAATGACACTTGTTATCCACAACCCAATAAGGATGCCAAGGACAAAGATGAGTTGGAGAAGGCTATGGAAAAAGAGCACAACTGCTTGATGAAGAGGGAGACTTGGGAACAAAGGGGAAGAGCATTGTAAAATGCAAGTGGATATATAATACCAAGTTCACTTCGGATGGTTCTATTGAGATATATAAGGTGAGATTGGTAGCCAAGAAATACTCTCACAAGGCATTGATTTATAAGAGACGTGTGCCCATGTTGTGAAGATAGAAGATAGATAGTATTCTTTCTTTAGCAACTAGATTTGAATGGGAAGGGTAACAAATGGATGGGAAGTGTGCAATTTCTTAATAGTGGTCTTCAAGAGGAGATTTACATGAAGCAACCACCAAGTTTTGAGAAAAATGGAGATGTTAAGCTTGTGTGTAGGCTTAAGAAGTTGTTTTATAACTCCATGGGCACGATATGAGAAGATAAATTTCCTTCCAGATTGCAGCTTCACCGAATGCAACTATGATCGTAATATGTATGTTAAACATGTTGATGATTATATGACGATCATGGTGCTTTATGTTGATGAGTTTATTATCACTAGAGATAGTTCTCCTTTGATACACAATCTTAAAAATGACATTTGAGATGACTAACTTGGGCTTGTTGCATTAATTTCTTGGCATGCATGTATTGCAATTGGAGGATGGGAGTTTCATCTCTCAACCATAGTACAAACTTGACTTGTTGAAGTAGTTTAACATTGATAACTACAAACCATCAACTGCTATGTATCAATCAAAAGTTAAGTTGACAGCTAAGTGTACTCCACCACAAGTTAAAGCTACATAATACAGGCAGCATATTCAGAACCCTATGTAATTGACTCATACTAGGCCAAATGTTTCCTTTGTCCATAGCATGGTGTGTAGGTATATGTAAGAACTAAAGGAAAGCTATCATGAAGTGGCAAAGAGGATATTGAGGTACATTCAAGGTACTACTCATTTGGGGATCATGTACTCCAATGGCGGTGATGGGTGTTTGGTGGATTATACAAACTAAATTTGGCTAGTGATGTGCATTGTGGACACTTAACAATCTATTTTTGGTTGTGTTTCATTTGGGATCAAGTCCTATTAATTGGACTTGCAAGAAGCAGAAGGCAAATTGCATTATCCACTACTGAGATTGACTATTGAAGAATAATCGATGTGGAACATGAGGCATGTATTCGGGAGTTGTTGATAGAGCTAGGTCTTCCACGAGATTTACCAACCATACTCTATAGTGACAACCAGGGTGTTATTTCGATTGCTCATAATTCAATAGAGCATGCCAAGCTGAAGCACATAGAGATGCACAAACATTATGTTCGGCATTGCATTCAAGAGGGGATGTTGGATCGTCGATTTGTGAGGGACTAGTGATCAAATTGCGAACATATTCACAATGCCACTTGTTTAAGCTAAGTTTTCTAGATTGAGAGACTTGCTCAGGGTAATGGGAGCTATCATTACGAGGGATGGGGAGTAAATGCATCCTTCAAGGGACGTGTTGACAAGCAAATGCCACCTTCCTATGTGCCCTCTAAGTAGTGTTTTAGAGGGGGGATGTTACAGCTGTAACACACATCTTATCAAGGCCAAAGTGTTATCAATATTTGTGGTATACCTTAAGATTAATGTCAATGTAGAAGGCTCTTAAGTGTTAACTCACCTTACACATTATGATTAAGTGTATAAATAGAAGGCTTTGACCCACTTATATCCATCAATAATATCATATTAATTCTTTTTTATTTCCTTGAGTATATTGTATTTTGGAGTTTCCTAGGGGAATCCACCCAATATCTCTGGTGTTCTTGTGTATGATCTATTGAATGTGCATATTTATTTTATGTTGATCGTGGGATCTTGCACTTAATTTTGTAATGTCCCCTTTTCCGAATTGAAGAAATCAGAGACCCAAAGCCCATTTTTATTTCTCGTAGGCTAAGGGAAAACTAATAAAAGGAAATAATTTAATAATAATGCTTTAAGTTGTCATTAAAGTCACTTTAATAACTTGAAAAAAGACAATTATTTATTACTATTATTATTAAATGGGGCCAAAATCTAAATTAATTATATGGCCAAAAGTAATTATTATTATGAAGATGGAAAAGTGAATATTTAATTAGAAAGTAATTTTAATTACTTTAAGGTTAGGGTGAATTTGGAAAAATGAGATTATTAAAAGAACAAAGGGGCAATCATTATGGATTATGATTGATTATTCACTTTTACTATTCATGACAGAATCCATAATTCTTTCAACTTCTACTTAAAGACGAAAACCTTCACTGCAGTCGGATTAGAGGATAAAACCCCTCCAATCTACTAAGGTAGCTCCATCCAGGAGTTACAATTGTGCCATACAAACAGGGTATTTTCAAGCAAACCAAGATCAAGGTTCTACAAGGTCAAATTAGAGCAATAAACACAGGGTTTCGGCATATCGAGGTCTCCATACAACAATGTACCTCTTGGAGAGCCAAATCATTGAGTTTAGGGCACAAGCATCCCACTTTGGGTCAATTTCTTTGTTGTTTCTATTCCCAACACATGTCACCTTCCAAGGGTTTCCCAGTGGCAATCATACAACCAAACTTGCCTTTCAGCCCTGTCGCACCATTCCCCAAGGGTTTGTGGACCTTTCCAAGGGTTTTGGCACTGTTGCACAGCCACCTAACTATTGGCATCACTGTCAACAGCTCCCAATTGTTTGGCACCACTTATCGTCAGCGTGTGTTAGACTTTCAATTGTCGTTACAGCCTTTAGGGACATATCGCAGTTATTTGTGGCCCCTATTACAACTTTCAAGCCCTGTCGTACTGCTCAAGGATACATTCTGCCAGGGTTTCAATAAAAAGGTTCCATCTTTATGCATTTCCAAAATTTGTCAAACCAGGGTTTGTAACCTTCATAGGAAAATATTCAATTTTTCACTTATCTTGTCAATTGTTCTTTCAAACATTGAATAAAGGAATTAAATTGGTGGATTGTTTATTCATTCACGAGGGTTATCAATTATTTGTGAAAGTTTTGTGTTGAGTTGATTGGCAATAAATAGGAATTTCCAGAATTCAATATTTTATTTCTGAAATTCAATATTTTAACCTGAAAGGGATATTATAGTAATATCAGAGCTAATTTTCTTGCTAGCTTGTGGGGATAAATAATTTTCAACTTCCACTTCATGCAAGGCAGTGACAAAGAAGTCATGTATCACAAGAAAGAGAGAAGGGTCCGGAACAACGACAAGAAGGGTCGGAACAATAAAGACCTATAGGTAATAGGTACCCAGATGATGCACGCTTTGATAGGTTAGTGCAAGGACAAGAACGTTTAGCAAATATGATGGCTCAATTAGTCTACACCATGCAAAATACGAATGTGCAAAGAGCTCAAAATGGTGAAGTTCTTCAGGAGCAAACAATAACCAACACAGTCAGAGGACTGACATTGGCTCAATTGCTAGGCCTTTCTGGCCTAATTTCCTTCATAGAGAGGAAGCAGTTCCAAAGGTGGAAATTCAGCTATTTATAGTGGATGATATTGTTGTCAACTATGAGGAATACAAGGTTCTCCCAGATGAAATTAAGGAAGCAATATCTCACACCCATTTTATGAATTCACGAAAAACAGAGGTGAACCAAGCACTGAACCTAGGCCACAAGCAAATCAAAGAGACCTTCGACAGGGATTAGGAAAGTTGACACTCTCTACTTTTCACAAATCCAACAAGTGTACAGCTCGTGCTTGGATACAGAAACTGAATACTTTTCATCACTCAAGCCAATGTTGAAAGAAGAAGCCATCAAATTTGCAACCCTTCCTCTGGAAGGCATAGCACATGAATGGTGGTACCATGGGTTGATAACTCAAGGACATAACCTCGTCAAATCCTATGGTGAGAGCAAGTGGATTAATAGGTTTGATAAAACTGATCCGTAAATTCATTTTCGGGAGTTAGCTTAGTTGAAACAACACAATTCAGTGGATCAATATTTGGCTGAATTTCAAAAGTTATCGTTATGGTACCATATGTAAAAGAGAGGAGACTTGTGGTTTTATTTGTGGAAGGGTCTGTTGAACAACTTAAGGGTTTAGTGAAAGCTTTCAGCCCTACTTCACTTCAGGAAGCCATTAAAAAGGCTTTGGACTTAGAAATATCAGCCCCAAAAGGGAAGTTTCACCCTATAGGACAGCCTAAATCCACACCTTATGGGCAGCCAAAATCAGCACCTTTTGGACAGCAAAAGAAACCATTCCAACCAGGAGTGTTTCAACAAAAAGCACTGCCTATAGCAAGCAAAAAAGCTGAAACCAGAAATGAACTCAGGTGGAAAAAATTATGCTTCACATGCAAGGATCCATGGGAGGAAGGGCATAGATGCCTTCTGAAAGGATGGATGCACTACATAGAAATGATATCATATGATGAGTTAGAGGAAGAGGAACCTAAAGTGGGAGTGGATGAGAAAGAACTGGAAGCTGAATTTAAAGATGAGAAGATTTCAAGAGGTACCTTCGCTCCACTTTTAGGAGCCCCTAGATATCATCATTTCAAAGTTTGTGGAGTGTTGAAAGGGCATAAAGTAACGATATTGATTGATAGTGAGGCAACCCACAACTTCATTGATGAGGGTTTGGTAGCCCAAAGAGGGTGAAAAACAGAAGATTTTCAAGGATTTAATGTTACTGTAGCGGATGGGTTCACTATTCCATGCACCAAGAGGGTTAAGAGCTTGGATATCACTCTTGGTAAGTACAAGGTTTGTGATGACTTCTATCCGGTAGGCATACGAGAAACAAATTTGGTTTTAGGGGTACAATGGCTACATTCCTTTAGTGAATTCACACAGAATTATCACACCATGGAGCTGAAATTCAAATTTGATGGAAAGGAGGTTGTGTTTCATGGTATGGCCAATGGAGCTCCTAAAGCTGTCATAGCTACGAGTATGGAGAGATCATTTCGTAAGGGACAAGTAGCTTGGGCAGCCCATTGTTTGATGAGCAATACAGCGTCATCCACTAATAAAAGGTCTTATCATGTGGATATTCAATCTATTTTTGACAAGCATGGTATAGTCTTCAGCAATTTACCTCCAAAATTGCCACCTGATAGAGAATTTCAGCATATAATAGATCTGGAAATAGGTTCTAAAACTGTTATGATTACTCCTTACCGCCATCCTAGAGCTTTCAAAGAAGAAATGGAGAAAGCAGTCAAGGAGCTACTGGAGATGGAACATATTCGACCTAGTTCTAGTCCCTTTGCTTGTTTTGTTGTGTTGGTAAAGAAGGATAGAACTATGAGGATGCGTACTGGTTACCGTGCTTTGAACAAGAGGACTAAAAACCAGGTACCCAATACCTAGGATCAATGAGTTGCATGGCGCGGAATACTTTTCCAAAATTGACTTGAGATCCAGTTATCATCAAATCAAGGTAAGAGATAAGGATATACACAAAACAACCTTTCGATGTCATTTTGAACATTTTGAATCTTTGGTTATGCCTTTTGGTTTGACCAATGCTCCAGCTACTTTTCAATCATGCATGAACAACATTTTTAGTATGCAATTGATAAAGTTTATTTTAGAATTCTTTGATGACATTTTGGTGTACAGTAAGACTTGAGAAGAGCACTTGAAGCACTTGGATACAGTGCTGAAAATTTTAGAACAGCAAACTCATTTAGCAAAAGTGTCTAAGTATGAATTTGGCATGACTGAAATCTTAAACTTGGGACATGTTATTAATGCACAAGGAGTATAGGTTGATCACCAGAAGATCCAAGCCATATTGGATTGGCCTCCTCTTACCACGGTGACACAATTGAGAGGATTTTTGGGCCTTTGTAGCTACTACATGTGGTTTGTTAGAGGATTTTCACTGTCACGTTGACTGATTTGATCAAAAAGGGGGCATTCAGCTGGTCTGAATCAGCCCAAACAGCCTTTGAAAAACTTTAAAAGATAATGAGTACATGTCTAGTACTTGTTCCAAATTTTCCAATTCCTTTCGTTTTAGAGTTGATGCTTCAAGGGAAGGAATTGGGGAGTTTTGATGCAAAAGGGTCATCCTATTGCCTTTGAGAGTCAAAAACGCAAGGATGCAGAACAGGGACTTTATGTTCACTACAAAGAGATGTTGGCCATCACACATGCATTAACAAAATTCAGGCAAGACTTGGTTTGTGGCAGGTTTGTGGTCAAAAAAGAGCACAACAGTTTGAAGTTTTTTTCTCAACCAAAAGGACTTGAATGATAGACAACAAAAATGGGTGAGTAAAATCCAAGCTTATAAATTTGACAGAGTATGTTAAAGGGAAAAATAATGTTGCAATTGATGCTTTGTCTAGAAAGCCATTTTTATGCTCTATGTCTAAAATCTCTGTTGGTTGAAAGGCCATAATAATAGCAGAATATGCAAAGAATGCTTTCACTAATGATGTCCTTGAAGACAAACCACAGGATGACAGGTACAAAGTGATTGATGACCTCATCCTCTACAAGGATCAAATTTATCTAGTCCCTGAACCAAAAGTAAAGAGTAAAGTCTTGAGGGCTATCCATGGTACACCTCTGGTTGGTCACCCAGGGTATTTCAAGGCTTACAAGTAGATAAGGCATAAGTTTTTATGGAGAGGACTCAATCGAGAAGTCCTCCAATACATCAGGGAGTGTATTACTTGCCAATAGAAAAAAGCAAAGGATGTTTTTCCAGCAGGTTTGTTGCAACACTTACCAGTTCTGAATAAAAAATGGAAGACTATTTTAATGGATTTCATCACGGGTCTTCCAAAAGTTCAGGGTAATTTATGTGGTAGTTGATAGACTTACTAAATATGCTCATTTCTTTGCTATTCCCACTAAGTTTAAGGCACCTTGGGTCGCTGATTTGTTTTTCAAAGAGGTTTTTAGGCTACAAGGTTTGCCTAAGAATATTGTGAGTGACAGAGATAGCAACTTCCTTAGTTTGTTCTTGCATAAACTCTTTCATTTAGTAGGGACAGAAATGACTCCAAGCACCAGTTACCACCCTCAAACATATGGCAAATTGAGATTGTAAATAAGTGGATTGAGAGTTACTTGAAGAATTATGTTACAAGGCAGCAATCAACTTGAGTCAAGTGGCTCTACATGGGAGAGCATTGTTACAACACTATACACCATATGTCCATCAGTATGACTCATTTCAAAGCTTTGTATGGTTATGATGCTCTAACTTTTATGGATTTGGTCATTACAGATGGTAGAGTACTAGGGGCAAGAGGCTTGGTTGCACAAAGCCAAGAGATATTCAAAAAAAATCTCAAATATGCATAGAATCAGCAAAAATTCTATAAAGAGCAGTACTGTATTGAGAGATCTTTTGAAGTTGGAGACATGGTTTTCTTGAAGTTGCAGCCCTACAAGCAGCCTTCTCTCAAGTACAGTGGAGCTGAAAAGCTCAAGCATCGTTTTTATGGCCCATACAGAATTAAGCAAAGGATTAGGGAGGTTGCATATGAGCTTGAGTTGCTAGAACATAACAAGATACATAATGTATATCACATTTCATGCCTCAAAAAGGCACTGGGACAGCACATCATCCCTTCAATTGAATTGCCTCCTTTGGATGAAGATAAGCTAATCCTAGTTCCTGAAGCTATCATAGATTTCAAAGAGAAGAAACTGAGCGACAAAATAATCATAGAGTATCTAATACGTTCAAAGGATTTACCAGTAGAGGATGCTACATGGGAGGGTGCAAAAATTCTTGAGCATCCCAATTTGCAATTGCTTGAGGGCAAGCAATTCTACGAACTGTAATGTCCCCTTTTCCAAATTGAAGAAATCAAAGACCCGAAGCCTATTTTTATTTCTCGTAGGCTAAGGGGAAACTGATAAAGGGAAAAAAAAAAATTTAATAATGTTTTAAGTTGTCCTTAAAGTCACTTTATTTAATAACTTGAAAAATGACACTTATTCATTATTATTATTAAATGGGGCCAAATCTATAATTAATTACATAGCCAAAAGTTATTATTATTATAAGGATAGAAAAGTGAATATTTAATTAAAAATTAATTTTAATTACTTTAGGGTTAGGGTGAATTTGAAAAAGTGAGATTATTAAAAGGACAAAAGGGCAATCATTATGGATTATGATTATTCACTTTTACTATTCATAACAAAATCCAGAATTCTTTCAACTTTTGCTTGAGGACGAAAACCTTCATTGAAGCCGGATTAGAGGACAAACCCCCTCCAATCTACTGACTGAGATAGCTCCATCCAAAGTTACAATTGCACCATACAAACATGTTATTTTCAGGCAAACTGAGATCAGGGTTTTGCAAGGTCAAATCAAGGCAATAAACACAAGGTTTCAGCATATCGAGGTCTCCATACAGAAATGTACCTCTTGGAGAGCCAAATCGTTGAGTTTGGGGCACAAGCGTCCCACTTTGGGTCGATTTCTCTGTTGTTTCTACTCCCAGCAGATGAGCATCACCTTCCAGGGGCTTACCAAGGGTAGTCATACAACCAGACTTGCCTTTCAGCCCTACCACACCATTCCCCAAGGGTTTGTGGACCTTTCCAAGGGTTTTGGCACTGCTGCACAGCCACCTAACTGTTGGCATCACTATCAACAACTCCCAGTTGGTTGGCACCACTTATCATCGGCTTGCATCAAACTTTCAGCTGTTGATACAGCCTTCAGGGACAGATTGCAGTTCTTTGTGGGGCCTGCTACACCTTTCAGGTCCTGTCGTACTGCTCAAGGATCCATTCATTATGCTAGGGTTTCAATAAAAAGGTTACATCTTTATGCATTTCCAGAATTTGTCAGACTAGGGTTTCTAAATTTCATACAAAAATATTCAGTTTTTCACTTATCTTGTCAATTGTTCTTTCAAGCATTGAATAAAGGGATTAAATTGGTGGATTTTTTATTCATTCAAGAGGGTTATAAATTATTTGTGAAATTTCTGAGTTGAGTTGATTGGCAATAAATAAGAATTTCCAGAATTCAGTATTTTATTTCCAAAATTCAATATTTTATCTTGAAAGGGATATTTCAAATTCTCACAGAAATACTACTCGTGCACAAATCTAAAGAAGAAAACGATATTGACAAGATAAATATTAAATTTGGAGAATAACTTCTATAAGTCTACTAGGATAGTCATCTCTATAAACATGAAATATATTTTGTATCTGTTGCAAATGATTGGTTCTACATCGTGACATTCATTGATGACTATTCAGGGCTTGGGTTTGTTTTTTACAACATGAGTCTTTTGCCTTGGAGAAGCCCATTGGGTGGAAAGCTTTGGTCAAGAAACAATATGGGCATCCTATCAAATACTTGAGATCAAAACCAGGAGGTGGGTATGTTAATCATTCTTTGGAGGATTTATGTTCAAAGCATGGTACTATATGGCAGCATATCTGCCCAACAAAATGGCATAGCGGAGAGGAAGAATCAGACATTGGTTGAGATGGCATGATGTATGCAAAAGGCCAAAGGTATGCATGATAATTTTTATGTCGAAGTTGTTAATCATGCCAATGAAATTCTGAATATGGTTCCTACTAAGGCCATAAGGGATGCAACACAACATGAGAAGTGGTGCGGTAGGAAGCCCTCTATTACCCACTGCAAGGTGTTTGGTAGTGTGGCATGGGCTCCTATTATAAATGAGAAGTGGAAGAAGCTAAATCCTATGAGTCATGAGTGTGTGATAGTGGGCTATTTTGAGGAGCCTAAGGCTACAAGTTATGGGATCCAACGTAGCATGAGCCGATCATTCAAAAGGATGTTTTCTTCAATGAAACAATATCATTTGGGGGGGGGGGCATGAAAGTTTTGTTGTGCAGAGAATATGAGCATTGTGCAGATTTCTAATTTATCTGATCATGATGAGGCACTTAAGTTGGATGAGCAAGTCCCTTCAATTATAATTATGCTTAATGAGGATGTTGTTTCAAATGAGGAGGTAGCTTTTGCAAGAGATGCATTGGAGGCTATGGTGGCTCTTAGTAGAGATGCAGGTTTAGGTGGTGGGGCTCCAATTGAGGATGACTCTGCGCATGAGGATTTAGCTCTAGGGGTGGGTTAGTTGTCCCAAGTGGGTTGCTATAACCCTAGAGGAGGCTAAGGACGATAGGGGCAATGACACTACCACTTGGAGGATCTGTAGTGAAAAGAAGGCAAATTTAACACTCGTAACTAGGTTTATTGACACTTGTGATCCACAACCCTATAAGAAGGCCAAGGGAAAAGATGAGCGGGAGAAGGCCATGGCAAAAGAGTACAAGTCCTTGATGAAGAGTAAGACTCATGACCTTGTACCCTTTCCAAACGGGAAAGACATTGTAAAATTCAAGTTGATTTGTAATAGTAATTTCACTACAGATGGTTCTATTGAGATGCATAAGTTGAGATTGGTAGCTAAGGGATACTCTCAAAGGGAGGGCATTAATTTTGAGGAGACATGTGCCCATGTTGTAAAGATAAAAAATGTTCGTAATATTCTCTCTAGCAGCTAGGTTTGGATGGGAGTGTATCAGATGGATGTGAATTGTGTGTTTCTTAATAGCGGTCTTCAAACAAAGATTTACATTGAGCAACCACCAACTCTTGAGTAGCATGGAGATACTAAGCTTGTGTGCAGGAATAAGAAGTTGCTTTATTGATTGAAGAAGGACCCCCGAGCATGGTATGAGAAGATAGATAAGTTCCGTCTATATTGTGGCTTCACCAAATGCAAGTCTGATCATAATGTGTATGTGAAACTTGTTGATGGTCATATGTTGATTGTGGTGCTTTACATAAATGATTTGATTATTGCTAGAGATAGTAATTCTTTGATACGGAATATTAAGAATGAGTTGACAAAGGCATTTGAGATGACAGACTTCAACTTGTTGCATTACTTTCTTGGCATACAAGTATTAAAATTGGAGGGGAATTTCATCTCTCAGCCCAGTATGCACTTGACTTATTGTGGAAGTTTAACATGAATAAGTGCAAACCATCAGCCACCCCTTATCATTCATAAGTTAATGATTAAGTGGACTACGCCATAAGTTAATGCTGCACTGTACAAGCAGCTTTTCCGGAGCACTGTTATACTCAACTCATACTAGGCCAGATCTTTCCGTTGTAGTTGGCATGGTGCGTAGGTATATGCAAAATCCAAAGGAAAGCCAAAGGAAGGCCAAAGGAAGTGGCTAAGAGGATACTAAGGTACATTCAAGGTACTACCGATTTCAGGATCATGTATCACAGAGGCAATGATGGGTGCTCGGTGGATTATATTGGCCAACTGATGTGGAAACTAGGCAATCTACTTTTGGTTGTTTCATTTGAGATCAAGTCCTATTACTTGGTCTTGCAAGAAGCAGAAGCATTATCTGCGAAGGCTGCATGTTGAGGAGCAGTCAATGTGGCACTTGGCGAGGTATGTATTTGGGATTCATTGATGGAGCCAGGTTCTCCACAAGAGTTACCAGCCTTAATCTACAGCAACAGCTAGGGTGCTATTTCGACTACTCATAATAGAGAAGCATGCCAAGATAGTGCACATTGAGGTGCACCAGCATTATATTCGGCATTACATTCAAGAGGGGATGTCGGATCTTCAATTTGTGGGAACCGATAATCATATTGTGGACATCTTCACAAGGCCACTTATTGAAGCTAACTTGCTTGGGATAGCAAGAGTTGTCACTTGAGCTGGGGGTGGGGCGGGGAGAAGTGAGGTGAGTAGATGCCTCCTTCATTGGAAGTGTTGGCGATTAAATGCCACCTTCCTCTAGGCCCTACATAGAATTTTAGTCGGGCGAGCAAAAATTATATCCTCGCATAAGCCACACAAGTAACTACTA
Organism: Torreya grandis; assembly: GCA_037957365.1. Classification (NCBI taxonomy): domain Eukaryota; kingdom Viridiplantae; phylum Streptophyta; class Pinopsida; order Cupressales; family Taxaceae; genus Torreya; species Torreya grandis. Next base: position 565,648 of record JARHVA010000377.1, read on the forward strand.
AATGCCTCAAAGGAAGATAGTTCATAGAATTATCTTAGAGCCAAAGATATCGTTCCATATTTGACCTTGAACCTGATAGCACTTACCCTTATTTGGAGGGGAAAGTCCATTAGAGATTCCTAATACAAGCAAGACTAGAAATTTAAACTGAGATCAAACAAATGTCCAACATATCACAATTTGTGCACATCTTCATTAACCAAATCTCAAGCTATGCTTGAAAAAGAAACTGATTAAATTTCCCAATGTACATGCATCTAGAACAAATAAAGCCTAAATAAATTGGCCATGCCATGTATGTGAGTGAAAATAGTACCACTCATTGCTTTCTTCATCAAGTTACTCTATAATCACTTATCCATGCATACATAGTTGGGAGGAAAATAAAGAGAAAACACAAAGAGTTTCATTAATTTGCAAATCGGGATAAATTATCAGAAAAGTTTGGGCTCAGCATTCAAAATTGGCCATTCACTAAAGCTAAAAGCCTAAAAACATAGAACTCAAAAAGATCTAACACCTTCAAACGTGAAACTAGGTAAGTGTCCTCTTTATGATTCAATCTCACAAAAAAACCCATATTAAGTTGAGCTTACTCAGCTTCAAGACCCCTAGAAGATACCCTATTGGTGGATTTGGATCTGAACATTTAAGTCATCAATCAAAATATATAATATCCATGATTTGATGGACTAGAGAATGACTTCCATCTGTACCCATTTCTTTAATTACCTGCAATAAGCGTACCTCAGTTGTCGCTGTAATTAGCAATGTAAAAGGAAGTGTACCATGTGTTCCATATTCATGCACCTCTCACAATCAGATCAGCAGAGTCAAATGACATAATTAACATTTCTCAAAAGTGAAATCCAATCCAACAAGGGATTATAACAGCTTTGTAGGACATAAATTTGTAAAGACAAGGCTTGCCAGATTTATCCAAATTTCCAACTTCCTCTTGATATTTAAAAGTCCCTACCAGCTATTATGCCCCTGGTCATTAAATGTAATGGCGGGTTATGGAGTAGCCAACCTATGTCACGCATAACCTTTGACAAGCCATATGATAGTTTCTATATTTCGTATTTTCTATGTAGTTAGCTTCATTGGGCCTTTGGGAATATCCCAACCTAGTGTCATCTATAAATAGGAGCTAGGTAGTCAATTGTAGGACATCATAATCAAATAATTTAAGCACGATAATATTCTAACAAGTTCAGAGGTATAATATCATGAGGTAGTTGGTTGCAGTAATAAGAGTTCAAGAGAGAAAGGCTAGAAAAAGTTACTTCAGACAAGTGACCATAATTCCAAGAACATGTCTATCTTCCTTTACTTGGAAGAATGGATCGCATGACAAAAACTAATTTCAAGTTGCAAGGGGATTATATTCATGACCTGTACTTTCATATTCTGAAAGGCTGAATTGTTTCTCCACAGAATAAATGATTGGGATTCAAGAAAATATACCACATATGGGAACATACTCATTACATAAGCCAAAAAAAGCTTGAAAGGATGTCATCAATGTGCGATAAAATATTGGCAGCCTATGTGGTTCATATTGATAGAGAATTTTAAAACAGATGGAATATACCCATTACCATGACTTTGATTCCTCTTTAAGTGATGGCAGTCCATATTAATGGAGAATTTTTAAAAAAAAGGAACTCAAGGTGTGATTATAATTTTAATGGTACGAGTAATGCCCATTTCATTCACAGTCAAAGTTTGGCTGACACTTCCAGTTCCAATGTATCTCCAAATTACAACAGAAATGGTCAAAGAAAAAAAATGATGTTTGTTGGCGATATTGTCAAGTTTTCTTTAGGTTGATGCGTCCTTGGTTGAACACAAACATAACTTTTCATCTTTCACCTAAAATTTATTAAGAGCCTGTAAAAGTAAGATCTTTCCCATTCCTTTGAAACATTGCTCTCTAATGATCAATATACGGAGCATAGATATCAGTTCATTTTCATAAAACAGTCACAGAAAACTTCACTTCATACATAACTAGAATTTCTTCTTTAAGGCCCTAGAAATTGCATGTGCTATGGAAAATCATTTGCATCATATGGGTGAGTTTTGAATGATGAAAACTACTGTTCAAGGAATAACAGATCAAATGAGACGTGAAATGAAGCATGCCACGTGAAACTATAGACAGGAAAGCTTGAAGATCAAGAAACCAATTAACAAGAGAAAAACAGAGGTGCAGCTTTCAGGAGTTCAACAAATGATGTTTTTAGGAAAGACCTGACTTGTTATATTCATGCTTTAAGTGTGTCCCTTTCTTCACCAAGTCTAGATTTGCTATGTATTACGTATGAAAGGAAATATTTATCGCAGCAAACATTCAAGCATCATATAGGCCGAGAGCTTGCTATCAAGAAAAAGTGCCAGAAAATTGACCTAGGTGGTAAAAGAATGGCTAGAAATGATTTCCACCATAAAATTGTAAGGCAAAGCCCTCAACTAGGAATTGAACCTGCTGAACATGAGAGTCACTACTCCTTGAATCATTTTTCCCACCCACTCTGTAAACAAAAGAGGAAAACCTGAAAAAATACTCAAATAAATTCAACATCAGGGTAGCATCATTCCCACAAGAAGACCCTGGCCAATCCAATCCAGAAGAGGCTAAGGACCGAAGAAAGTTGATTCAACAGAGATAGGGTTTTAGTGAAATACTTAACTTCATTTAGCAACTGCACAGTCAGGAGCAAGTAGATAGAATAGATTGAGTAGTGAGTGCTGCTGCATCTATTCTGCAGTGATACAAATACAAAGAGGTGTGTTGGCTTTATGGCAACCTTCTTGCTGGGTATGCAGAGGTGAGAATATTGGGCTTTTACCATTCACACAACTAGGGTGATTCCTCCTACTCTTAGGTGTAATATCCTTCCTAATATATCAGTGGGTATATGTGCAACTTGATCGAGAGGCCGAGGCAATGGAGGACATTGAAGGCCTTTAAGCACTCAATGGAGAGACCGAGATTTTCAATCGTGTCGACTTCAGGATTTTTGACACCCAGAAGCTATAGACTGATAGGGAAATATTTTCCCTCTCCCAATAAGGAGGAAGACGCTGCCAAGGGAGAGGATGAGGGCATAAACGACCTGACGATCAAGCCCTGAGGTTGGTTGAGCGCTCTCTCTCTCTCTCTCTCTCTCTCTCTCTATATATATATATATATACACACACACACATATATACACACACACACTGGTGTGTGTTCCCTATTGGAGAATTTCTTAAGTGTGTATTCCCTACTGGAAATTTTCTCTGCATGTGCTAACCCACTGCTGAGAAGATTGACAGTAGAGAATACATACCCAGAAGAAATCTAACGGGGAATGTGTACATAGAGCGAGACGATATCAAAAACTAGCAGTGTGGAGAGTGGTATATCCCTTTTATCCAGATATTGACCAACAAAAACTTCTATACGCAGTTTTCTCCGCATTCGAACAAAACAATAGACACTAAGCGTTTATGGATGAAAGAAATGTGTTTGACAAAATGTGTCAATGGCGATTCCGCATTTTATTGCCAAAATAGTAAAAAAAAAGTTAAATCCAATGAAATATAGAGACAAAATAACTTACCTCGGTTCATGTAAAACCAGGGAATGCTAAAAACAGCGGCAAATATTGCAATCCCCACTACTACATGCTTTTTCTCGCCGCTGTGCATATAGTACTGTAAACGAGATTTATAGCCTTTGGCTTTGAAATCTTCTGCTGCTCCATTTTCAGAACCCATTGTTTGTTAATGTGATGACGAGAAAGAATCCAATATGTGGCCCTATCAAAATTCCTTGTACAAAAGCGCGAAAACCTACACTTTCAGTGGCACTTATGTTTCAATGTTTAATGAAGATATAAAACTATTATTCTTATGGATTTGGTTTTTTTAAATGTTCAGAGATTTGAAATTTAAATGTATTTGTTTTTTTACACTGATCAGCTCCGGCTTTTCCATGGTTGTGTTTGGAAGCCCTTCACATAGAGACTTTGTGTGGCATTCGGGGCCTTGGTTTTTGTAAGAACTTCGGTTTCTTTCTGCCCTTACTCTCCCTTTTTTGAGCCATCCAAGGAGTTTTGCTTGGTTGTTCCTATGTGGATTAGATTGTATAATTTGCTTCATGTTCTTAGAAAAGAGGAGAATGTTAAGTTTTTGGTGAATTATGTAGGTTCTTTTGTGAAAGTTGATGATCTCTCTTGGGGTCTTAGATTTGTTCGAGTATATGTTATCTTGGATTTTTTCAAACCACTCTTTTACTCGATTAATATTTGATCCTCACGTGGTTAGAGGATACGGTTTTTAAACTATGAAGGTCTCCCTTTTCATTGCTTACACAGTTATTTTTCAGGGCATTGAATTGTTGTCTTTCTAGACTGTGTGGGATCTCACCCTATCTTGGGCAACAGGTTTGGAAGAAGAGAGATGGGACTCCAAACCAGGATTTTGTGTGGCATAATCATGACAAATTTTATCTTCCTCCTTCCTCCTTTTTGGTTTCTCGGTATCGTGTGGGTCATGTGGATGAGGTTCCAATGGTTTCTCATGCCCTTGTTCTTTCTCCATACCCTCCTCCGTCAGTCAAGGATGCTCCCTCCCCTCCTAAGACTTCATTTTTGAAGTTTTTGCAAATGTGGGTGCTACTTCCAAAAAGAAAGGTCATAGCTATGAAGCAGAGATGTTACAAGTGGAAATGAAAAACTCGATTTGTGAAGGTGTTCAATGGATTATGGACGATCTTCTTTCTCCATAAGGAAGAAAATTGGTTGTGGCTTATAGTTGATTTTTCTGGTTGTCCTATGGGCTTTTTCAACTTTGGAGTAGTCTTGTGATGTCCCCATTTTTTGAAATTAAAATAATATTATTGCTAAAATAAAATTATTTTTAAATACTTAAAAATAAAGTAATAATATTAATCTAATTTGAGTTCCACTTAAGTTGGGGCCCTTTTGAGAGTCATGGACGCTTAAGGGTCAAGTGGAGAATTATAAAAAAATATCCTTTTAACGTTTGGATAGAGAGAGAGAGAGTTATCTTCTAAAAGAGATATAAAAAGAAAGTTGTCATTTGGAAGGGCATGTTGAATATTGATATTGAATCTTTGATCAAGTATGTCAAGCTTGATTACCACATCTCGAAGATGAAAACCTTCAATAAATGTCAAGGGTCTGGGGATGAAAACCTTTATTCCTACTACTTGGGCAGCTATATTCAAGGGATGTAGTTGAGTTTCAAAATTGCATGTTTACATGCAAGTGGATCTGCAAGGGTGTTTTTTGACACCACTTACATTGAAGAATATTGCAAACCCTATAAAAAGTTGGTTTTTGAAAAAATTGCAGATCTTGGAGAGTGGTGATTTGCATTGAAAGCTTGTTCATGGTGTTGGGAGCTATTTTTTTGGGTGGTGACTTGCCTAGAGATATATGAAAGTTAATTTGAAGGGTTCATTGTGAAAGAGTTCACAACACTCTTTGATGCAGGGGCATCCTTTAGAGATGCCATTAGGATGTCATTTTTGGTTTGGAATGGTTTAGTAAGTGTTTGAGAGTGTCTACAGATCTTTAGGAGTTCATACTAGTTGTCTAGGTGGTTCAAAATTTCAAATCTCATGTTTCCAACCAAAAGCACTTATTCAAAATCTAAAATTTGGTAAGCCTTTGTAAGGAATTTTCATATGTTTGCAAAGGTATTAATGTGTCATAAACATGTTTAAAAGGTTTAGACAATATAGAAGATAAGTCTTATGTCATGGTGTCTTATTGGTCATATTGTGCAAAAACATGAATAGTGTCATGTAACCAAAGAGACCTCTTGGAGGGAAAACTCAAGATTCAGTTATGCACCATATATATGTGTTTCTCGGAGTCAGTTTTGGAGTGTAATCCATCCATCCCATTCGAGGATGTAGAGAAAAGGAGAATAAAAATAAAACTTGTGCTAACAAAAGACTGCATGTGTTATCTGATCATTATTTGTATTGAATTTGCATGGATGAACAAAGTGTATGTATGCTTAGAACACTCAAGTGGTGAGTGATTTGTTTAATGATATTTTGATCTTATTATGATCATATGATATTGTCTATTATGATACAATAAAATGCTAATGGAATGGAGGGCTAGTCCCTTTGATGAGTCTGCAAGCCTGTTGACAGAATATGCTTTATATAGTTTAGTTTGAGTAACAAAAATGAGTGTATGATCTTATTCATATAAGAGTTCTATAAATATTATAAAAGGAATGTGTATGAAGAGTGAAAAATCAAATGAGTTGAATTTATATAGTGGACCAGACCAAAGACAATGATTTTTTATCTTGATCCTTGTTATTACCTTTGTAAGCACACAAGGCATAATTACAGAGTCTTATAGACTGAGTTATGTTGCAATGAGTCTTATTTTGGATTCAACGATGATTGAGAAGGGATTGGTATGGTCAATGAGAGTAGGTAGAACCTATTTATAGGTTATAGTGACTGTTGATGTCAAAAAGGTAATGAAACTTTGAATACCCAGTTTCCTGTCAATAAAACACAGTGTATAGAGACTAAATTTTCATGTTAGTGAATGGTTTGAAAGTTATGAGAACCTTCCCATAGAATTAAATAGTTGGAGGCATAGACAGAGATATCCCAACCATTGGTTTTATTTGAAATAGTTTTGGGATCAAGATATGCTAGTTTGTGCACTCTCAAGTCTGATTGAGATATAGAAACCCTATATTATGGTTTAGCAATTAGAGGAGTTTCCACTAGCTAAAAAGCCCAAAAATTTGTCATTGGGTTTGTTTTATCAATACCTAAGATATTTTTGAAGTTTCATGTTTATACCTTCATTATTTCATACAATATTGACATGTAGGTTTTGAATAAGCCTAAATAGGCCTAATTGGAGATTGAGCTAGAGATGAAACATTGTATACAGGTAGAGTGTGAACAAATGGGTAATGGAGGAGTTATAGTGCCTAAAGGGACTCTAGAAAATGATCTTGGATTGTGTTGAAAGTATTTGCATAATAAGTCTATATCCAAATAGGGTTAGTAGAGGTTTAAAGGTAAAAAGAAGCCTAAGTGAAGGAAGAGAGCAGAAATATTGAATTAATTGTATGAGCAAGGTTACAAAAGGTTGTTATCAAATATAATAAGGTTTTGATGTGATTCATGTCACCATTGTACTTTGATATCCTATACAATGGTTACTTTGGCAATTTGATACTGGTGACTTGTGAGTATGACATGAAGGTTGAGGAGAACATGTGAATAGAGAATGACATAAGTAATGGAAGCTTATAGAATGATATGTTGAGAGGGTAAGGAGGATTTGAAACTTGTTTAACTTTATCCTATATATCATATATATTCCAGGAGGTTAATAAAGCATCAAGAAGACACAAGTCTATACAAGGTGATTAAGAATAAGAATTTGTGAAAATGTACTAGGCTCTGTATCAATTTGGTATCAAATCAGAAAGATACATTGGGTTTAGGTAGGTAAAGGATATGTCAAGATGAATATTTGATGTTGTTAAATATTTTGTGAATATTACAAGGAACAAGCAAGGATAGAAACAAGGTGAGAGGAAAGGTACAAGATAGAGCAGAGCAAGAGAAGATAAAAATATAGTACGCTTCATAACAAGGTAAAATTGTTGATGATTGATTTAAAAAGGTGTTAGATGTATTTGTTCAAATAATTTATATTTAGATAAGTGAAAATAAATTGTGTGGCAAGTAGCCCAAAGTCAAAAGAGGTTTAAAAATAACAGTGGAAGCTATTGACAGTTCATAGAAGAGACAAGCTCATAAAGAGAGCTTGAGAAAAAGAGAAGGCAGTCCCAAGCGAGGACAAGAGGAGACTCCAAGTGAGAGTCCAAGAGAGGTGACCCAAATGAGGTAAAGAAGACAAGTGTGAGAAAGAAACTTGTCAAGAAAGAGTGTAGGAAATAAAGGAAAGAGAATGATGGGCTTGATGCAAAAAGTTAGCCACAAAAAGATGAAAAAAGAAGTACAAAATGAAGAAATGGATATGGATAAGGAGATTGCTGAGTTGAGGAAAGATCTAATAGGTATGGAAGAAAGACTGAGAGAGATGATGATAGAATGCAAAAGGAATTTCAGTATTAAGATCAAGAAAATAATACATTGTGCATTCTGAGACAAGATGGAAGATAGGAAAGTACAACAGGTAGTTATGCATATGAGACATCAACTAGAGGAGATGATTGAAGAATTTGAGAAATACAATGACAAGGAAGATGAATGGGCATGTGAGTATGCAAACACAAACTTATGTTATCCTAAGAAAGGTGAATAGTTATATGACATGGAAAACATAGGTGAAGAAGTTCAAAGCTTCATTGAAAGCATGCAGAAGGAAGAGTTGACCCAAAGCAAACATGAAGGGTCTCAAGAGGTAAACAAATATGTTGAATAAGCTGATTTTGCTAGTGTACATGAGAATTTACAAGAAGTGGAAGAAGAAATGCATAAACCAGAGGACAATGTTGTTGGTCTAGCATCAAGAGTGTTGATTGTAGGCCATAAGGAATTGGTACAAGAGGAAGAGTTGGAAATAAGCATTCAATCAAAGGAGATTGTTGCAGCTCAAGAAGGAAAATATAAGTCAAGGCATAGGTCAATTTTCTTAAGTGAGTATATGAACTGGTTGTTTACAAGTTTATCTAAATATTTGACAATGATTTCCAGTAATGAATATGATTTGTGGATAAGGTTAGTGCATTGAGGAAGTTTGTTGAAGAAGAAGATGAGGACAATGGACTGATATGTGGACAACAGGTCCAAAAAAATTAAGAAGTTGAATCACAAAATAGTGATCAAGAAGTTAAGAGGCAAGAGAATGAGTATGGGCAGCAAGTCAAGCATCTACAACAAAGTGAAGTATGTAAAGAACGAGAGGAAGTGACAAACAAGGTAGCATGGGAAGAACAGATAGAAGTGGTGAAAGAAGTGAGAAAATAATATGTCAAGGCACTTGCACAAGAATTCCAACATGAATACAAAGGAGAATTTGAACAATTTTCAAATATGGCAAGGTTGAATAAGCCTTCAAAGCAGGCTCAAGGCAGAAAAACATATGTTTTATTTAACCCAGTTGTGTTGTGTGTAGGTATATTCATCAAGAGATTAAGTAAGGAGAGGCCTAAATGTGGGGCCTAAGTACATGTATAAATCTATGGGAGACAAGTGGAGGCAGATCAACAAGGAGCATCAACCAAGTACATCACCAGGAGCATATGGGAAACATTCTCTAGCTTGGTAGTATGATGTAGGGGCATTCTTTAGAGATGCCATTATGATGTCATTTTTGGTTTGGAATGGTTTAGTAAATGTGTTAGAGTGTCTACAAATATTTTGGAGTTCATACTAGTTGTCTAGGTGGTTTAAAATTTCAAATCTTATATTTCTCGCCAAAAGCACTTACTCAAAATTTTGAAATTTGGTAAGCCTTTGTAAGGAATTTTCATATTTTTGAAAAGGTGGTAACATTTCATATAAATTTTTAAGAGTGTTAGACAATATATAATGGTCAAAAGTTCACAAGTCTTATGCCATGGTGTCATATTGGTAATATTGTGCAAAAACATGAATAGTGCCATGTAACCAAAGAGACCTCTTGGAGGTAAAATTTCAAGATTCAGTTATGCACCTTATATAGGTGTTTCTTGGAGTCAGTTTTGGAGTGTAATCCATCCATCCCATTTGAGTATGTTGAGAAAATGATAGAAATAAAACTTATGTTAACAAAAGACTGCTTGTGTTATTTTATCAATGATTGTATTGAATTTGCATGGATGAACAGAGTGTATGTATGCTTGGAACACTCAAGTGGTGAATGTTTTGTTTAATGATATTTTGATAATGTTATGATTATATGATATTGTATATTATGATACATGAAAATGCTAATGGAATGGAAGGCTAGTCCCTTTAATGACTCTGCAAGCTTGTTGACATAATATGCTTTACACAATTTAGTTTGAGTAACAAAACCCAGTGTATGATCTTATTCATATAGGAGTTCTATAAATATTAGGAAAGGAATGTGTATGAAGAGTTAAAAATCAACCTAGATGAATTTATACAGTGGACCAAATGTAGTGATTTTTATATTGATCCTTGTTATTACCTTTGTAAGCACACAGGTCATAATTACATAATCTTGTAGACTAAGACATGTTACAATGAGTCTTGTTTTAGATTCAATGGTGATTGATAAGGGATTGGTATGGTCATTAAGAGTAAATAAAACCTATTTATAGGTTATAATGATTTTTTATGTCAAAAAGGTAATGAAACTTTGAATACCCTTTTTCCTATCAATAAAACACAATGTATAGAGACCGAGTTTTCATGTTAGCAAATGGTCTAGAAGTTATGAAAACCTTACCATAGAATGAAATACTTGAAGGAGGCATATATAGTGATATCCCAACCATTTTTTTGATTTTAAATAGTTTTGGGATCAATATGTCATTTTGTGCACTCTTAGGTCTGACTGAGACATATAAACCCTATATTCGGGTTTTAAATTTTGGAGAAGTTTCCACCAACCAAAAAGGCCAAAAAATTTTCATTGGGTTTGTTTTATCAAAAGCTAAGATATTTTTGAGGTTTAATGTCTGTACCTTCATTATTCCATACAATATTGACATGTAGGTTTTGAATAAGCCTAAACAGGCCTAATTGGATATTGAGTTAGAGATGAAACAAAGTATGAAGGTAGAATGTGAACAAATGGGGAATGGAGGAGTTACAATGCCTAAAGGGACTCTATAAAATAATCTTAAATTGTGTTGAAAGTCTTTGCACATGAATTTTATACCCAAATAGGGGTAGTAGAGGTTTAAAGGTAGATAGTCACCTGAGTGAAGGAAGAGAGCAAAACTATTGAATTAATTATATGAGCAGGGTTACAAAAGGTTGTTATCAGATAGAAGAAGGTTTTTATGTGATTTATGTCACCATTGTAATTTGATATCCTATACAAGGGTTGCTTTGGAAATTTGATATTGGTGACTTGTGAGTATGACATGAAGGTTGAGGAAAACATATGAACAGAGAATGACATAAGTAATGGAAGGTTATAAAATGGTATGTTGAGAGGGTAAAGAGGATTTGAAACTTATTCAATTTTGTCTTATATCATCAAAATTCCAGGAGGTTAATAAAGCATCAAGAAGACACAAGTCTATACAAGGTGATTAAGAACAAGAATTTGTGAAAATGTACTAGGCTCTGCATCACTCTTCAACCAAGATCTCTCCAACACACCATTATCACAACTATGAGTGTTTCAGCATACACAAAAAATAAACTAAATTTGAACAAACTGATTATTTTGTAGAAAAAGATATGAAAATGATGTATAATACAATGTAGAGCCCTTGCTTAAGTAGGTAAGAAGAAACAAGAAGCAAGCAAACCTAAGCAATGTAAAATAAATATTTGCATAGGATAAAATTAGGAAAATGATGAAAATCCTACATAGAACCTAGCAAGCATGAAAAATAATAGACTTAACACCCCCCCCCTCAAGTGAAGCTAGGGGTAAATAATAGATGATGCAGTGTAAAGCCACATGTCTATGTGGATGCTAATCCATCTTGTCGAAGTACATGGATGTTGAGTCACTGTAATTGCCAAGTCGAAGTAGGAATAGTGTTGAATATGATGATCACTGAACACAAACACTATACTTCAGAATACTGGATAGAATGATAAACCCAAGAAAGCATTGCTTGAACACCCTCGAACAAAATAGTGAGAAGAGAACACAAAGACTGGTGGAGTTGTAATACTGGTGTCACTAGTGGGGATACCACACTGGTGTCATTATAAGAATTAACAAGAAGGCCATGAATTCAAGTAACAAATCCTTATATAGGTTTTGGCAAATAAAGTGCCTAAATAAGATACCCATGTACAAAGGATAAATCCATAAAACACTCACAAAAGTGCAACATATACATATAACTCTCATAAAGTGGAGAAAAGAGAGAAAATACATAGGAAAAACTCCTTATAAAAAAGAAAAAAGAAGAAGAGAGAGCTATAAATCCCCAAAAGATGATGTTGAATAAGTTTTCACTTCCAGTACTCACAAGTCACAAAGGAACTCAATATACGTGAGTGGTCCAGATCCACTACTCGATCATAAAAACAACTAACATTGGGTTTCATTAGAATAACTTCAATCAAGAAGATTGTCAATAGTGATGAAAGTATAAAAGAGTATTTTATGTGCAAGGAATATTCAACACCTAAGAAGCAAAATGTACACCACACTCCCCATACTATTGACTAGATGGAGTGGAGAAAAAAGGTATGCACGAGTGGTCTGAATCCACTACTTGAACATCGAATAAGTTGACATTGTATGCATCATAATAGCTTCATATCACGTTGAAATAGACTATTGAACTATCAAATAAGTCAAAATGACATTGAGATTTACTAGAATAACTACACTTCAAGTTGTGGGAGACTGCCAACCATTGTAAAAGTGGTGTTAAAAATATAGATAAGGTCTCTCAAAGAGAATGGCTCTAGGAGTGATGGAAGAAAATAAGCAAGTGAAGAAGTGAAAAGGTGCCCAAAATAGAGCACACAAATGCATGAAGGTAGACAAGGTTGAATCAACAAACCCCCTATGGCACTTTATAAATTAATGCGAGTAAAATATATCCCATGCACAAAAAAACACCAAATAAAAACAAGGAAGACACTTAGCTTCATTAGAATAGCTCCAAACAAGGAGACTGTCGACCTATCAAAGAAGCCATCGAGTATCATGAGAGATGCTCCAAAAATAAGGAAGCAAAAAGGTGTCTCCGTAGAAGAAAGTAAGGCACTAAGAAAGGGGCTTTGAGGGAGACATGACACGAACTAAAAATGTGTCAAAGTGTCAATGTGCAAACTAGAATAAAGCATGTTGTGGGCTGATGAAAGAGTATGGCAAATGGCCAAAACAATTATCATGTATGTAAAAACACACTTGAAATGATAATCTACCAAACATGATAACCTATAAAGCACATGCAAAAGATGTCGAACTCAGTCAAAAATGCATCCGAGATAATGCAAAGTGTAATAGTGGCATAAGTAGTAAAATGTGGGCCAAGAAAGAGTAAATCCCCCATGGTTATTGTATAGCACCCCCTTTAAATTTGGAACTTTACATTTTAGTGCATTTTTACAAAAAAAAATGACACCAATAGATCAGGTATAAAAAATATACACTTTTGAAAAAATAACATTCAATTTCGGGTTACTAATCAAAAGATATATTTTTTTCAAGGTTATCCCGTCATAAATTGGTCAAAAAAAAAAATATTGCACCAAAAAATATTAAAGGAAATTAAATTATTTCTACCAGATCTATAAAAAGTAGATTTGAAAGAAATTTATAGCATAGAAAAAGAATAATCGTCCACATAGATCAATCTTCCATGTTCATTTTTCACTTTAAATACAAGATCCAATTTTTTCTCTTGATCGCGCAATAAAAACCCACAAAAAAACATAATTGCAGGGTCAACTTCAGAGCTTTATATCTCCTTGGATATTGATCATAATTTTTATTATGACCACTTTCTGGAAACCTCGTGAAGTCTTCTTTCCAATAGTGAAAAAAAAATGACTCAGACACGTGTGAATAGAAAACTGGTCTACAAGATAGTCACAATTTTCTTTTAAAAACTTTATAATTTCTTTAGAAAAAAGTATGGCCAGCACAATAGATCTAAGCAACTCAAATGCAAATCATTATGACTGATTATATTTAAACAAAACAAATTTAATTATACTCAAAACTATAAACTCTCCACAATAGAGATGTTTTGAATATGAATAAAAAACTTAGATCTGAAAAGGAACCATACAACTTATCTAAGGAGTGGACAAATAATGCAAAAAATGGCAGTTGGAAAAATGGCAATCGAAGACCGCTCTAATGCCATGAAAGAGTTCACAACACTCTTCAACCAAGATATCTCCAATGCACTATTACCACAGTTATGAGTGCTTCAACATACACACAAAGAACAAACTAACTTTAAACAAACTAATTGTTATTAAAAAAAAATATATGAAAATGATGTATAATATAATGTAGAGCGCTTGTTTAAATAGGCAAAGATAAATAAGAAACAAGGTAATCTAAGCAATGTGAGATAAATCCTCACATAGGACAAAACTAAGAAAAGGGCGAAAATTCTAACTAGAACCTAACAAGCATAAGCAATAATATACTCTAACACATTGAACCCTAAAATATTGCATAACATTTTATATGATTTTTTAGCTTTGGCGACTTGAATTGAACGCTAGTTTGAGGTCTTGGAGGGTTAATGCAAACCAAATAAAATATCTATAATTTTTTGTATATTATTCCAGCTTGGGCGACTTGTCCTAGGAGAGTTTTAAAGGTCATTTGGTGATCCCTTGGTAAGTTTAATAATATGATTTATTTTGTATTCTTTAGAGGGATTTTAGACTTTGATTTGGTAAGGTACATTTATAATATTATTTTTGATTTATTTGGTAATAAATCATAAGGGTTTGAAGGATTTTTAGAAAGTTAAAGCAAGGGTTTTAATTCTAAAAAATTCATCATTAATTTTTGAGTTGGGTGATTCACTTGGAGGAAGTATGGCAAGGGCTTTGGGGCCTTGATTGGATCTAAACAATTCGACAATTATTATTACAGTTATTGGAGTTTATAACCTATTTTCAACAAGCTAACAAAGTTACAAGTATGATTTTTGAATTATTTAATGCTAATTATTCTTGATTTTCACAATTTGGCTTGGAGAGAATTTAATCATGTTTAAGGTCTTAACTTTGGCTAATTTTTATCTGGTATGCATGTTGGAATTTATCTAAATTTTATCTTCAATTGTGGAGGGTCTTTTAGTAGTATTTGTTGACAGAAAAAAAATATTAAAACCAGCTTGGTGGCAGTGAGGGTTTGGGAGTGAGAAAATACAATTTTAACTTTCTTCTTCATGTCGGTGAGGTATTTTTCTAATAATTTGTTGAGTGATTTGAAGTTTGATAATTTCAGTTTGGTGGTGTAAATACAACAGTTAGGGTTTACTCATTTTTATTTCCAAAATTTAGATTTTATTTCAGATTGGTTTAGGGGTTGTTGGAAAACCCTCTTTTACATTATTATCCCAATTTGGGGATATCACAATGGTATCAAAGCTAATTTCTTGTCCTATTGTGGGATGAAAGGTATTTGTCAAACAATGATAGCAATACAGGTAGGTTGGAACAAATCACTCAATCCTAGGATCGATTGATGGGAACTATGGCTACATTCCTTCAAATGATGAAAGATATGAAAGGGGATCAGCCCCTTGAAATTAAGGACCAAACTTTGGTTTGTTGGGTTCTAATGGAATATTATAATGAATATTTGACACTTGCACCTTAATACAGAAAGGGAAGGAGCTTCAAAGAATGACTAGCTTTGAGATGAGGTAAAGGGCTCCACGGGCACATAACTAAGCATGATGACTTGGGGAAGATTGTTCTTCCTACCTTTGATGGAAATCCAGGTACTTCAGTTAGAGCATGGGTAAACAAGGTTAATGACTACCTTTAATTAAGACCTAGAGGTGAGAAGCAAGCTCTAAAATTTGTCATAAAATACTTGGAAAAAGCTGCCTGTGATTGGTGGCATCTAGGATGGAAGTCATAAGGGCATGATCTCATTAAAACTATGAGGAACTTGGTGAAAGGATCATCAAATAATTTAAAAAGGTGAAATCTTTGGGACAGCCAAATAAGGGTTTTCAATTATTAAAGGGGTAACCAATGACTAAATTTTTTGAACTATAAGAACCAAAAATTCAAGGGCAGTCAAAGGAAAGTGTCCAAAAATTTGACAAACAACAACAAGGGTTGCAAGAAGAAGACAAAGAGGTGATTGAACCAAGAGAAGTAATCTCCAAAATACATCATAGAAGAAGGATCAAGTGGGGCAAGCACTTGTAATAAGGAACAAATCCTACAAGAAGAAGGAAAAGAGAGTGGGATAAACCCTCACAAGGGATCACATAAAAGAAGCTATGGAAATTCAAAGGTAAGCAAGGAAGGTGTACCATTCATGAAGACATTATCTATGCCAAAGAAAAATGAGAAAACTACACTTAACCAAGGGGAAGAAAGTTGTGTCGTTATGCCAAGGACCTAAGGAAGGTGTGATGAGTGGATAAGAAGGGCAAATGAGGCAAAGATGATATCCTTCTAAGATAGGCAACACTTCAAGGGAGTTCAAAAGGGAAGGTGATGTCTTTAAACCCCAATATGATAGTTTTTAAAACCAAGGAAAATCCATTTTGCACATTGATAAAGAGAAATGGGTAAACAAGATCAACACTACAAATGTTAATGATCATTTCTAACTTGCTGTAATTTTTGAAACAACACATAAAGGTAAGCAATTTAATGACTTTCAAGGCAAGAAAGTGTGGCATAACCCTCCTACTATGCTCCCACAACATTTTGGTCCTCATGAGGATCATACCAAGAAAAGAAACAAGGTGAAGGGCATGTTAAAAGGCATGGAATCAATCCATAAAAGTGGTAAGCATCACAAATTATTTGTTACATGTTATATGATACATGAAATGGTTATGACTAGAGGAAGAATGCAAGGTGGGATTGTACAACAAATGGCAAGGGTTTAGGTATGTGTTTTTTTCAATAATTCAACTTCAACATTTGTAATTCAATTTCCATATAGAAAAACACACTCCAAGAGCCATGACATAAGAAGGAATACATTATTTTATGTTGGGGCAGTAAAGGTTTATTATGAAGGATCATAAGTTTCAAATTATGCGAAGTATGCATTGTCTTTTGGAAGGAAAAGACAAGCAATTAAGGGTTATTACAGTCCTTATACTACCCTTGTTTATGATGTTTTAAGTGGATGTGCTAAGGGAAAAACTTGGCTAGACATGAGAATGACAAGACGTGACAAGTGATATGACCCATGGGTCATTGCAAGAGTTGTTGATAATCATTTGATGGTTGTTTTTTGCATTTCCAGCTTATCTCATCCATGGTTTTTGGTGCACATTTTATGCATGGGTCTTAAGTAGGCAAGAATCACACCCTCCAACATCAAGAGGGTGGTTTAAAGATACAAAAATGTATTCCAAACCACCATACATGAAAGAAAAAAGGAAAGAGGGAGTTGTTAAAATCATATCATAAGCAGTAAGAAAATACCACTTGTTTTTAAAGTAAGAAAGAGTTGCAAGGGAGGACCAAGGCAACAAAGAAGGATGTACAGTAGGATCAAGATGGTGTTATTAAACACCAATGTTTTTCCTAACTTACTTGTTTCATGTGTAGGTTTATTTTGGAGATCCCTTGCAAAGGGCAATGCAAGGAATAAGTTGGCTTCCATACATGGGCAACCAATTGGAGGGGATTATTTGGAGGACATGGAAGAAGATTTAAGGTCCATCATAAATTAGACAAAGGCTCAAATCATGAGCATTAGTTGGCAAAGTAAATGCGTGAAGAAAATTTTGTCTTTTGTCTTTTCCCTTTCCGAAAAATTCAGAAAATTATTGGCAACAATCTTGGCCATTGACCCCCCAAAAAGGGCACAATGTTTGTACATGACAACCAACTAAGGGGCATAAAATTATTGTTGGAAGGTATGAAAATTTTATTTCTAGATTTTTTGAGTTTTGTCATTTACTACAGCCACCTATCACATTTAAAATTTTTGATTTTTTGAGCTTGGTACCCTTCAAACCAAGAGGAATTAGTGTATTATTTAATTTCAATTTTCAAAGTCAGAAAATCCACTTTTTTTGACATTACCACATACCCCTTATGGGAGTTATATGGTTGATTTCATTGCATATTTATAGCTACTCTTAAGTCTCGAGAGTGACATCTTTCGGGATCAGGGTTTGCACAATAAAAGGATGGAAAATGTAAGTAAGGAACAATAGTGTAATTGGTTGTATCTTGTGCATTCCCTTAATGACCACTTGATCACTTAATTGCACGTAAGCCATGAGAAAGGGGAGCTTTTGGGTGGAATTCACTTTGTACATGATGAGGACTCTTCATGTAGGGTTACATATGGAGGTGAGACATTTGCAAGGAATGTTACTCAGAGTGATTCATTTGGTTAATTCTTTGAAAAATTGAGAGGTTCCCTCAAGGCCTAAAAGAACTAGTAAAGTAATTGATGGCCTTAACTTTACTTATTTACTTTATTTGAGGATAGTACAAGTAAACTACTATATACAATGTAGTAAGAAGGCACTTTTTGGGTGTAATAATTAGCTTCATATGGCTATGGACTCCATCATGCACCACTCGGTAATGAAAAAATTGTCGGCATGGGTACATGGGAAGTCATTGGATGACCTTTTTGACACTTGGAGCACTTGGGGGCAGCCCCTAAAATATAGGTTCAGATTTTAGTTCAAAGCTTTTCTTCCATGGGAAGGGATTACAGGAGGACATTGCATCATAAGGTGTGTTGGGACACCTTGTTGGATATTGCAATTGCTTGAGGACAAATAATTTTGGTCAGGGAGGATTATGATGTCCCTATTTTTGAAATTAAAATAATATTATTGCTAAAATAGAAGTATTTTTATATACTTAAAAATAAAGTAATAATATTAATCTAATTTGAGTTTCACTTAAGTTGGAGCCCTTTTGAGGGTCATGGGTGCTTAAGGGTCAAGTGGAAAATTATAAAGAATGTCCTTTTTTAAGTTTGGAGAGGGAGAGTTATCTTCTAAAAGGGATATAAAAAGAAAGTAAGTTGTCATTTGGAAGGGCATGCTGAATATTGATATTGAATCTTTGATCAAGTATGTCAAGCTTGATTACCACATCTCGAGGACGAAAACCTTCAAGAAGTGCCAAGGGTTTGGGGATGAAAATGTCCATTCTTACTACTTGGGTAACTCTATTCAAGGGCTATAGTTGAGCTTCAAAATTGCATGTTTACATGCAAGTGGATCTACAAGGGTGTTTTTAGACACCACCTACATTGAGGAATATTACAAACCCTATAAAAATATGTTTTTTTTAGAAATTACAGGTCTTAGAGAGTGGCAACTTGCATTGGAAGCTTGTTCATAGTGTTGTGAACCATTTTCTTGAGTGATGAATTGCCTAAAGGGTTATGCAAGTTGATTTAAAGGGTTCGTTGAAGCCTAAAATATTGCATAATATTTTATATGATTTCTCAACTTTGAAGACTTGAATTAAGGGTTGGTTTTGAGGTCTTGGAGGGTTGATGCGAGCCAAATAAAATATCTATAATTGTTTGCACATTATTCCAGCTTGGGTGACTTGACCTAGGAGGGTTTTGAAGGTCATTTGGTGATCCCTTGGTAAGTTTAACAATTTTATTTTTATTTTTTATTTTTTTGAGGTGGGGCGAATAAGTTTGAGGAAAAATTGGACATATTTAGAGGGCTTTTAGACTCCGATTTGGCAAGGTAAATTTACAATATTATTTTTGATTTATTTGGTAATAAATCAAAAGGGTTTAAAGGATTTTTGGAAAGTTAAAACAAGGGTTTTAAATCTAAAAAGTTTGCCATTAATTTTTGAATTGGGTGATTCACTTGGAAGAAGTGTGGTAAGGGTTTTGGGGCCTTGATTGGCTCCAAACAATTGATCAATTATTGTTGTAATTATTGAAGGAATCTATAACCTTTTTTTAGCAAGTTGGCAAGGTTACAAGTCTGATTTTCTGAATTATTTAATGTTAATTATTCATGATTTTGGGGACTTGTCTTGGAGAGAGTTTGATTATGTTTCAGGTCCTAACTTTGGCTAAATTATATCTGGTATACATGATATAATTTATCTAAATTTTATCTTCAATTGTGGAGGTTTTTTTAGTGTTATTTATTGATAGACAAAGGATTTTAAAGCCAGTTTGGTGGTGCTGAGCGTTTGGGAGTGAGAAAATATAATTTCAACTTTCTTCTTCATGCCGATGAGAGCCATTGTTGGTTGGCTTCACAATATATTTTTAAAATAATTTTTGAGTGATTTGAGGTTTGATATTTCAATTTGGTGGTGCAAATACAACAATTAGGATTTTCTAGTTTTTATTTCCAGAATTCATATTGGTTTAGGGGTTGTTGAAATACCCTCTTTTGTATTATTGTCCCAATTTGGGGATATTACAAGTCTTCTTAGATATCACATGGTCCTTGGTCTCTGATGGATTTGTTGGGTATTAGTTGGGAGATAGGTTTCTTAGGCTTTGGTTCTTTTGAGCCATAGAGGTTAGGCTAGTATAAGACTTCTTATCTTCACTATTGCTTTCTTTGCTTGATGTGTTTTTGTTGTTGAGTTGCTATTTAGTCTATTTTTGTGTTTCTTTTTTATTTGGAGGGTTTTTTTGTATTTTTGGATTTGTTGGCCACGTGTATTTGTCAATGTAAAAAGGTTGAGCCCCTTTTGAAAAAAAAAAGTTTACCAATAATTAAAAAATGCACTATTTTTTTAAATTTTTTGGAGATTTAAAATTTAAATGTATTGTTTTTTTTTGTTTTTTTAACCTCAAGGATGAATAGCTAATATGTTTGGTTTGTGTAATTGTTTATTATTGATCCAAATTTTGTGTCAGGGCATTTTGGTGATGTCATCCTCTCTCCCTTTTTCTCTTTCTTTTTTTTTTTTCTCTTTTTTTTCTTATTTTTTATCTTCAAGGCATATTGTCTTGAATGTGCCCTAACATTTTAGACCTAGAACATTCATGCAGAGTGTTGGGAATTTCATTTGACCAATTATGATTATAGGGCACTCCCTTTTTTATCCTGTCTTTTTCACCATGTGATCGTTTGATGTCAATTTGTGCATCTAATAAGGTCCTAATTTGAATTAAATTTGTCTATAAGTACACTAATATTTGTATTTGTTTACATGTATAGAGTATGATTCATTCCTAATAATTTATTAAGTGCCTACAAACATTCTATATGAAATCAAGTATTAGGTATAATTTCAAACAAAGTCAAGACTAAGTGACTAAAAATTGGATCGAGCCTTACTCGTGGAGAAAGACTTGTTCTCCTTCTCTGGTTCCACCACTCACCCAATTTATGTTATTGATGATGCCATTCTTTCATATCATCAATCTATTTTCTTTTTTATTGAATGGAGTTCCCCTCAAACTAGATCAACTAAGGCTTAGTTTTATCTCAATAATGTTCATCTCAAACATGAGAGAACTCTAGGCCATATTAAATAAATCTAAAATTTGGTGCCTAGACCCTCAAAAGACACATGTTGGATTGATTGGTGGGTCGATACCATTACTTGAACTTCCATTTTTTTATGATTGTATGATAAGCAATTAGTTATATTCAAGCAACATTCTCACAAAGTGTGATACCACAAATTCCATAGGATTTCATAAAAAAATGACAACTCAACATTTAATGCTCATTTACAATATCAAGTTGCTCAATGGACACACAAGCTCAAAATTAAGGAGGCCTACAAGGCCCGAGAAGCAAAAATAAAAGTTATAATGCATTGGTTGAGAGTGGGGGGTAGAGTTACTAAATAATTATTTACCCTTATCCACTCTAGATAAGTTAAAAATAGAATTAAAATCATTTGAGATGCTAGTGTCAGGCTTCTTGAGCTCTTGAACATCCTTCAAGCTTTTGTGTAGCATTATAAAGAAGTGTTTACCACTCAACCTTCTTCCCCAACTCATGATGCAACACTCTTGCAATGTCTTCAAGTAGTCCCCTATAAGTTATTTGAAACACAAAGAGTTGCCTATGATAGACTTATTACTTTGAATGATATCAAGGAAGTAGTATAGCAAATGGCCTTTTATAAAACCCCAAACATTCATGGTTTCCCTTGTGAATTTTATTAGGTCCTTTGGAACAGTATTGGAGTAGATCTTTCTAAAGTCTATTATGAGTTATTTTTTCAAATTACCTAGGATCCCTCATTAACCAAGGTAATATCAAATATATCTTGAAGGTTGGAGATCACGAGTTTATTACCAATTGGAGGCTAAAAACCCTTCGTAATGTTTTCCTCAAAAATCATTGCTAAAGCCCTTGCCCTCAGATCGAGACATCTTCTTCCACTCATTGTTAGAAGTGAACAAATGGGGCTTATCCAACACATATATATTCTAGATAATGTTAATGTGGATTGGGAGGCTCTAGAATGGGCCAAAGTATCTGGCCAAAAAGCTATGTTTATAAAGATTTATTTTGAGAAATCTTGTGACATGATTAAGTGGCCCTTCATCATTTTTATGCTTCAAACTCTAGGTTTTGGTTCTCAGTTTTCCCATAATTTTAATATGTTGTTTCAAGATGTTGAAGCTTGCATCACCATTAATGGAGTGCAATCTTCCAAATTTGGGTTGTTTGGGTCTATTAGGCAAGGTTGTCCCTTGGCCCCCTCTCTCTACATGCTTTCTATGAAAGGGTTTAACTCCTATTTGGCTAACTACTCTTCAAGAGGTTTGGTGAAAGTCATTTCTGTCAGGAATCTAGAACAACAAACATGCTCTGATCCCACTTGTCAGGATGCGAAACCAGAAACATACAATTGATTACCAAAACTTCAAACAACTTAATATGCGGAAATAAACCAGATTCACCAAGTAACTAGAATTCAGAATAACACAGCATATGAGAGACAATACACAACTTGTATTAACACTTTATACAGAAAAGAATACAATAAAGAAGATGCCACTTCTTCTCCACCACCTTACAGAGGTTTCCCACACCTCAAGTGAACAGTACTTCTTCTCCCCAAAGCTCTCCCTCTCACAGGTCACAACACCCAACTCAAATACAGAGTTGATGTTCACCTCCCATGCTCCACGCATAACACAAGTGCTCCACGCACTCCACAAGCACTCCACGTGCTCCACAAGTACTCAAAGTACTTCAAGTAGATCTCCCATGAACCTGCAATAACCTGCAATTCAACAGACCATACTTATGGAAGGAACTCCCTTGCCTTCCTCTTGCTCTATCCGAGTACACACCTGTACTCCAAGTAGATCCTGCCTGATACTGCTCCCTGTTGTGTTGCTGTCTGTATGACCTTGCACACCTGCAAATCAAACAATGGTTCTATTCACCTGTGAACCTCGACCTTGCATACACATACACCTGCAGATCAACGATCTTACTTACCATGTAGATCTCCTATATAGGCCATGCAACTGTGACCAAGATCCTACACTCTTGAAGAACCCAGCTGGCTCTCCAATCCAGCACCAACACACCTGGTACTGTGGCACTAGGAGGAACGCACCATTGCTCTACCTCACACACAGAAGGAGCTTATAATTATGCTCTCTTACTCCCTAGCACACTTTTCCAATACAACCATGAGTCTATTATATAGATCTCATCCAAACAATAATTAGACATCTAATTACAATAATTAGATCCGCAGCTATGAGTCTAAAATTAGCACTCATCATGCAAACACTTGGTTCGTTAGCTAACTGTCCGTAGATAGCTCGCAGTCGAACTACACAGGCGACCGACGTCGGTCCCTGTCTGCCTATAGGTGACCGACGTCGGCCGATATATGACCGACGTCGGTTGCTTCCCTTTGCTATCCTACCGACGTCGGCTGATCAGACCGACCCCAACTTCTCTGCAATCTTCAGCAACCTCCTCTCCTGTTTGCATCAGTGAAGCTTTTAGCTCCACAATCCTAACAATCTCCCACTTGGAGATAAATAGCTGCACTGTACCTGTACCTGTACTCCGTCTAATCTGTTTCCTGGTTTGTATCCCTCTTCAAGCTCCCCCCTGAAGACAACACACCACACAACCTGTGATGTACCACCTGTCATCCGAGTACCTTGCCACATCCGAACCTACAACACCATGTAGTGAAGGCCTGACCCTGCATAGCAACACCTGCTGCCGGTCCCTCTCAGAAAACCTGAGAACCCACTTCCCCGAATTGGCTCCTAACTCTGACGGCTCCCACTGCATGGGAATATTCAGGTCTATACCAGACCTCATGTGATTTCGGACACTGTACCTGTCCAGCCCTTAGTGTGCTCCGGTTCTGTATCCCGAACCTCGCCAACACCTGATTCACATCAGCTCCCACTCGAGACAAAATCAACCAGTGATCTCCATGCCTCCCATGTCAAAGAATTCCGCTGCTCCAAACTCCTCATGACATGCCACTGAACTAACCTTACCCTTAGCTCAGCAAAACCCTGTATGTACACTCCTGCTAGCTAGCATACTATCCACATACAGCAACAGAATGATGTCATGACTCATCATCCCCCTGGTAAGACAAAACCACAGTAGTTACCCTGACATTGACTGAAGCCATGCTTCGTCCTCCACCTGTCAAAACCTGTACCACTGTCCTGCAGCTTCTCAAGACCGTATGCCTGGTCTTCCGTCTCACGTATCCGTTCTCTCTATTCTTCTACTAAGGAATCCATTCGTCTCTGTGCTTTTATCCAGCTGGCAAACCTACCAAGACACCCGTCTGGTTCTGCATCATAAACCTGCCAAGCTCACACCTGTTTCCTGGATCCTTCCTGCTATACAATCAGCAACAAGTATGAAGAAGAGGAACAACGAATTTGAGGGCCTACTTACGCCTTCAGTCCTCCGTATGGGTGTTTGAGACTCCTTGACAGCTTGCTGTCCACCCAAAATTCGTTACAGTGACCGACCTCGGTCACTCCACAGTCTGCATCCGACCGACGTCGGTTCTCATGCGTCTGTACCTGACTACCAACCTGCCTGCGCTGGTGTCTGCTGCCGATGTCGGTCCTCCTGACCGACATCGGTCTTACATACTGCCAACGTCGGTCCTATGACCGACGCCGGTCTTACATACTGCCGACGTCGGTCCTATGACCGACGCCGGTCTTACATACTGCCTGACACTGCCGGCTTTGGTCTGCACATGACCGACATCGGCACCTGTCTGTTCGACGCCGGTTCCTCATGACCGACGCCGGTGTCTGTGTTCGCCTGTGAGTGATGACTTTTTACCCGCGAGCTTCTTTGAATCAATCTCCATGTCCAAACTGCCCTGCTCAGATGTATCCAGCCTCATCCACTGAACTCTGTCCGCCATCTCCTCCAAGAACACCAAGGCTTTCCAGTTCTTAAGCCTGTCAAATATATTTGTCTTCCGCTTAAGAACATGCATCTCCTTCCTGCTCATGTGACCAAGCCTACGAAGCCATGTCTCCGCAACAGAAGAAGAATCAGTAATATAAACAAGTAGATAAAGTATACCTGTTTTCTTACCACCAGCTAATTCAAGTGCTACCGCTGTGAGAGTTCTTGTGCATCTCTCATCACCCAATCTTTCTGAAGAAATTAGCCAAATCTTCAAACCTGGGACCTGCATGACCTTCATCAACACCTGTGTGTTGGCCGCCTGCAATTTCAGCTTCACTTCCCCTTTGCCAATTCTTTGGCAAGGATTACCAGCTCCTCTACCTGGGGCTGCATGGAAAGAGGCAACCGAATCTTTTATCCAAGATTCAACTTTATCCAAGAAACCTGCAAACACATCCTGTGCAACAACCCCTGCTACATCTGTATCTTCAGTTTCTTCATGCTGATCTGTTACCAACCAACAATCTTCTTTTACCTGCTCTTTCTTTCCATCCGACCGTGAGTAACCGTCTGTGCTTTTCAACTCCTCCATTCTTAGCTTACTTTGATCTGCCGTTGCTCTACTCCCACTCAATCAGAAAACCCTGAGAGTGCCCTGTAATCAAAACACAACCTGCTTCCTGCAACCTTAGCTCTGATACCACTTGTTGGTATCGAGCTAAGAACCTACAACCAAGGCTCTGATACCACTTGTCAGGAATCTAGAACAACAAACATGCTCTGATCCCACTTGTCAGGATGCGAAACCAGAAACATACAATTGATTACCAAAACTTCAAACAACTTAATATGCGGAAATAAACCAGATTCACCAAGTAACTAGAATTCAGAATAACACAGCATATGAGAGACAATACACAACTTGTATTAACACTTTATACAGAAAAGAATACAATAAAGAAGATGCCACTTCTTCTCCACCACCTTACAGAGGTTTCCCACACCTCAAGTGAACAGTACTTCTTCTCCCCAAAGCTCTCCCTCTCACAGGTCACAACACCCAACTCAAATACAGAGTTGATGTTCACCTCCCATGCTCCACGCATAACACAAGTGCTCCACGCACTCCACAAGCACTCCACGTGCTCCACAAGTACTCAAAGTACTTCAAGTAGATCTCCCATGAACCTGCAATAACCTGCAATTCAACAGACCATACTTATGGAAGGAACTCCCTTGCCTTCCTCTTGCTCTATCCGAGTACACACCTGTACTCCAAGTAGATCCTGCCTGATACTGCTCCCTGTTGTGTTGCTGTCTGTATGACCTTGCACACCTGCAAATCAAACAATGGTTCTATTCACCTGTGAACCTCGACCTTGCATACACATACACCTGCAGATCAACGATCTTACTTACCATGTAGATCTCCTATATAGGCCATGCAACTGTGACCAAGATCCTACACTCTTGAAGAACCCAGCTGGCTCTCCAATCCAGCACCAACACACCTGGTACTGTGGCACTAGGAGGAACGCACCATTGCTCTACCTCACACACAGAAGGAGCTTATAATTATGCTCTCTTACTCCCTAGCACACTTTTCCAATACAACCATGAGTCTATTATATAGATCTCATCCAAACAATAATTAGACATCTAATTACAATAATTAGATCCGCAGCTATGAGTCTAAAATTAGCACTCATCATGCAAACACTTGGTTCGTTAGCTAACTGTCCGTAGCTAGCTCGCAGTCGAACTACACAGGCGACCGACGTCGGTTGCTTCCCTTTGCTATCCTGCCGACGTCGGCTGATCAGACCGACCCCAACTTCTCTGCAATCTTCAGCAACCTCCTCTCCTGTTTGCATCAGTGAAGCTTTTAGCTCCACAATCCTAACAATTTCTCTCCCCCATTCTAATCAATAGCTCATTAATGGACATTTTACAAATGATTATTTTCTTACCCTTTTAAAGGAAGAAGATTCCGTGAGGAATTCCTTGACATATTTTGCCTTGTGTCAAACTTTGTTATTCAATGTAGAAAGACTCAATTTTGTAGACACCTAAAACTGGCCACCGATAACCTCCAACCAGGCTTTTGACCAATTTCTACTAAACTCCAAAATTTAGCCTAAAACCACTAAAATGCTTTAAAAGAGTTGAAATTGTTATATTTAAGTGCTGATTTTTTCTAATGTATATTTAAATGGGGAAACACAATTTATGGAGTAGCTAACTTTGATCAGATCGTTTTGAGTCAAAATGACATCTTCGCACCTAGGTACCTTGGATTGCTCTTTTTTACCAAATTTCTTGCATGAGACATGTGCCTTTTTTATTTTACATTGGCAACATTCTAAATGGGAATATATTTCTAATTCATCTAACATCGACTTCTAATTCTAATCGAATCAAACTTTGACCAATTTGATTAATTTGTGCACCAAAGGCTAAATTTTGCATCAAAATTGCCTAATCATGTTTAAATCTTAATTAATTCAAATCATGAGCCTAATTAAGAATTCCATGGAGCTTTTTGAATATTTATTTTTGGAAATGAATATTGAATATATGCATCATCAAATGACATCATTTCTATGGGGTGTCATCCATAAGCCATAAATTCATAGAATATTAGGATTAATCCACCCCATGCCTCATTAAGACCCTCCATGCCTATTAAATGCCCCTTTATCCCAAATATTTATGGGGGATATTTATAAATCTAATTACATAATTGGACTTATTCATGGCCACACATCTCAATCTTGAGATGGATGGTCATGGTTAATCCTAAACCATTTTGAAAATCTATAAATAAAAGAGCCATGAACATCATTTTTAAGTTATGTTGGTGCAAAGTTATAATGCTAAATTGATTCCAAAATCCATTACAATTAGTGTTATAATGCCAAATTATTTAACCAAGCTAAAGCCACAAGCCACATGATGCCAAGAGGAGGTGGAGGATAGCCAAGCTCCATTGCAAAATACCTTTTGAAGCACAAAGTTGAGCAAGCCACTTCAACAAGCTATTTGGAGCATCCAAGGAAGGTAAAAGCTTTCTTTGTCTTTACATTCTAGTTGTGTTTCTTATTTGGTTTTGTTAATATGCTCTCCCCTTGAGATAGGCTTAGGGTGTTAGCTTACTGTGTTCTTTGTTTGGATTTTATTTGATTCACTAACACCATACTAATCTCCCCCTATTGCAATCATATGTTCATAAATGTTATAGGCAATCTCTCTCCCCCAAATCTCCTTGTTTGGAAGACTGTCAATGGTAATGGATTTGTCCAAGTGTTAAATTTAAGTTTATAGGATCCCCTATGATTTTCAGGCCTCTTTTTTTGAGCTTTGGTCATATATTATCTGGAGGGTTGAGAAGAAGATTGCATATTGGATCACCAAAACTCTTTCTTTTGCAGGGAAGTTTCAAGTTTGCTCCAAAGTGTTGGAAGCTACCCATGTATATTATTATTCCTATTAGAGTCCTTCTAAATATGTTCATGCTAATTTAGAGAAGTTATTAAGGGAATTTCATTAGGCTAATTCAAAATTCCATAGGGGTTTTCATAGGGTCTCTTAGGATATTTGTTGTAGGCCCAAAGAAGCTAGGGGCCTTTGGGCTCATGCACATCATGCTCCAAGGTTATAGACTAAGTGTTAAGTGAATCATTAGAAGCTTAAAAAAGAATGAGGCTTGGATGGTTCTGTTAAGAAACTACATCACCCGAGAACTCATCTTGGTAGGAAGGCATAGAAGGGTCTTGATTTTTAGAATCGTCTTCTTTCCCATGTGCCAGTTCAATGGTGGCATTCTTGTGGTTAAAAGTATGTGGAAAGCCTAGGAACTACTCCAACCCAACCTCATATGGGTAGGGGATGGTTTTAGAAATGGAATTTCTCTTAATTTTCATTCTCTTTAGTGGTCTCCCATTATAAAGTTCCATAATGTCCCCTAGATTAAGAGCCTCATGATTTTTAAAAAGGGAATTAGGGCTATTAGTGACATTTTATGCAAGGTCTCTCAAAGATGGTTCTCATGGGATACAATTAAAATTAAATACCAGCTAAAACTTGATGATGCAAAGTCTATTTATGAAATTCATAACTCCATGCTTGATGTCTGCCTTCACAAGATCAAAGTTTCGTCTAGAGTCCCATGGTAGAAAGACTAATATTATCGCATAACTACTACTTTATGCCAATACAAACCTTGGATTGGGTATTATATTCTTTCCCCTAGAAGGTTTGTAAATATTTGAAAAAAATACATTGAGCCCCAAAAAACTCATTTTCCGTAGTGCATTCTCTAGTAAGGCATATGAGTTGATCTTTAGACACCTTTTTTAGTTATAACCCCCATGTTTAAAGGTGTTTAAAGGTCTTAGTCTGACCCTAAACATCATTTTTAGGGACTAAGACCTTTAAACACCTTTTCTAGTTATAACCCCCATGTTTAATTATATTGGAAATGGATTCATACACCTTCTCAACCATTTATTCTATAATTATTTACCTAGAAAATGGTTCTTCTTAGGGACTCGACCATCTTACCTACAAGATACAACATTTTTTTGGTAGATTTTTCATGTTGATATTGTTTTTCATATATGGAAAGCTAAAAATAATGTTATTTTTAATAATGAAGCAATGGAAAGAGATTTTTCGATGACTAATAAAATTACTATCATCTCCAATATTTTGCTTTAGATTTAGGTTTAGGTGAAAAAGGTCTACATAGAAGTGGAGCACCTACTAACTCTTTTTTACCACTAGGGGACCACTTTGTGTGTTGGATCCTTTGCACTGTCGCTCACCCTCTCAAGATTAGGGACAAGGCTTTCATCATCACCAATCTAGGAGTAGGTGGAGATCTTCTGCCTGTTCTTGATGGCCTAGGCCTTCTTATGGGGGTGGCATGTTTGACCATTTCAGACATAGTAGTGGTAATAGTTGGGGTGCTCCTCCCCAAGACAAGTTTCCTCGACTAGATCTTGCCATTTCCCCCTCTTGATAGGCCAAGTATTTTGAAAATGAGTAGTAAATTGATGGGTGGAAATTCATACCTGATACTATAAATCCCCGAGCACCAATGGCTGGGGGGAAAATCTTGAAAGTCCCCCTCCATTGCCTTCTCCAGTTGCCATATTTTTTGCTCTACCTAATGGCCTTGGTCTTTATGTTTGTTAGTTCTTGTTTTATCACTTTTTTTTATTGAACCACATTTTTATCATGGCTTTATTACTATATAGCCTTAATTTTGGCATTTTGAGATGATTCATTTTCTCGAGGTTCCTTTAGATCTATGTGATATGTAATACAGGGTGTGAATTTTTTCCACCCCTTTTTTGGTATGATCAATGTTATATTATTTTGATTTTATTAATAAAAGTGCACTTTCAATTAAAAAACCCCTATACAAAAGCTAAAAACCTTCAATTTCAATGTTAATTAGCTTTCAATGTTTAATGGAAATAAAACTACTAATCTTTAAATCAATTTTTTTCAATGTTTGGAGATTTGAAAATTAAATGTATTAGTTTTTTCTTCTTTAAACCTTGGGGATACATAGTTGATGTGTTTATGTTTATCAAAAAGATATCTATGTAGGCACCTAAAAATGGCACCTAGGCATTTGTTAGTCATTAAATTACATGATTTTAGGATGTTTATGTACTCGTTTACTATTGGTCTGAATTCAGTGTTATTGGTATGTTTTGGTGGTTGTCATCATCTCTCCTTTTCTTCTGTTTCCTCGTCTTTTTCTCTCTCATCTTTTGATGTCCAAGGCATTGTGTCTAAAATGTGCCCTGACATTATAGACATTCTAGAATGTTCATGCATGATCTTGGGAAATTTGAATGACCCGTTATGGCTAGAGGGAACTCCCTTTATTTGTCTTATCTTTTACACTGTATGACCATTTGTTGTCAATTTGTGCATTTAATAGGGTCCTAATTTGAATTAATTTATCTATAAAAACACATTCATTTGTATTAATTCACACATATAGTCTATGATTCATTCACAATAAATTATTAAGTGCTTTCCAACATTCTATAGGAAATAAAACATTCATTAAAACATTTGTTGAAGCACATAAGTTTGTGTTTAAACATGCAACACAAGACAATGACTTGAATGTTATTGGAGCTTCTCTATTCATTAAGATTATGTTATTTTTTAGATTTTTACTCTCTAGGGCCTTGAAAAATACCAATGTAGTTTGGCTATATATTGTTTAGTACATGCCCCAAAACATATGTTGTTTTCCTTAATTTTTAAAATAGTGTTGCCCAATTAGAGCAAGAAGATGAATTTTATTTTTCAAGTGATCAAAATAAAAGATTAAAATTTTGAGCAAGGTTTTTTGAGATTAGAACCATGTAAACACAATGGTCAAATTATTTTAGGTCTTTCTACATTTATTATCTAAAACAATATGTCAGTTTAGACAGTTTGAAGTTGAAGTGTACGATCCAAACAAGTTTCTTGGTTATTGTTAATTTTTGGGTTAGATACTCGTCAAGTTTGAGTCAACATTTTATTAAGATCCATTTGTCATAAATATTTTATTTTTTATTGGGTGTTATTAATAAAATATTGGATGCATATGCTTTGTAAGTCATCTCATTAAATATTTGTAATTACCCCACATGTATGAGAAGTAGTAGTTTCCTTGAGTTGATTACTTTAAATAGAAAGCTTGTGTAAGGGAAAGATCACTTATTGAATATTTTATAATGAGTCATGCTCAAAGGAGGTTTCCACCTCAAAATGGTCCATGATACTTTGTAATATGCTTATGTTATTTTAATATAATATTTATATCTTCTTTCAGTTTGAGTGCATGCTTACTTAATTTTTGTTGCTAGATTAATCTTTATGTAGGTAGGTTCCTAGCATCTAGTATCATATCACTTCCTAGGGTTATGTTCCCATAAACTTCAAAAAATTATGGATTTATGTGACTATCCACAATATGATCTCACCTTGCCTAATTGGGATCTTGGTGATTATAAAGTGATAAAAAAGTGACAACACTAAGTTTTTTGTGCCAAATCTTCTCCTTTTTTCCTACAAGTAGTTTTCTTTTTTTATCCTAGAAATTATGTTCCGCTAGTTTTAAATTTTACTTGAATATGCATATAATTTTTTAATAAACCAACTTGTTATTATTGGTGAAGTGAGATGTGTCCCTCCAATACCTAGACCTTAGAGAATGTTTTATACAAATTTTAGCTTCCACAGACAATTCATTATATATGAAGCACATAGGTTTTTTTACCATAGGAAGCCTTTGGCCATTTGTACTATGTGTTGCACCAGTAAGTGATTAACCTTAATAAGTTACTCACATTGTACCTTAGAGATGGGATAGTGGGATATGGGATGGTTCAATCCTTCATAGTTAGAGCTTCGAAATATTGGGTTAACAATGTTTACAAATAAGTTAAGTATATTTGCAAGCTCACAAACCATACACACCTTATAATAACCTTTCCCCATCATAACCCTAGCACTCTTTGAGTCATAAATTTGAAGCTAATTTTTTTTAGAAACATAGTAGCCACAACATTCATAAAGATTCATAATATTTTGGCATCCTTTAATAACACATTACCAACATAACCTAGAAGGGTTATAATATTCTTAAATAATTATTTAGACATGATGTAGAAACCAACTGGTCCATCATTCACCCTATGTTATTACAAGAAATAAAGGTATTTTTTTAAGTTGGGAATCTAATGATCATCTCATCAAGTTGATAACACTTTTTGAAAAACCCTGTACCCCGGCCCCACAATATGGTGATACTAACCCAATCAAGGGAAATAGAATAAAAACATGTTAACCTTCTAACCAAGATACATGTTATATGGGATGACCCCTAATTCCAACTATTTTTTATCAATTCCCAACATAAAATTATGAAGGACATTCTCCATAAACTAAGTTGTCATGATTTACAAACTGGTCTAAATGACAATCATGAAGACACCACCAATTTGGGAGAAGGCCATGTAATCCCAATGGTAAATATCCAACTAGTTGGATCTATAAAAGTAATCAATATTTTTATTTTCATGACATCCAATTATGAGATATGGTGCCTATAGCCTCTTTCAACCTAGAGAAAAACTTTATCTAATGGTTATCTTGGTATAAAAATCTCATGGTATGTTGGGTTAGTCAAAATTTTACAAAATCTTATTGGTTTTGTTTGGCCAAAGTACATATGAGGATTTCATGGGATCATTAACCAAACTATGACATATTGGTTTTGTTTGAGACTATTAGAGCGAATTTCAAAAACTCACTAATAGAGCAAAAGGGTTTATAGATAACTTCTTTAAAAAAAGTCATTATTGGTCTAAAACGGGATATTAGAGTTATAGTTAAAAATTTAAAACCTCATGATATGATGGCAACCATTAAGTTAGCCAATTTAGTTGAAGATAAGTTCACGGCTCAACATAAGTCTTCCAAATCCCACCCATTTAGGAGTTCCATGCCACTGTGACCAACCACATTCCCAACCTTGAAAACCATACCCATCAAATGCCTAATAGTAGCTAAGATGTAGGTTCATCAAGAAAAAATATCATGTTACAATTACAATGATAAATTCACATCAGGTCACCGATGCGTGGAGAAAAAAACTATATCTGCTTGATGTTGAGTCACATCCAGAGTCCAACAAGTGGGAAGATGCACCAAAAGACCTAGATGAAGTAAGGGAAAAAGAAATTGATATTAGAGAGTAACCAACAAAAGAATTGATGCACTAATTGGTTAGTGTCATAGCTCCTCAAATAATTAAGGTTAAGGGGTAATTTATAAAACATCACCTCACATTCCTCAATTATTTTGGTAGCATACATAACTCCATTGACCCTTGACTAGCCAAACAAGTTAATTTTTAAGTGCATTCTTACTCAATTTTTGAAGTCATAATAGCAAATGGAGGAGTCTTACCTTATAATGGAAAATTCTAAAATGTTTAAATCTCAGTGGGGGATTATAATTTAAAAGAATACATGTTTTTTCCTACCTATAGGTAGGTTGCAATGTAGTTTTGGGAGTACAATGGCTTCAGACACTATGACATATTCTATGGGACTTTTCCAAACTATGGATGCAATTCGTTGATAAGGGTCA